>JAEVFF010000768.1:56398-215236 GCA_018901945.1 Pugionium dolabratum | reverse complement strand
CCGATCCAGCCAAGTGCACGAGCATTTTAACTTCTACACAAGGAAACTCGGACCAGATAAGCTACCAGCTTCAGGACATGCATCTAGAGGAAGTATCCACACCAGTAGTGCCACCAGGAGCAATGACAAGAAGCAAATCAAGGGCACTCTTCCACAAATTCAGCTTATGGGTGGACAAGCTCCTAGAGGAAGATCAGCTAAGGACAATGGGCCAGAAGAGCAAAGTAGAGTCCAAAGGCTTCTCCACAACACAAGGAATATCAGAGACTTGGGCTTTAGTGGCAAGAGAGGTCAGGGCCCAAAGATTTTTAACCCTACTCCAAGTCGAAGACTAGGAGAAAGGCGCGTGCATGCCACAAGGACGGCCACCTTCCATTTCTTGGCCATGAGGTAAGTTAAGGTAAGTTTCAATTCGAATATATGCCTCTTTCTGTTTTGCTGGGTAGGATCTAGAATATTTACTTTTATTGAGTCAAAGACATTTTAGGAATAGGTCCTTTTTCGATTATACACTTTTGTATCTTTTCCTTTTGTGCACTTTTGTAAGTTTTCCTTTTCTTATTTGAGTCGACCCTAGAAGGTCAAGCTGTCGAGCATATTAATAAGGCTCCTTCCAGCATTGTAGTTCGACACCCTTTTTGCTAATTAATAAAGATCGAATTTTCTTTACAAGTTATTCTCTCAAAGAAGCTTGTGCGCTTAGAACCTAGTTGAGACCAGCCCTCCTAGCTCTAAGTTTGTGATTTATCACGAGGTTCATCACCCCTCGTGTGGTTCACTTCACCCTTCCATCGAATACCAACCCAAAAACCCCTATCCAAGAAGTCTAAGGTCGAGTTTCTCACCTAATCTTCTCCAAACAGCCCACGCGCATATAAGCCTTGAATCGAGGCTTGTATCAATATGGTTTGCACTATAATTCTAGAATTCCACTTGAAGCTGCCAAGCGGGTTGTTGATGCCAAAGCTTTCAAAAGTTACCCATGGGGTCGTATCGGGTTCATAGAGTTGGTAAACTCTATCAAGGTTGTCACATATGGAAACAATTCTTACACTGTCCATGGTTGTGTTCATGTGTTGCTTATTTGGATTTACGAGTCAGTAGCGGCATTTAGAGAGCGTTTTGGCAACAAGATAGAAGGCGCTGAGGTACCCTTTCTCGCGTGGGGCGGATCAAGACCAAGAACAAGCTTCGAGATTGTGATCCAGATGGAAGTAGAGACGTATGGAGAGGTACATTTTATTTTTTGATAGACTTACTTATTTTATTGTGGGTAGATTTAGTTTGAGGAGATCCCATATATACAGCTGACTTATGATCAGTTAGTGACAGACTTAGTTATTAAGTTCATGAGAATAAATAGTCGTTGTAGCAGATTTAGGTTAATATATTTGCTGATCTATAAATTTACTTATTTCACTAACTTATGCTCATTTAACGATAGACTTAGGTATTAAATTCACGAGATTAAATAGTCGTTGTGGCAGATTTAGGTTAATATATTTGGTTGATCTAAGAATTTACTTATACTATGGCAAAATTATAGTCATTATATGATTGACTTATGGTAATTTATAAGTTGACTGCTAATGTTGATCACTTAATTTTAGGTTCGAGTTAGAAACCTCATACTAAAGCCTGAAGAGGAGATTTTCCCCGAGTGGGATAATGATGTGATCGATCAAAAACTAGATAATCTGATCGATGACTTGATGAACAACCGCTCAATAACATCAAATTGGGATGTTGTGAAGAAGCAGAAGAAGCGGAGACATTGTAACAACGACCGTGCTGATGATTTGATTTTGGAGGACAAAACCAAAAATGCAAAGGAGAAGAAGAAAATCACACCGGTTAGTTTCTTTTTTTAATCATTTTGAGAACTTTGATTCAATATGTTGCTGACTATATTTACATAACAAATTATAGGTTTGTTCAGAAGAAAGAGATTATGGGCAGACAAAGGGGAAATTCTTCGATGTCGATGTTGGGGTTTCTGGTGTAATACTTTCAGTCAAAAAACTTTATGAAAAATTTGACACCATGGAGAAGAACAATGGTGAAAAAATATTTGAGAGTGTTAACTCTCTTGAGAATAGGCTAGGTACGAAGATTGCTACTCTTGAGAGTGAGGTTAAAGCTCTCAGAGGTTTTATTCAAACCGCAAATCCGAAGGAAAAATCAAATTCAAACGCCGAAGTTGAAGATGAGGGGAATACCAATGCCCTGGTATGTCCTTGAATAAATGTGATGGCAGAGCTAGTTATACGTGAAACATAAGTTTTGGCAGATTTTTATTATTGTGTGGCAGACGGTTGGTTATGAAGTTGTGACAAACATATTTAAACTTTGCAAGATAATTTTTGCTATTTATGGAAGAATAGGATGTTGAATATGGTAGACATATTGATTAATTATGACTGACATATTGCGATATCAGAGCAGACCTATAGTGTAGTTAAATAATGTGGCAGACTTAATGTTGAATAAAATAACAGCATTTGTTTTTATTTTGTGACAGGCTTAGCAGGTGAAAGAGAAGATCACCTCACAAGATGATTTTTCTATGCACTATGTTGTTAAAGCTCCTAAAACAAAAACACCATAAGAGAAAAAGCACAAGATTTCGGAGAATGTTGATATTTGAAAATCAAAGTTCACAGTAGTTACGTACGATAGGAGGACCACTCGAAGTACAGCCAAAATGATTGTCACACCATTTGCACCTCAATTGCGTGATAACTCTGATGTTTGTGATGTGACGAAGGAAGTGAGAGAGGAGGAACTCAGAATGTGTTATGTGTCAAGTGGAAAATCCCAGTCCACTAACGAAAGAAAACTGAAGGCAGCAGGTGATGCCTTAGATGCACTCGGTGCTAAATTGCGAGGTTAGAACATTCCTACACGTCCAAAACGAGTTCCCCATTTGAGTCATACTGAAGTACCTCCATTTTTTGAGAATTCGACAATGAAGAGAGTAATAGAAAAATAAAAACTTTCAAAGGCTGCGTACGATCCATTTGACCCTGTTGATTAAAAAAAGCTTAACGTTTTGCAGCAATTCATTCGTGAACATGAGTAAATAGACAACTATTTTTTTACTTTTAGTTCTTATTCAATGGCAGACATAAGACTATGTTAGGGCAGATATAGTTATATATTATAGCAGAGTTAATGATATATAATAGCAGATATATGATAGATATAGTGTTATATTATGGCAGATATATCATAGGTGTAGTGTTGTTTTATGGCAGACATAAGACTATATTAGGACATATATATTCATATATTATGATGGCAGATATATGATAGATGTAGTGATATATTGTGGCAGATATATCATAGGTGTAGTGTTATTTTATGGTAGACATAAGACTATAATAGGGCAGATATAGTTATTTAGTATAACAGAGTTAATTATATATGATGGCAAATATATGATAGATGTAGTGTTATATTATGACAAATATATGATATGTGTAGTGTTATTAAGGCAGACATATGGTTATAGTATGACAGACATATGTATATATAATAGCAGACTTGTTCTAACGTTATTACAAATTTTAGAGAGCAACCTATCTCAACAGTCGATTCGGAAGTCGAGTTTTACAAGATTATAATTACTCCGCGGAAAGAATGGAGTAGCGGTACTTACGGGTGACTTGCTACAGAGATACTAATATATTCAACAACTCTTTATTTATGAGAAATTATGCTTACTATGCTTTTGTTAAATGGTTGTACTCTTCTTTCGCAACATCTTTCAGCTTGCATGACTATGCTGCACAGAAGACAAATGCGGAATCCATCACCATTCAAATCTGATGGAATTGCTTTTTTGGACCAATGGTTTGTGGGTAGTTAGGTTCATGACTATTCCCAGTTCAAAATAGACCCACAAAATTTTCTTTTTCGATCAGCATACTCCCATGTTTTCAATGGGCAAACTCCTTATGTTAACCAAACAAACAAGAAGTGGTTTGCAGATGTAGATCACTTGTACTTTTTTCAGAACTTCAAAGCATCGCACTGGATAGCTATTCACGTCAACCTGATTAAAGAGAAGGTATTCGTCTATGATTCCATACTGTACATGAATACTGACAAGAAAATCGTAGAAGCATGCATGCCTTTCACGAGGATGATCCCTGCAATGTTAAACTCGTTTGTGCCGCGTCATGTCAAGAAGAGAAGTCCTAAACAGTTTGTGTGCCATCGATACAAAAATGTGCCGCAAAACCAAAACTCTGGCGATTATGGTGTGTTTGCGTTCAAGTACATTGAATGCCTAGCTTTGGGATTACCATTCGATGGTCTAAGCGACAGCAGCATTCAAGCCATATAGGAGAAACTATGAGCTGGTTTATTTAACGAGGTACCAAATTCGACATGCGAACTATCTGATCCACTACCTCAAGTTGAATATGATGATAGGGTACCACTAATGTCCAACACCCAACCGTAGGCAGACTTATGGCGTTTTTGCACACATTTTAACTTAGTTTCCACATTACGACAGACTTGTTATCTTAATTTTTAACATGTGGTAGACTCTTTAAGTTTAATTATGTAGCAGAGTTATGTTTTATTATTTGTTTCTCTGCAGACTTATGAATTTCATGACAGTGTTATTAATTCCCATTTGGTATTCTGGCAGACTTATGATCTGATTTTACCATTCGATGGTTTTACTCAAGCCATGGAAGAGAAAGTAGGAGAACATCCACTACATCAAAGTCTAAATGACGATATATCCAGAAACGAAGTTCACGCAGACCTTTAACTGCAGTATGGCAGACTTTTCACTTTCGTAACACATTGTGGCGGAGTTATCTCAGTTTGTTCCAGATTTATGAGCTAAGTAGTTAAAACATTTTTACGAAGTAGCAGTATAATGTTTACAATTATGTCCAACTTGTCTACAACGCGAACAAGTATACTCTTTTTTGCGATGTTTTTTGTCCATTGAAATTTCTAAAGCGGACTTCATTCGCCCACTCTTTGGCCTACCAGGCTGTTGACGAACCAGAGGTGGCAAATACACTTGAGCGAGAACTTCTTGAGGTGCAGGAAAAATTGCATCAATAGGCATAACTGAGCCATTGTAAGCATTAATCAACTACTCCTTATAGTAGTACGGATGACAAAGCGATATTGGTGATACTTTTTTTTAGTCTACCGCTGCAATCGCATGCACACATGGTAATTTCTTATACTCAAACCTACGACATGTACATTTTTTGTCAAGCAAATTGACAACCTCCAAAGAATAACCGTTGGTGACTTGTATGTGGTGGGCATTGACTGCTTCCACCGTTAGCATTCTAGCATGAATTACTCGAGCCTAAAATAGAATAAATGAGTAATTATGTCACGAATTAAAATTAGAAACTTACAGCCAACAATTTTTCAACACTACGAGTAAGCATTGTCTTCATTCCATTTGCATCATTCCTCCGAGAAGAAAACCATCTAGTCATCATTGATCTAATCTCTTCTAATAAACGTACAATCGGCAAACTTCGAGCAGATGGTAAAACCCTATTAATCGACTGTGCGATATTGGTAGCTGTGATGTTGTATCTATCACCTGGGAAATGGACTCTAGACCATATGCGTATATCTGCTTGTTGTAGGTAACTATGTAGAGCAGGATTAAGCGCTCCAGTCTCAGCAAAAATAGTTTCAAATTCTTGCAGTCGAAAACAATTAGCCGCTTTCTTTACCAATTTGAAAACAGCTCCACCTTTATAGCGGATAATAATATTCTTATACAGATGGTACGTGCAAATTCCACGACTCACCCTCGGATAGATCTTACCTATTGTTTTTCCGATAGACTTGTGACGATCCAAAATAATTGCAAGTTCCCTATCGTCAGGAATCACAAAACTAAGATGTTGAAAAAACCATTTCCAAGATGCATCGTTTTCAGTATCAACAATTGCAAAAGCAATTGGAAATATCTGAAAATTCCCATCTTGAGATGACGCTATGAGAAGCGTCCCTTTGTGTTTACCTTGCAAGAATGTGCCATCAACAACCACAACTTTTCTTATAAAAGGAAATCCAGTAAGTGTAGCACCAAACGATAGAAATAAGTATTTGAACCTTTGCTCCTTATCAACTTCAAGCCGGGTGTAAGTTTCTGGATTTGCTCTTTTTAATCATGTACAGGTACGTAGAAAATTCCTCATATCACTTTTCCGAAGTTTCAGTAACCAATTCTCTCACACAACGTAACGTCATATGAGCCTTCCAATAATCAATCTGTACATATTAGAGAAAATCACTCCATCAGCGTAAAAGTAAGTCTTCCATCAATATAACAATGATAAATTAAATCAACTACCTATATAACAATGTTATATTAAAGGTGCCATCATGTTACAATGTAAAACTTCGCTATAACTAAATCAACGTAATAATAAATCTACCGTAACGGTATTGTCATTATGCAGTAATGAATGAAAACTCCGCTGTAACTAAATCAAAGTAATAATAAGTCTGCCATAATGAAAAATCTACCGTAACTAAATCAAAGTAATAATAAGTCTGCCATAATGGTATTGTATCTACGCAGTAATGAATGAGAACTCTGCCATCAATCTATGGAAAATTAGTGATCAAAGAACAATAAATCTGCCATATAAAACTGAAAGTTTGCTTCAAAAAAGTTTGATACCTTTATATCAAATCTTTTGTTAAGAGCTACTGTTATGTGACTGGGCTTAACCGTGGGTCCAACACCGTAAAGATAATCCTTGTATAATGAACCAAGTATTTCTAGTGTAGCTTGGCGAGAACGTCCTGATCGTTCTGTTACCGAACAAGTATGGTCTGCAACATATTTACGGATGTAAAACTCTCCTCCACTGCCTATTGTAGAACCTCTTACTCTCCACGAGCATCTCTTTATCCAACATGTAACAGTCAAACAGTCAATATTGTCGGTTAGAACGGTCGACATCAAAATCAAATCAATTCAAGACATAAAGAATTTTCAACCGTGTTTCTAACACCTCTTTTGTTGGATATCGTTGTCCAACTCGTATGTTAAGAGACTCCAACTCCATCTTAAGAAAATCATGATTGACAACCATTTCTTTTTCTGCCGAAACTGTCAACATACTTCTTTCTTTGATCGGTAAAGTTGGTGAAGTGTCATCTTCCGTTGGAGGCTTTTCGTAAGCACTAAAATCTTTATCATCCGAGCTCGCACCATCTGGATCATCACAATAATCAAACCTACAGTCATTCTCACCATCTTCGTTCTCAAAGTTCACGCAATCGGGTTGCGAATCGACCTCATGCTCCATCGAGTGTTTCTCTCCCTTTATGTCTTCACGGTATTTAACGTCATCTTCAAAACCTCGCCATTCTCATTCTATTCGTGATGAGCTCGGATTCCAATAATTACTCCCAGAATTTTTTTCTCGTTAACGACAACACAAAACCATAGCGGATCAGATTTTGATTGTGATAAAAATACATAAAACTATCAAGAATTTCCAACAATTACCGGAGGTGTATCGTGAGGTAGTCTTTGGAGCTTTTTTCCGAAGACATGTAGCTCATTTCTAGATCACATAATCTCTTATCCAACTGAAATTCTTCGTAAACCATATCAATGAATTCACTGTAGCTCGTACCTTCACTCCCATGTAAAAGTCGACATCGTTTCTCTTTATCGGCGACAAAGACCCACCTATTTTTTTCATTCTTCCATCGACCACAAACAAGGATAAACTCTTCCATATCTTCTTTTTAACGTTTTTGCCGCAAAATTTGTGTATGAAATTTGCCCCAAATTTCTGTCTGAAACTTTCTCGCAATAATGGAGGTGAACGGTGGCACCTCTAATTTAGGTGTATAGGATAATCTAGTAAATTTGCTATTTCCTTAGGATAGTTTAGTAAGTTTCTCTAAACATAAACTCTTTTTACACTGTGTTCGGTTAGTCTAGTGTTTTTATTTTTTTTGGCTTATCTTTGACATCTACTTCTTTTTTACGAAATTATAAGAGTAGTTCTTTGGGGTTCTTTTGCCTCGTCCATCGAAATCTTTTTTTTCTCGTTTGATATGTATTATAATGTTCCAGTATGTGTTGTTATTTATCATCGTTTCGTTTTAAATGTGAGTCATGTTTAGGAATATGTCTCTCTTGTTATAGTTTTCTTTTCCAGGGAATTTCTTTATCTGCCGGCTGTTGATATTAGTATAAAAACAAAATAATAAAAAAAAATTATCTAATGGTTACTGGTATAGGTTTTGGGTGTGTAAATTTGTCCAGAAATCTTGGGGACTTAAATGAAAGTATAGTTTTAATTTTATTTAACATGCTTCTTTAAAAACATAACAAAAATCTTCTCAATAGATTTTATACCTCTTGAAATTAATGCCTCTTGAAATTAATGCCTCTTGAAATTAATGCCTCAGCCACCGGGATAGCATAGCTTAACGATCTCCAAATAAATGTTTTTATCTTTGACGATGTGAGAAGGTCCCAAATTCTTTTTTCTAGAAGATTGAGGGATGGTTGCCACGAAGCTTCCCGTAGAGTGACTGTTTTTCTCCAGAGAGAATGCTAACCAATAAGCAGACTTCACCGAGAATAGTCCTGATTTGTTGAATTTCCAAATCCTAAAATCCACTTGCTCCACTACTGGCTTTGACTTCAATATGAGAGCAACATCAAAAGGAAAAAACAAACCCTCAAGCTTCTCAAGATTCCACTTTCTATATATTTTGATGATCAATGAGATCAGAAATCTTTAAGCCAATGTTGGTAAGGATGTTTTTCATCCAAGGAACTTTTGAACCCGAATCCTTTAGCCACGGGTGAATCTAAACTATTTTAGAATTTTTGTTTCCGACCATTGTCTTTAACATTTTTCCAATAGTTCTCTCTCAAAAATTATATTTCTCCAAGCTAAAGAAAGACGATTCCCCATGACAGCTTCTAAAACATTGTTAGAAACGAAATACCTGCTTTTCATTACCTTTGAGAAAAAAACTGTCTCGGAATTGTAATAATCTCCAAGCTTATTTGGCTAAAAGACCTTGGTTGAAGTTTTCTATATCCTTAAAACCCAAGCCCCCTAGATGCTTTGGTAGGCACAATTTTCTCACCTTAACCAATGAATCTTCCAAATCAGCCATTAATCCTTTCAGCTTTGCTATAGAAAATTTTGGGAGTTTGAAGTAAGTCATAGCATAGAAAGACATTGCCATAACAACTACTCTCAATAAAACCGCTTTACCTCCTTGAAGCAAGTCATAGCATAGACAGACATTGCCTGATAGCTTTGTTTTTAACCTGTTTTGGATGAAACCCAACAAGTCCACTTTTAATCCGCTGAAACATTCTGGCAATTCCAAGATAAGAATTGGCACCCCTCCACATTGGTGAGTCTAAACAGCTCTTTAAGCGAATTTTTTCCCTTCTGCAATGTTGTAACCAAAAGTTAAGGAGAACTTTGCTACTAGAAGCAGATTTTTCAGATAACTCCGTTCTATTTGATCATAAGTTTTTTACATATCAGATTTCAAAATCATAAACTCTCTAGAGATAACTGGGTGAGTCCTCAGACCATTTCGTGAGCTGTGGTTATGTTATCAGAAATTAGTCTTTCTGGGCGAAGGCGGACTGAGTAGGAGAGACCAAAGATGCAAGCTAATATTTAAGTCTTTTGACTGAACATTAGAAATGATTTTATAGAAGACTAAACAGAGCCTAATTGGACGAAAATCACTCATCACCTTGGCATTTCTAACCTTTGGGATTAGACAAAGGTGAGTAAAATTCCATTCTTTTGGGAAGAAACCTGTTATAAAGAAATTGCGTACCTTAGAAGAAACTTGTGAGCCCACAATATTAGTATTTCTGAAAGAAGAAGCCTGACATCCTGTCAGCCCCTGGAGCACTTGATGGTCTGATTTCAAAAAGTGCTTCTTTTATTTCAGCTGAAGTCACTTCGCGAATTAGAGAAGAATTCATTTCCATGGAGACTTTTGGTTCGAACTATAGGAAGAAATATTTGAACTTGGAAGGACTTGAAGATTTGAACAGATTACTGAAATATGCTGATGCAATTTCTCCTTATGATGCTTCGTCTATATGCTCAATTCCAAAATCATCCAATAGAGAAATCAGATTTTTCCTATTCCGATTTGCTTTTACAGAAACATGGAAAAATCTAGTATTTTCATCATAATTCTTTAGCCATTTCTCTCTACTTTTTTGTCTCCAGAAAACTTCTTCTTCTAAATAAGCTCCAGCTAGTTCCCTTTTCAAATCTCTCACTCTTGGACCATTAGGGAACCCTGCTGAGTGTTCTTCTTCTAAAGCCCCTGAATCCTCTGTAATTTTGCTGTTGAATTTAGAGAATTCCTTTTTTCCATACGCTTAAAGCTTTTCTGCACCTCATAATCCTTTCCGACACCGAGCTATTGTAAGAGCCTTGGAAAGAATTCCAAGCTGAATCGATTGTTTCTCTTACAAATTAATGGTTGATTGAATAACATTTTTCAAATTTAAAGTTGCCTCTGTAAGATTCATTGGAGAAAAATAGATAGACTAGTAGGACTGGTCTATGATCTGAACCTCTTTTTCCAAAAAGTTTTGATTCGAATCTGGGAAGCACTTAAACCAATTCTTATTTCCAAAACTACGATCCAATTTGCATTGGATTCACCTGTCTACTCTCATACCTCCTCACGTAAAGGGATTTCCTTTTCCTGGTAATTCAGACATGTTACAACACTTTAGCATATCACTGAAGGCTGAAAAGCTTTTTTCATTTCTTCTCGGACCCCCTTTTTTCTCCATTATGACTTAGATCGTTGAAATCACCCAAAATGCACCAGCCCTCCTTTCTCACAGCCTCCATCCACGTAATTCTTTCCCATAGAGCAGCTCTACATTTTACTATCGGATCTCTATAGATACAAGATACATATAATTAAACTTTCTAACATGGACATATAGGTTTACTATATTCATATCCGCATATAACATTTTCACAAGATGTCGACGCTTTACAAAAATTGCTAAGTCTCCACTACTATTTATAGGTTCCACTGAGAAGACTCTGTCAAACCCCAGCCACTCCTGTAAATCAACCAAAACATTTCTACAGTGTTTAGTCTCCATTAGGAACATTATCTCTGGGAAATGTTTTTGATGCATTTCCATGAGATGGGGAATTGTCAAATCATGAGACCGTCCCAATCCTTGACAATTCCAACTAGAAGACTCATCTGGAGCGGGATAATCCATTCATAGGAACCATCCCATCCTCAACTGACTTTACACACTTTAGTACTTCTACTGAAGTTTTCAGCCTTTCTTTTATCTACTGAACCCTGTACTGCTCCTTTAAGAAGGATTTCAGCAACCTCAGCATTTTGGTCCAAAATTCTTGGTTTCCTATGACTTTTAGGTGGCCTCTTTCTCTGGTAGGTTTTTTCAGCTCGGTCCTGAACGAACTGGCTTGAGAAAAGCCTGGACTAAAAACCGCTGAACCAACTGGAGAAAAACTAGACACCTTAGAAGCCAACCCGTCTAAGCTTGGTGAGAGGAAGCTATGCAAAGAAGACTTTCCACTCAAAGATCTGCCTGAGTTAATTGCTTCTGACAATAATTTCGGTACCTTTCCTAAGCCTCTTTCAGATTGATTAAGAAAAGCTTTTTAACTCAAAATAAAAAACCATACCTTTTCCTTTGTCCAAATCCAAGGAGATAACTGGACCAGGTTCCAACCTAAGCATAGACTTCTGAGCTAACGGATCATGTTCTATGTCTAATAACGAGGATTTTACACTTTCTTCTCGAGCATACCTTTCAGGACCATTTGCTACTAAAAGATATTGTCTCATACCTTCAAGGACTTCCGGAGCAATCCTCGGTCTACCTGTCAAAGGGTTAACTCCAACTTGATCTTCGTTTAGAATGCCAAACAAAGGGTCACTTTTTTGAAGAACTTGAGTAGACATTGGCCTGGGAACTGAACTTTGATTATTATGATCTTCGCCTCCTAAACATTTATTTTGAACTAGAGGGCAGCTTCTTTATCATGAGTGAGTCTTTGGCCGGCAAAGCAACGCTTCTGAATGCGTTCGTAGTCATACTGAATAGTAACACTTTCTCCTGAGGGTAGATTAACCAATTTTGAGCACCTCAAAGGATTAGACACATCAAACTTCACTTTAACTTGAACAAAATCTTTGTTATGGGCTTTTGTTGGATATTTGGCCCGCGAATTCCCACAATGCAGTAATAGACGCTAGAGTATAGTAATTTACCGGGATTTTACGGATCTGCACCACCCAAACATTGATTAACTGCAAGTAATCAGCTGGGAACCCATCTCTCCATCACTAGAGCCCATTGGTTGAATGTCTGAACAACTTTTTTAGAGAACCTCCTCAAAATCCAGCTCGTGCTTAAAGATGAATTGGAATTTTTCTTTTGTTAGAGCCACCCCTTTCACTCGGTCATATATCTTCCATTTTCTAGGCATGTCTAGAATTAGACTTGACATACTTTGTTTTGAGGGGTTTAGGAGCTTACCCATTACACTCAGGACGTTTTTCTCGTTTGAACAAAACTGAGATAAATTTGGGAGATCAAACGGTTTGTCATCAATTTCAAGAGACATATCCATTAGAGATCGATTGATGCTCGAAGACATGAGCACCTACAGTTGGGACAAAACCTCAGAAGGACAGTCGAAAAAAAAATAGGAATGAAACTGAGAAAGAGTTTTGAAACTGGGCTGTGTTCAAAAACTTAAGAACAAACCCTAAAAAAAGAGAAGATTTTGCTCAAAAGAAAGGGAAAGTAGCGATGTTTGGATGTAATTTGTTGGGGGTTTCGGCCAATTCATACATGAACTTCGACCCGTGATTACGATTCGATAACGAACTTTGTTGCTGTGCACTTTCATACATTAACTTAGTGTTTGACTCCATAACATGCATTGACTGGATTAATTAGTATTAAACATACATTAGCGATAAACGACGTTTAACTCACCGTTAATCCTAGCTGACTAGGATGACACATCAGCCACGACAACATCTTAATAAACACGCAAAACGTCGACGTTTTGATAAGTGGGAGATACCCTTAATTATTTTCCTCTTCCCCTTCTTCCCCGAGCTCCTTCTTTCTCTTTGCAAAATTAGGGTTTGCAGAGCAGAGGCTTCCTCTTCTCTTCTTCTCCAAACCCTTTATTTAGTCTAGAGTCTATCCTGAAATGGACATATGGTTGATTCTCCGGTTGTGTGGAATTCAAGCGCTTAACTAAAGACTCACAGAGACAGCAAGAAGTCGCAAAATTGAAGGTAATGAGGCCGTTTTCCAGTTGTATCCTTTAGTATGTATTGTTGCTTATTTATCGTTTAATCTCCTATGCAGCTTAAGGAATTGGAAGAGAAGACATCTACTCTGAGTAAGGCAAAAGATCAATTGGTCAAAGAAAGAGACTCTGCTCTCCAAGAGGCACATATGTGGCGGTCTGAGCTTGCAAAAGCCAGAGAGCGTGCCGTCATACTTGAAGGAGCTGTTCTGAGAGCCGAAGAGAAAGCAAGGGTTGCAGAAGCAAGTGGTGAAGCAAGTAACAGCTTGGATATCCCGGTAGTGACTTCTGAACTTGATGTTCCACGCAATGATCCGCCTTCAGAATCTTTTCATCATCAGCCTTGAGGAATGATTAGTAGCCCTCATATATTTTTATATACTCTTTGATGATGTTTGGAGAGTTGATTGTTCTAACAACAACAAAAAGATTTATCTCTGTATAACTCTTGAGTTTCTGTCTGACCATGGAAGGATTCTTTTTTTCCCCTTTACTACAACAAGAAGAACAAAGAGATGTGTTTTAAACTTTAAATT
Organism: Pugionium dolabratum; assembly: GCA_018901945.1. Lineage (NCBI taxonomy): Eukaryota > Viridiplantae > Streptophyta > Magnoliopsida > Brassicales > Brassicaceae > Pugionium > Pugionium dolabratum. The sequence continues at coordinate 201,330 of JAEVFF010000768.1, read as the reverse complement.
GTGGAATGCTGTTATGTTTTTGGATTCATATTAATGCAGCAGAGCTCTGTTTTTGCTTTTTATTAAAACCAAAAGACATCGACCCAAAAGACATGCTTCCTATCTTTGATCATATAAGCCTTCCCGATAGCACCCACAAGGTACTCAGTGAAAGGAAGGTGAGCTAAATCAGCAAGGCTCACGAAATCTCCAGCCAAGTATTCATTATTTGAAAGCTGTGCTTCATACACGTCAAGCACTTCTCCAAGCTTCTCTTCGCTCTCCTTTATGACTTTCTCATCAGCAGGAAACCCCATGAGTGGTGTAAAGACAATGTTGAGTGTTAGAGCAAGTAGTGGTGGGTGGTAACTTGTTGCCTCCACGTCTAGCCATTGCTCTACTTGACCTCTCTCCTCAATTGTCTTTCCTAGTAAGTCTGGCCCTTGTGACCTGTATTTCTCGGCTATGTACCTCATGATTGCACGGGATTCTGCAACGTAAAGTGAAACCTCTTTTCAACATTCAAACAACAACAATACATATATACTTTTATTCTTTCCACAAGATCAAAGGTGAAATATCAAACTGCAATTACCAATCCATAAATTGAACAGTCATGAGCTAATCTCGTAACATTCAGTCACAATCTACGATTATCTCGATTTTTTCATCAGTCAAATCTCACAATCAAGATCGCACGCACCATAGCAATCTCTTAATATTCAACCATGAAATATCTAACACCTCTTCTATGCATCCCCTTGTCAAACTTCTGCTTGTCAGAGAAAGAAAATATACTAATTTCATCAAATTTATCGCAGATTCATCATTCATGGCTCAGTTCATCATTCGTGTGGTGGTCGTATTTGTTTAAAATGATAACGAGCCGTGGTGACGCTGGTGGAGAAGGGAGTACCGTTCGATACCGTTCATGTTGATCTCATGAAAGGAGAACAGAGGCAGCCTGAGTATCTTGCGATACAGGTTCTTCATCTGATTTTTTTTTCTTGATTTTTCTTTTGTTCATTTGATTTTTCCCATTTTGATGTTTCCCTTTTTGTCGATCGATGCAGCCTTTCGGTAAAATCCCTGTGCTTGTCGACGGAGACTACAAAATCTTCGGTACGCTTTTTCTTCTTTTTTTGTTTATTTTCTCCGTAATGTCTACACGACGTCGTTTAGGTTCATAGTTAAATAATTAATTAAATTTATTTAAACATCTATTATCTGACTAAGCAAATTTTTAACGGTTTGACTAACACCGTCAAGTCAATGCATGTTACGGGATAAAACACTAAGTTCATGTATGAAACTGCACAACAACAAAGTTCGTTATCGAATTGTAACCACGGGTCAAAGTTCATGTATGAATTGGCCGAAACCCCTGTTCCTAATTTGTTGACCAATACATTTTCTACAATTTTTTAGTCAAAACCCTAAATCTTTTAGAAATAGAGAAAAGCCCAAACAAGGGAAGCGTTTCGTCTTGCTTTTTTTAATCAATTTTTTAATAACACAACAATATCCGTTGGTTAAAAGATACATTGTATATCTTCAAAACTATTGCACTATTGAGGTGTTAATGTATGAAAATATAGAGTTTCTTTTTTGTTCTTACTTTGCAAGTGTATTCGCATGTGAGTTGTCTTCTCTTTGCCTAGTGGCTAAGGGAGAATTCTGAGAAATGTTTGACGCAGCGGTTCAAACTCTTCTATCTCTGTTGTGAATCTTGACTACCGGTCTGGATCTGATACTAAGTTGATTAAATCTGTTGAGTCTATGAAAAACCTATTACCAAAGCGTTGCAACTTGTGCAAGCTCATCATTGCCCATCGTAACCCAAAAAATTCCATATGCAGTGGAGATATCTCACAATATGTGCCTCTCATACCCATCAGATCACTTGTTCCATCCTGTAATTTGAGGATCCAGCCCATTCTTCATGGATTCCCCCTCTTTCCATGAACCGTCGACGAAGCATGCGACTGGTGATAGGCCTGGATCGTTTGTATCAGATAGTTTTCTTATCGATACATTTGACTTCTTTCGTTCCTGTATTTCTATGGATGAGAGCCATAGATTGCTCTCCCTACGAGCCTTCTCAAGGATTTCCATGGCTGTTCGATCTACATTGTTGTATATCTTATCGTTTCTGGCCTTCCATATGAACCATATGATCCATGGAAATCTTTGTAGATCCATTTCTGACGATGGTACCTCTGGCGAGCGCCAAAGTAGGTAGTCAAGGTTTCCAAAAAGGCTATCTAGAGGGAAGATAGTGGGTGTTGATGGGATATGCGATAGAGCCCACATTTGTCGTGCCGGTGGGTATTGAAACAAAGCATGGTTGATATATTTTGAACCATGTCTGTAAATCTCACATGTCACGTCATCTCGAATGTGGCGGTAATGAAGTCGACCATGAGTAGCTAGTGCCCCTGATAGGGATTGTCAGAGGAAATATTGGATTTTTCTCAGAATTCTGAGCTTCTAGACATCCTCTTTTAGAGGAGCTGTCGATGGTCTCTATAGTAGGAGCTGGCTGTTCAGAGATCCCCACTTCAAGAGGGTCTCGTAGCCCGATTTAACTGTATAGTCTCCTGTTTTCGTGAAGTGCCAGCAGAATTTACTCTGATTCTTTTGTGGTGAAACTGTGACAAAAGTGATTAGCCGTACGTACTCCAGGGTGAAAAATCTTATGAGCTCTTGGATATTCCAACGACAAGTCTCTGCATTTACAAGGTCTGATATCTGTAGATCGGGGTTGCTAGATTGGTGGAGGCTATGAGGAGGCCTTGGAAATGAGTCCAAGATCCATGGATCCGACCATATGTTGGCCCCATCATTAGATGCCATTATTTTGCTTGCACCTTTATGAATTAGTTCCATGGTGGACCAGATACTTCTCCAGCCATATGGAGCGCGGTTTGGTTTCTTTGCCTGAAAGACATTGGTGTCCTTAAAATATCGCCCCTTCAGTACCCATACCACAAGTGACATAGGATGTTTCTCCAATCGCCATAGTTGCTTTGCTAAGAGGGCCTTATTGAAATCTTCTAAATTTTTGAAACCAATACCTCTCTCTGGTTTTGGAAGACATAGTATTTCCCACGGGGTCTAGTGAATACCCGACATAGAGCCCCTTTGGCCTACCAAAAGTTACTAATTGCACTAGTAATCTTGGTGCATAGGGATTTCGGGAACAGGAAACATGACATCACGTAGGTTGGGATGGCCATTGCCACTGACTTTATCATTACTTCCTTGCCGCCACGAAAAAGCAATTTTGTTGACCATCCGTTTATTCTCCGTTGAATGCGCTCTCTAACATACGCAAATATGGTAGCTTTTAACCCTTTTAGTTTATCCGGGATCCCCATGTATTTTCCTATTCCTCCATTTCTTTGGATTCCCAATTGGGTTTTTATCAATGTTTGGGTGATAGTAGGTATCTTTTTGCGAAATAATATGGTAGACTTATCATAGTTAATCTGTTTCCCTGAGGCCTTGTAGTAGGTATCCAATATTTTGGAAATGGTGGCACACTGACCGGGGGAAGCTTCACAGAAGAACAAGATATCATCTGCGAAAAGGAGATGTGATATAGGTGGGCTTGATTGTGTCACACAAATGCATGTAATGTCCTTTTGAGCTTCCACCGCATTTAAGCTTGCGATTAATGCTCAGTGCATATGATGAATAAGTATGGGGAAAGAGGATCCCTTTGTCTTAATCCATGGAATGGAACTACACGACCCTTGGGGATTCCATTTATTAGCACACGGTAGGTGACTGTGTTAATGCATGCCATTATCCAATCTATCTATCCATCTCGTTGAGAAACCCAACCTTACCATTAAAATTGATAAGAATTTCCATTCTACTCTATCGTAGACCTTGCTCATGTCCGTCTTGATTGCCAAATATCTTAACTAACAGGTCGGTTTTGAGCTTAGTGCATGGAAGACTTCTTGTGCAATAAGAATGTTGTCAGATATTATGCGAATAGAGACAAAGACTGACTGTATTTCTGAAATCAAGAATGGTAGAATTTCCTTCATTCTATTGCACAATACTTTAGATATGATCTTATCGGTCAGAATTCAGACATTAGTCTTGGTTTTTCAGTCTTCGGAACAGGCATATGTTGGTCTCGCTGAGGGTTGGGTCCAAATTCCCATGTTTCCTGAAACCCTTTACCAATTCCACTAAATGGTCTCCCAGGAGATTTTAGAATTTTTGGTAGAATAGAGTTGTCATCCCATCTGACCCAAGAGCCTTCTCTGGATTCATGGAGAATAGAGCTTCTATAACCTCCTCCTTGTCTACTGAGCATACTAGTCGGGTGTTCATCTCTACTGAGACTCTGGGTGGCAAATGGGCCAAAGAGTTCTCATGGTCGTGAGCTTGGGAGGTTGAGAAAAGGTCTTGGAAGTATTCTATTGCTATCGCTTCCACTTTTGTCTCTGTTTCCACCCATACCCCATTTTTGTCTTCTAGGCCTGGGATGCGGTTCCTTGCATGGCACTGCTTGGTGGATGCGTGGAAGAATTTATTATTTTGATCACTTTCTTTCAACCAGAGCACCCGAGTTTTTTGCTGCCATAACGTTTCTTCGTCATATATGGCATTACACAACCTTGGTATCTCTTCCGTCGTCGTTATGTCCGATGTTTGCGTGGCTTCAAGTTTTTCCTTTAGATCCTCTATGTTTTTGGAAGAGACCAGTTGTTCTCTTCGTCTCCATTGAGATGTTGTTCTGCGACATCTAGCAATGCATTCTGAAATCGACATTTCCTGAACAGCATTTGGTTTTGTCCAACCCATCTGGACCACTTCCTCGAAATTTTGCTTGAAGATCCAACGTGCCAAATGGCCCGGCTGTCTCGAGCAAATTTTCTAGTAAGCAATTTTGGTCTTCTGGCAGGCCAGACGATCTGATTTCCCCATCATCCCCTCCCTCTTCAGTAGATTTTGACCTCAAAACTGGCTCATCTGTAAGGAAAGGAGCTAAATCAGGTACATTGAATGTGTTAGACACATTAAACTCACCTGGAAGTTCAATCCGGTAGGCGTTGTTGTTGATCCTCTCCAGCATTCTGAATGGTTCATCTCCTCTTGGGGCCATCTTGGAACTTCTTAGGTTGGGGAACCTCTCTTGCCGTAGGTGTAGCCACACCCAATCGCCTGGTTGAAAGACCATTTCTCTTCTCCCCTTGTTGGCGTGAGTCACGTACTGCCCGGTCCTATTCTCCAGGTTCTCTGCTGCCTTTTGGTGTAACTTCTTGATGAATTCTGTCTTAGATGCTCCATTGAGGTTGGTCATCTCTGTTGGTGGTAGTGGTGTTTGCTCCAAAGGCGTCTGAGGGTTGAAGCCGTAGACCACTTCAAAAGAGGTCTTCTTTGTGGTTGAATGTATTACTCGGGGGTTCGCCTCTGAGGTAGACGATGTTAGTCCTTTCACTTTTACCTGAGCAGCCTTGCCATGTGGTTTGGCTTCCCCAAAGTACATTACTGAATGCTTCTTGATTGTAGATGCTCGGTATGGGCTTCTCCCGATTTTTTCCTTACTTGAAGGGACTTAGATATCTGAGTGTCCATCCTTCTCGTCCCCCTTTTTCGGGTCGCTTTGTGCCTCCAGTAAGGATTTGCCTCATAGGAAAAATGATCTCCTTTGGATTGATATGTTCTCCTATTGCCACCTGAAATTGAGGGAGAACCACGTTTTCTCCAAGGGTATAACCTCGGTTGGAGGATGAGCCTCTTATGATTCTCCTGTTTTCCTGAAGAGCTTCTTCTTCCATCTCCTTATACCATATTGGTCTTTTTGCCTCTCCGTTCACCCCCTTATTTGAGCCTGATTCTATTTTCTTGATCATATCTGAGCCTTGAATCAATGCCGTAACACTTGTGGACTGGTTGGAGAAGATTAGGCGAGAAACTCGGCCTTAGGCTTCTGGATAGGAGTTTTCTGGTGGGTATTGGATGGAGGAGGTGAAATGAACCACACGAGGGGTGATGAACCTCGTGATAAATCATAACTTAGAAGTCAGGAGGGCTGGTCTCAACTAGGATTTTAAGCGATAGAGTTTTAGGAGAAAAACTAATAGAAAAAAGTTCTATCTTTATTAATAATCAAAAGTTGTCGAACTACAATGCTGAAGGAGCCTTATTAATATGCTCGGTAGCTTTGACCTTCTAGGGTCGACCCAAATAAAAAATGAAAAAGCTACAAAAGTGCATAAGAAAAATTACAAAAAGAAAATAATCGAAAAAGGACAACTAATGGAAAAGTGCAAAACAGAAAAGACAAGTGTATAATTGAAAACTTACCTTTCTTACATTTCGGCCAAGAAATGGAAGGTGGCCGACTTTGTGGCATGCACGCGCCTAGCTCCTAGTCTTCAACTTGGAGTAAGGTTACGAAATGTTGGGCCTTGACCTCTTTTGCGACGAGAGCCCAAGTCTCTGGAGTCATTTGCAATGTTGAGAAGCCCTTGGATTCTTCCTTGTACTAATGCTCCTTGTCATTGGTCTTCTAGGAGCTTGTCTACCCACAAGCTGAACTTGTGGAAGAGTGCCCTTGTTCTGCTCATTTTCATGGCTCCTGGTGGCACCACTGGTGTAGAGACTTCATCCAGGTTCGTGCCTTGAACCTGGTAGCTGAGTTGATCCGAGTCTCCTTGTGTAGAGGTGGAAATGGTGGTGCAATTGCGTGAGCCAGCTGGATTGTACGTGGAGCTGGCCGAGTTGAGATCAGAGTCGGCCAGATTGATTTGTGAGCCGGCGGCGTCACCAGTTGGACCGATGGTGTCATTCACGTTGCCGCCAGTTGGGTCAGAGGTTTGGGCCTCTCCGCTGGAAAAGGTTGTCGGCCTGGCCCAGCTGATCATAGAGCCGGTAGTACCCCTTGGCCCGGCAGACGTGCCAAATGGCCCGGCTGTCTCGAGCAAATTTTCTAGTAAGCAATTTTGGTCTTCTGGCAGGCCAGACGATCTGATTTCCTCATCACCCCTCCCTCTTCAGTAGATTTTGACCTCAAAACTGGCTCATCTGTAAGGAAAGGAGCTAAATCAGGTACATTGAATGTGTTAGACACATTAAACTCACCTGGAAGTTCAATCCGGTAGGCGTTGTTGTTGATCCTCTCCAGCATTCTGAATGGTTCATCTCCTCTTGGGGCCATCTTGGAACTTCTTAGGTTGGGGAACCTCTCTTGCCGTAGGTGTAGCCACACCCAATCGCCTGGTTGAAAGACCATTTCTCTTCTCCCCTTGTTGGCGTGAGTCACGTACTGCCCGGTCCTATTCTCCAGGTTCTCTGCTGCCTTTTGGTGTAACTTCTTGATGAATTCTGTCTTAGATGCTCCATTGAGGTTGGTCATCTCTGTTGGTGGTAGTGGTGTTTGCTCCAAAGGCGTCTGAGGGTTGAAGCCGTAGACCACTTCAAAAGAGGTCTTCTTTGTGGTTGAATGTATTACTCGGTTGTAAGAAAATTCTATAAATGGCAGGCACTCCACCCATGTCTTAAGGTTCTTCCCTAGTGTGGTCCTGAGAAGAGTCGACAATGTCCGGTTGACTATTTCAGTTTGGCCATCGGTTTGAGGATGGCATGTGGTAGAGAAGAGCAGCTTCGTGCCTAGCTTTCTCCAGAGGGTCCAGAAGTGGCTGAGAAATTTGGTGTGTCTGTCTGACTCGATGGTCCTTGGCACTCCATGAAGTCGTACTATCTCCCTGAAGAACAGTTCGACTGTGTGCGTGGCATCATTAACATTGGCACATGAGATGAAATGTGCCATGTTGGAAAATCGGTCCACCCCTACAAAGATAGCATCTTTGTGGTTGATCTTGGGCAGACCTAGAACGAAGTTCATGGAAATATCCACTTATGGATGTGTAGGTAGGGGCAGAGGGAGATACAACCCGTGAGGGTGCACTCGGGACTTTTCCTTTTTGCAAGTGATGCACCTTGCACAATGGGCTTCTACTGACCTCTTGATGTGTGCCCAGTAAAGTGCTCCTTGACCACTACTAGTGTGTTGTCGACACCGAAGTGGCCCATAAGACCTCCTCCATGAGCTTCTCGGATGATAAGCTCCCGTAGAGATTCTTGTGGTATGCACAACCTCCTTTCTCGGAATAAGAACCCATCATGGATGTAGAACTTGCCATGACTCCCTGTGCCACACTCCTTGTAGCTCTCAGCAAAGTCAGGATCATCCTTGTATATAGGTCCTTGATGTGCTCGAATCCTAAGACCTTTGCTTCCATGGTGGATATCAAGGCAAACCTCCTTGATAGTGCATCAGCTACCACATTATCCTTGCTCTTCTTGTACTTGATGATGTAAAGGAAGGTCTCTATGAACTCCATCCACCTGGCATGTATCCTCTTGAGATTGGTTTCCCCTCTGAGGTGATTGAGAGTCTCGTGATCAGTGTGGATCACAAACTCCTTGGACAACAAGTAATGTTGCCAAGTCTCCAAGGCTCGGACTAGGGCATAGAGCTCCTTATCATAGGTGGGGTAATTCAGTGAGGCCCCACCTAACTTCTCACTAAAATATGTCACTGAGCTTCCTCCTTGGGTTAGCACTGCTCCTATGCCTATTCCAGAAGCATCACACTCCACTTCAAACTCCTTTGAGATGTGACCGCGACCCCTACACTTAAAGCAAGTGATATCACGTGATCTCTGAGGATTAGAAGACTAACTAGGCTCTCTCTAGTCACGGGTTTGCTCAAGAGGGTTGCTCTTGAACCGTGATTTGATTTCTATGCTCTTGCCCTTGTCTACGGGCTTGGTGCTAATGCTTGGTGCCCAAGGCCTCTTAGGTTTGCTGCGTATGTCTTGGCTCTTACGCCTGATGTGTCGTTCAGCCTGGACAGAGAGGTGGAACAAGTCCTTGAAATCATTGTACATTTGTCTCTCCATTTTTCGGCTGATCCTCTCTTGCAATCCATTCAAGAATTGAGCCATCAATGCTTCCTCATCATCATTGAGCTCCAATCTATTCCTTAGCCTCTCAAACTCCTCGTAGTACTCCTCTACTGATCTTGTGCCCTGCTTAAGAGTACGAAAATGGCGTTACAAATCTCTATGGAAATAAGGTGGGACAAACCTTTGTCTTATTAGATCCTTCATGTCAACCCAAGAATCTGCGGGTCTCAATCTTCTTCTCCTACGGTCAGAAGCCTCACGATCCCACCAGATGAGGGCATTATCCGTGAGTTGTGATACCAAAATGATACAAGCCTTGAATCAATGTCGTACCACTCATGAACTAGTTGGAGAAGATTAGGCGAGAAACTCGGTCTTAGGCTTCTGGATAGGGGTTTTCTTGTGGGTATTGGATGGAGGGGTAAAGTGAACCACACGAAGGATGATGAACCTCGTGATAAATCTCAACCTAGAAGCTAGGAGGGCTGGTCTCAACTAGGGTTCTAAGCGATAGAGTTTTAGGAGAAAAACTCGTAGGAAAAAGTTCTATCTTTATTAATAATCAACAGTTGTCGAACTACAATGCTGAAGGAGCCTTATTAATATACTTGGCAGCTTTGATCTTTTAGGGTCGACCCAAATAAAAAAATGAAAAAGTTACAAAAGTGCATAAGGAAAATTACAAAAAGGAAATAATCGAAAAAGCACAAATACCTAAATTGTTCTTGACTCCATAAATGGAAAACTTACTATTTCTACCCTGCAAAATAGAAAAGGCAAGTGTATAATTACAAACTTACCTTTCTTACCTTTCGGCCAAGACATGGAAGGTGGCCGACTTTATGGCATGCACGCGCCTAGCTCTTAATCTTCAACTTGGAGTAGGGTTACGAAATGTTGGGCCTTGATCTATTTTGCCACGAGAGCCCAAGTCTCTGGAGTCCTTTGAAATGTTGAGAAGCCCTTGGATTCTTCCTTGTACTCTTGGCCCAATGCTCCTTGTCGTTGGTCTTTTAGGAGCTTGTCTACCCACAAGCTGAACTTGTGGAAATGCCCTTGTTCTGCTCCTTGTCATGGCTCCTGGGGGCACCACTGGTGTAGAAACTTCATCCCGGTTCATGCCTTGAAGCTGGTAGCTGAGTTGATCCGAGTCTCTTTGTGTAGAGGTGAAAATGGTGGTGCAATCGCGTGAGCCGGTTGCATTGTGCGTGCAGCTGGCCGAGTTAAGATCGGAGCCGGCCAGATTGATTTGTGAGCTGGCGGCATCACCAGTTGGGCTGGCGGTGTCATTCACGTCACCGCCAATTGGGCCAGAGTTTTGGGCCTCTCCACAAAAAAAGTTGGTCGGCCCGGCCCAGCTGATCATAGGGCCGGTAGTACCGCTTGGCCCGGCAGACGTGCCAAATGGCCCGGCTGTCTCGGGCAAGTCTTCTGGTCGGCCATTTTGGTCTTTTGGCCGGCCAGACGAACTGATGTCCTCATCACTATCCAAGGCGAATTTCTTGACTCGTGGACCGTTCTGAGGGATGACTCCACTATGCGGCATATCGTCACGGTTTGAATCATCTAATCTTAGGGCCCATTTTACTGGGGGTGTAGGGGTGCCTTGTTTGCTGGTGGAGCCATGGGTGCCTTACCTCTCGAGAACCTCTCTCTATTTCTTGGCCTTTCACCGTGATATCTTCTAAGAAGGGACACTGACTCCATTCTCCTAGGAGGAGGAGGAGAAAGGGGGTGCATCAGTTTCTATGCGGGGCTCCCCTTTTCTCTCCGGACAGTGTCTTTTATCATGTGTGATTCAGTGACATCTTTTACAAAACTTGCATAATTTCTCGTAGTCAAAGGTGACCGTGACTAGGTCTCCATTTGCAAACTCCAAGTCTCTAATGAAGATCAAGGGTTGATCAACCTGGAGAGAGATTCTTATCTTCGCCTCACTCACGTCATATTGAAGTAGATCGCCCATGGCTTGTCTGATGTCCATGATTGTCTCCTCCGCCCAGAAGTGGGTTGGAATTCCCACTATCCTCACCCAAAATAGGATTGTTGAGGGAAAGTCGTACCTTACACTTGGAATCCATCTCTCAAGGGCGGTCATCCATTGGTCAAAGTGGTAAGACCTTTTTTCAAGGATCGATAAGATGTCTTCTTCTGAATTAAATCGGAACATGAATCTGCCTTGACCTAAGTATTGGCCCTGAACACGCCCTTCACATTGCCAAATTGATGGCAATAGGGTGATGAAGGTATGAAACCTATGACCTTGCATGGTCTCAAGTCGCTTGAGGACGACGTAGTTATCAAACGCCTGAATCTTTATCGGAGATGATTTTTTCATCTCCGAGCAGTTCTTGGATACAAGCATTCCGGTAACTGTCATGTTGGCTTGGATATTATTGTCGGTCTGGAAGATAAAAATAATTGATTTAGAACCGTTTTTGGTTGACCAGATTCGAGATAAAATCGAAGTGGGAAAATAAACCCTCCTTCTCCACGTGAGAGTATCGATTAGAGGGGAAATAATGCACCGATAACTCGCGATCTCCGATTGAAAAGCTGAGACGGCTGCAATCGAGATCTCACGGGGGATTTGACTGAGCTCAATTCGGAGGGAATCGGGTCGGTGGGAGCTGCGATTGGCCTCGTCGGAGGTTTGCGACCACGGCGAGGGAAAGATCGAGGAAAAAAACCCTGAGAAAGGTCTCGTAGTCTCGCCAGCACAGAAAGGGGTCAGAATTTGAGAAATGAGCCAGAGGAAGCAGTGAGGGAGTTTGAATCTGTGTGGTTTCGGGAGGAGGGGGAGCTTCCCTTATATAGGAGAGGGGGGGTTAAATCTCGCAGCGTCATTACCGGGGATAATCGGCAATCACGAGATTCTTCGGTTCTGAAATTCGGAAGAAGAAAGTAATGCAGATTCTTCTTACATTCACGGTTAAATGCAATTTGATGTGAGAGGTAGCAGTTTTGTGAAGTAAATCCGCCATTAACACACGCGAGAAGCTCGGGCCGTTTTCTTTCCGAGAAAAGGAAAGCGATGCTTTCCCATTAACACACGATTCGAAAGGAGATATAGTTTTCCTTTTCTGAATCGTACGAGAGTTTAGCCCTATCACTGGCTTGATGGAGGGAGACGCGGTCAGGATCAACTGTAACGGAATCCTACCGATGTTAGACCTCGCCGACAGCTGACTTGGGCCCGGCGTATCTAGAAAATAGGCCATCCGTTACGGTGAAATTATTCCGTAACGGCCCATTTTTGAAAAAGAGAGAGAACCCCTCACTTCCTTCTGATTAAGATATCTCCGTTTCGTCTTGCTTTTGATTGATAAATGGTGTCCTACGAATTTATATACCCGTAAAATTAATCAGTTATAGAAAATGAAAATTATAACAAAAACTGGAATGTATATTGAAATTTTGCGACCGTCGCTAAATAGTAATCGATTACTATGAACTTTGCAACTCATCTGTAATTCGACGTAGTGGCGTCATAAATTTGGAAGGGGAGGGATACGACGTTAAGTCGATTCATATTTGAGTACATGACGTTGATTTAATGATAAATATGCATTTCGTCATTAATCTATAGGTGCATAACGACCTAGTTGCGTCAAAAGGATTTCGTCTCAATTAACATCAATTTAACATCAGATTTTTGGTCGGTAAACACGAGTTAATGATTTGCACCTACCAATTACCGGCAAAAATATTCATCGTAAAATCATGAGTCTTTCCAAAGTCGTCGCAAACAGTTCTCACGTTAATATGTCGCATATGTCGATTTAACACCGGATTTTTGGTAGGTAAACACATGTTAACTGAGTTTCACCTACCAATTATTGGCAAAAATATTCGTCGCATAATCGACGCTAAAATATTGCAAAATCGTCGCAAATGCTTCTAACGTTGATCCGTTGCGCATCTCTTATGGTAATCCAACAATACTTTTGTAAATGTTTCTATAATGCATACTTTTCAATTTTAACACCACTCACAAAAACTAATTCTCGGAAAATAATTTTCATAATCTTTCAGTAGTGTCTATATACGAGCTACAAATGCATAAAAACGCGGAGAACGAGTTTCTTAGTGATCCACAAAACCGCCAACTCAAAACCGCCAACTCAAATGCAGGTGGAAATAGATCTTTCTACCTGCATTTTTTGACGTCATGGAACACTTACCTATACATCCGTCATACAAATCTGAATTACGTGGACTTGTGCAATATTGGTGGATGTATCCATTTGAAAGGTTTTTTAAAAAACTTAAAAACAAGGCAAAAAACAAACGATATAATGTGGGGTCGATTGTTGAATCATATATCAATGATGAGATATCTTACTTCTCAGAGCATTACTTTGCTGCCCATATACGCACCAAAAACAGATAATTAGCATAAATTATTATGTTTATTAATTATTTTATTTGTAAGGTTAAATAATTAACTTTTCGTGCTGAATCATGTATAATATATATACAGCTCTATTAGATTCGATGAAAGTAACGTCCCTGTGTATCCGGATCCCGAAGTGCCAGATATATTTACTCACATGGGTCGTGCAAGTGGTAAAAGTAAACAAATTTGGCTCTCCGAAAAAGAATACAAATATGCACATGCATATGTTTTGCGAAATTATGAATAATTTCGTCCACTAGAGAGGTAAATAAGTTACTATGAAAACAATTTCATTTATTACATTACAATTTTATTGTAATTAACCAATATATATTATTTTTACATATTTAGTTTTGTACTATGTTTAAAGATCAAATTCGTTGAAGTATCTATATCTCTGTGAAGAGGACATTTCATCGAAAATAGAGAAAGAGTTCCATATACGGGTTCAAAATTATGTATGTATTGATTAATATGTATATGTTGTTTATATATTTTTTATAATTTTGAAATACTAATTAGTGAATATATATATATATATAATCATAGGTCAATGCAAGCACATCAATAGATCCACGCGCCTTGCCGATATGGGCTCAATAATTAGTGCAAAATCCGATGAATAAATCAAAAACTTGGCCGATCTATTTTATAAAAGGTTATATGTTCCACATGAAGAAACATGGATACAGAAGAAAGACATGTAACTACGGCATTTGTGTGTCAAGAGAGACAATTACTCAGATGCAACTGATGAAGCTTATTTTATGGGATTTTAACAGACATTATTTAATTTGAGTATGTTAGACTTCTAAATTTGAAGATCAAACTTTTCAAATGTGAATGGTACGCTTTTGAAAGGAACTCGAAAGTCAGAAAATGGTGTCGTTGATATCTTATCATCAGGGAAAAAATACAAATACGAACCATTTATTCTAGGTACATAAATAAATAACTATATATAAATTAACATATATTTATAGTTATTTATTTATGTACCTAGAATAAATGGTTCGTATTTGTATATATATATATATATACATAAAATTATATATATTTGTTTATATAATTAACTAATTTACGTTTTATTAAATGATGTACCACACCATTTCAAACAGATGAAATTTGTTATATTCCTTATCCGCACACCAAATCGTCATCAAAACAAACATGCCTCAATGTTCTCAAATTAATCTGAGATCCAATATTTTGGGGAACTACAAAACAAATACGAGATTGGCATTTTGCAACAAGAAAATGATGAATATGTAACGGTGGTTGACGAGATAGATATGAATCGTTTGGTTGATAGAGTTAATCAAACCGAAAAAAATTGATTTTGATGTTCGAGATGCCAAACTAGAAGATGAATTTCAGTGTAATATTTCATTTTCAGATGATGATGAGGACGAAAAGGTGAAATATATTTTACTTATAAAACTGATGTTAAAAGTTATGTATGCATTTATGTACACAAACTCTAAAACAATAATTTTTATTATCAATTTCTATTAACTGTTATTCTTCAATTTTTAACTATGTAGTTGAATTGGTCGCTAATTAGCGACCAATTTGCGACTACAATTGGTTTTTTGAAAGTAGTCGCAAATTGGAAGCAAAATAGCGACCAATTTGCGACTACATCAAAAAATTTACACAGTGGTCACAAATTGGTTGCATTTTTGCGACTACAAGTGTTTTTTTACATGTTTTTAATGTATTTTTCACAATTAAAACTTATATTTTCAATATTAGGCATGTACAAATTATTTCAACTGGAAAAATATAAACAAAAACCATAATTGTGTTGATATAAATTTATGAAACATATGAAGTGTATATAAGTGGTATACAGTTAAGGAAATGTGTTAAGTGTTTTAGGTAAATGATACGTAAATTTGGTAAATGTGTAAATTGTTGTTGTTTACTTAGTAATTAAAATTTATACAACTCATAATGATGTCATTAATCTCATATAATTCATAATTTGTACAAAGTTTTTATAATTTAAGGTTTAGGATATTAATTGTGATTATTTTGCCAGCACATTACCACTACATTGGGAATGTGATGCTAATTGGTCACAAAAATAAGGTGTAGTCGCAAATTGGTCGTAAAAGAGCCACCAATTTGTGACTACTGGTTGAAAATTTTATTCCATGGTCGCAAATTAATCGCTAATTTGTGACCACATGTGTAATTTTACATGTTCCCTATGTATTTTTCATATTAAAAACTTATATTTTCAATCTTAGGTAAGTACAAACTATTATAGGTGGAAAAATATAGACAAAACCATTATTGTGTTGATCTAAATTTATGAAACATAGAAGTGTATATAAGGTTTGGGGTTTATACAACTCATAATGATGTTACCAATCTTATATAATCCATAATTTTCATCAAATTCTTATAATTTAGGGTTTGAGGTATTATTTGTTACTAATTTGCCACCACATTGTCACCATAACAAATTTTTTGATGTGGTTGCAAATTGGTCACAAAAATTTGCCAATGCATCACCACTTATTTTTATACGTGGTCACAAATTGGTCATACTTTTGTGACTAATATGCGACCATGCCAAAATTTTGAATGGTGATCGCAAATTGGTCATAATTTTTGCGACCAATTTGTGGCCACGCCTAAAATTACAATGGTGGTCGCAAATAAGTCACAAATTTTGTTAAATACAGAAGTAGAGAATATTTAGAGATTCATATAAATAGTTGTATGATGAAAAATTTTAGATTTAGTTTTTCTGAAGTTCAGAAAAGGGATTGCTCGTGGGTTAGGAAACTTGGTAAGTGAACAAATAGTGTGTGCGACTGTCGTTGCACAAGTGAAATCGGATAGATTAGAAATTGTTCAAGGTTGGGTCGGGTGTGATATCGCGTAAATCTGATTAAAGGAGTTGTAACTAACTTGTTTAAATGATTTATGATAACATAAAAATGGCTGCATGCGCAACAACACCAACTATGAGAAATCCACCAATCAATATGTGATGTGTGAACAATGACAGTTGTGTAACATAGTCTGTAGCTAGATATGGATAAGAGGGCATGGAATACATATGGTGAGCTACAACAATGGTTAAAGAGCATAACATAGCTAGGTTAAGAGATAATTGAGTATGTCATGATGTTGTTAGAATTTCATATAGGCCTTTATGACCTTGGCCTGTAAATGGACAAATAATTTTGTGTTAACTGTTCTATATATTGTAGTTCTTTCATGTTAGAGTGTAATATACCGAGTGTAATATACCTTTATGCCCTTCTCACACAAACATTGGACATTTCAGTCAACAATAAACTTCTTCTAAAAGAATATGGAATCTAGTTTTTGTAGCACTATGTGCCAAATATGGCCGATTCAATGTTTCAGCATGTCTTGTGCACAATGTTGAAATTCGGTTTTACGGAATTGGTTATCGATCACTTTTCGATGAGTTTTCTAAAGAAGACGTTAAAATGAAGTTCGTTTGAATAAAAAATGAGTATTTAAAGTGAGTTGCTTGATAATCATAAAATGAACAAATGTAATTTGTCCCATATTAGAAGTTAGAGGTGAAATCTCTCTTGTATATCAAGTGAAGAATTAATAACAAAACTCAAAACTTTGGATACACTTTGGTGTATTAGTAGAAGAAGATAACCGAACTCGAGTTTCGAGTTTTCGGAATTTAACAAATTAACCAATGGTCGGTACAATTTTTATTGTGGTTTGGTTTAAACATTTTTTATGTTATTTGTTGACTAATTCAACTAGTCAATATCTCCTTAATTGAGTTAAGTTACAATATACAACTAAATTATTTTGGTTTATTATTTTGTAACATAAAAATCATAATGATTTTTAGTAGAGAATCAATTCTCATAAAAATGGAGTAACCTCTTTATAAACTCATATATTGATCATTGATTCAAAAAAATGGAAGATGAAAAGATGAAAAAAAAAAGAAAAGAAACATTTGGCTTTCTCATTCTAATAGTGTAAAAAATACACATAAAAATTCCTCACATTTTGAGTTTGAGAGTGCAACATATAAAAAGGTTCGTTAGATTCTATTTTTGGGTTGTGCAAGACAAAATAGTTGCAGTTGTATCCTGGGATTCGGAACCTCATGAAACCATCACACTACGGGTCGTTTTTAGAATTAAGGAAAGAGTGTCTCGCCTGTGCAAATCCAGTCTTTCCAAAATTCTTGTATCGGTATTTTACATTTTATTATATGTAATATTTTTTCACAATTATTCAGTTGCCCACATTGTAGAAAATCGCGTTCTTACAATATTAATTCTGAAAATTTCGTTATGTTTATTAGATTAACGAAAACTGATAATTTTGTGAAGTGTTTATGTAATAAGAACAGGAATTTGGATGTATGATAATTTTTCGTTCAGTCTCAATATATGTTTTTGGGTTTGCAATTGTGCAAAACGAGAAAAAAGTATAAATAAAATAAAACGTTAACAATAACGTTTTATGATGGCAACAAATATAGTGAGATTTCGATATCCCAAATTGGGAGCGATCTACCACTAATGAATTTATTTGCAATATGGATGGAATTTTGATGTTTATCTTAATATCTGAATCATATTGATTTAGAGGTAATATTGACCATGAGTCTTGTGAGTCGACGCACCAATTTCGTATTGGTAGTGGTCTACCACATGTAACTATGTCAATAATATTTAAAATGATACCTATAAAAATCATCACTTACTTCACAAGCAAAATACTTAGAAAAAGTTTAGTGGAAAAGATCACAAGTGTGATATGTCAAAAAGATGATGGATGTCTAGCAAAACTGATATATATTTTAATAGATGTATAGATTTGCTGAGACAGATGAATATGACTTTAAAAAAAAATTAAAGCAGGAAAATAAAGGTTGGAAAATAAAACCTAACTTGAGAAAACTATGAATAGTTATAAAAGAAAAAATTTTTGATAAAAAATAATGCGTTATTTAAATAAATAACATTATTTATCAAAAAAACATTTCCATGATCACTCGAATCAAATGGAATTGTGGGAAAAAAATTTCAAACTCAAAAAAAAAGGATGAATGCAAAATTGCATTACTCTGAGTTATCTGAGAAAATGTGAGGGAAATGTTGTTTACCACATAAAGCTATTGACAATATGTCATACGAAATTTGAAAGGTAAAGTACATTCGTACAAATATCTAAAAGTGTGGAGGTGTCTACAAAAGTTGTAGTACAACCTTCTAAATAGTCACAATCTAAATAAAAAGTAGATTGTATATAGTGAGTCATTTTTAAGAAAAAATAAACCATTATAAAATTAATCTCAAATGGTGTAATCTCAATAGATTATATCCAACTGAATGATAACTTAGGATCCATATATTAAAGGTGTCATGAGATTAAATTTTAAAATCATCAACAGAAATGGGTTTAAAGCCTATGATTTAAGATGAAGTTTGATGGTACCCTACCTACGTGACTGCAGATCCCAAGATGTAGGTTCAAACGGACAACTAAGTCAAACAGAATCTAAAAGAGCACTGTGAGACTTACGTCTCTACCCAGTTCCTAGGATGATGCACAGTGCTTCCTGTATGTGTGTAGGATAATCGTTGGTTTTAATGATTTGAGACCATAACTTTGAGATATAATTGGAATATTACAGGATGCTCCTTAAAACAAAGCTAATGGTGAATCATCTTGTGAGTGTGAAATGGAGCCATTTCTAACAGAATGAAGGAAAGGCTATATTCTCCAAATTCACTCATGATTAACCAGGCATGTTCACGGCCAAAATGAACACAATAGAGAACCTAGTTCTGTGAG
Source organism: Pugionium dolabratum (assembly GCA_018901945.1). Classification (NCBI taxonomy): domain Eukaryota; kingdom Viridiplantae; phylum Streptophyta; class Magnoliopsida; order Brassicales; family Brassicaceae; genus Pugionium; species Pugionium dolabratum. The sequence continues at coordinate 182,184 of JAEVFF010000768.1, read as the reverse complement.
AAAAGAAATTGTGTTATAGTTATTGTCTCGGTTTACATAAAATCCCAGAGAGTTCAAGACATCATGTTCACCTTCTAGTCGAGTAAATCCGATAGCTATTAACAATGAGTGGTTCAAGGCTGAAAAATGCTACCAACTCATATACAGTGGATTTTTCGTTTGTACTCTCGAAAGTCTTTCTGTCTAGTCTTGTCGAGTCTTGTCTACATAGTTAGTTAAGTCTATCGAGTCGTCACGTGTTTAGAGTCATTTCTATTTATGTGGGGGATTGTTGGAACTCGGTTTTATGGAAGTGGTTGTCGATCACTTTCCGGTGAGTTTTCTAAAGACGACGTTAAAACCAAAGTTCGTTTGAATGAGAAATGAGTATTTAAAGTGGGTTGCTTGATAAGCATAAAATGAACAAATGTAATTTGTCTCACATTAGAAATTAGAGGTGAAATCTCTCTTGTATATCAAGCGGAGAATTAATAACAAAACTCAAAACTTTGGATACACTTTGGTGTATTAGTAGAAGGAGATAACCGAACTCGAGTTTCAAGTTTTTGGAATTTAGCAAATGAACCAATGGTCGGTACAATTTTTATTGTGGTTTGGTTTAAACCTCGTGTGCTATTTGTTGACTAAGTCAACTAGTCAATATCTCCTTAATTGAGTTAAGTTACAATATACAACCAAATTAATTTGGTTTATTGTTTTGTAACATAAAAATCATAATGATTTTTAATGGAGAATCAATTCTCATTAAAATGGAGTAACCTCTTTATAAACTCATATATTGATCATTGATTCAAAAAAATGGAAGATGAAAAGATGAATAAAAGAAAAGAAACTTTTGGCTTTCTCATTCTAGTAGTGTAAAAAATACACATAAAACTTTCTCACATTTTGAGTCTGAGAGTGCAACATAGAAAATGGTTCGTTAGATTTTGTTCTTGGGTTGTGCAAGACAGAATAGTTGCAGTTGTATCCTGGGATTCGGAACACCATGCAATCGTCACACTACGAAGCGTTTTCAGAATTAAGAAAAGAGTGTATCACTTATACAAATACAGTATTTCCAAAAATTTTTAATCAATATTTTACATTTTAATATATGTAATTTTTTACAATTATTTAGTTATCCACATTGTAGAAAATCGCGTTGTTACACACAATTCGATTTGATTTTTGTATTGCTAACTCGATTTGGTTCAATTTTAAGTTTTAAATGTTTGTGACTTAATTGAACAACATTGTCAGAATCTAAACGCTAGTTAGTTTTGAAATGATTTGAGTGGTTTGGACTAGGAAGTTTTGTGGTAACCATTTTTAAGTAATATAATTTTTTAAAAATTTGAAATATAATTTGGATTTAAGTTTTAAGTTAGTTATTTACTTAAATAGAATCATAAATGAATCTATCAAAATATTTATTTAAACAATGTTTATTTTTGATATATATATATAATATCATATTTCTAAAATTTACTGATTTGTAACAATAATATTTTTATGAATTCAGATTTTAAGCACTATTGAACTTTGTAATGATAGTAACTAAGGAATAATAAAAAGTAGTGATAAGGGTATCCTAGTGATAACTAAGTAATTAAATTTTTAAAACAATTTTAATTGACGATATTATAGTGATTTGGATATTAAATTTCCTCAAACTATTAAAACAATATATTTGTTTTTTAAAAAAAAAAATTAAAATTTCTAACAATACGAAACATATGAAATAAAAAAATAATTGCGCTTGCTATCTTTTTCAAGATAAAAGTACCATTTTGTGCTGTTAATAAACAATGTTTGTTGCTATTTAAGTCATCTCATAACGCTTAATTCTCATTAACTCTTAACCTTGATTGTTTTATTTTGAGATGTCAATTTTGATAATACAAATCTTAGTTCTCTTCTCCACAATATCAGTGTGCCTAAAATTCACTGTTTTATGAAATCATTTAAACTAAAAACATTTAGTTAACTGTTAAACTTTAATCATGTCGTAAAATTGCATATTTAATTGATATCACACTTGTCTTCTTCTTTTTCAGTCTCACAACATAATTAATAATATGGACTATAAAAATACAACATCAAAACAATACGAAATTGTTTCTCAACTTCTCCACATTAGTTTAAATATGTATGTGCGAAAGCCTTTCATTTGTATCAAGAGTTCCTATCAGTATTTCAAATATTTAATTTTCCACACAACTTCTATAAGGAGATTAACGGAAGGTTTTTGGAGCAAAAACATTAGTTCTTCCTCTTTTTTCCTTTGGAGGACCTCAAATCGTAGTATTTGTTTTTTCCTCTTTTTTGCTTAAGGTGCCATGTCTACTTTGGCAGCAAACCTTGATTAAAATCCTCAATAGACTTAAAACAAATACTACGATTTGCCTTTGAATGACATAACTGTCATGCCAACAATTCCATTAGAAACGTGTCCATTATTTCACTAGCGACTCCTTTCAAGTTTATATCATTCAATCATCATTGATTTGGTTAAAAAACAATTTATTTTGTGCCAAATATCACTTTCCTTCTTCACCCTTTCTAAAATATCAGAGACTATCCAAATAGTGTTTGTGAGTTCCTCTCGGTGATTCATCATCGATTGGGTTAAAACAACAATTTGCTTTATACCAAGCATCATTTTTCTTTTTTCCTTTCTAAAATCTCAGAACTTGCTTTCCATAAATACCATAATATGCAAAGATAAGCATGATATTCATACCCAACTTGGATGGAGGGGGAGTTTCTAAATGAGATAGTCCAAATTACGATAAAAATTTTCCGTTAAAAAAAATTGGGAGCAGAAGAGATACTCAATAACGCTGATGTATGACGTGCCGGTAGGCACAAGAATATAACATGATTGTATATAGTGAGTCATTTTTAAGAAAAAATAAACCATTATAAAATTAATCTCAAATGGTGTAATCTCAATAGATTATATCCAACTGAATGATAACTTAGGATCCATATATTAAAGGTGTCATGAGATTAAATTTTAAAATCATCAACAGAAATGGGTTTAAAGCCTATGATTTAAGATGAAGTTTGATGGTACCCTACCTACGTGACTGCAGGTCCCAAGATGTAGGTTCAAACGGCAACTAAGTCAAACAGAATCTAAAAGAGCACTGTGAGACTTACGTCTCTACCCAGTTCCTAGGATGATGCACAGTGCTTCCTGTATGTGTGTAGGATAATCGTTGGTTTTAATGATTTGAGACCATAACTTTGAGATATAATTGGAATATTACAGGATGCTCCTTAAAACAAAGCTAATGGTGAATCATCTTGTGAGTGTGAAATGGAGCCATTTCTAACAGAATGAAGGAAAGGCTATATTCTCCAAATTCACTCATGATTAACCAGGCATGTTCACGGCCAAAATGAACACAATAGAAAACCTAGTTCTGTGAGAAAAGAAATTGTGTTATAGTTATTGTCTCGGTTTACATAAAATCCCGGAGAGTTCAAGACATCATGTTCACCTTCTAGTCGAGTAAATCCGATAGCTATTAACAATGAGTGGTTCAAGGCTGAAAAATGCTACCAACTCATATACAGTGGATTTTTCGTTTGTACTCTCGAAAGTCTTTCTGTCTAGTCTTGTCGAGTCTTGTCTAGATAGTTAGTTAAGTCTATCGAGTCGTCACGTGTTTAGAGTCATTTCTATTTATGTGGGGGATTGTTGGAACTCGGTTTTATGGAAGTGGTTGTCGATCACTTTCCGGTGAGTTTTCTAAAGACGACGTTAAAACCAAAGTTCGTTTGAATGAGAAATGAGTATTTAAAGTGGGTTGATTGATAAGCATAAAATGAACAAATGTAATTTGTCTCACATTAGAAATTAGAGGTGAAATCTCTCTTGTATATCAAGCGGAGAATTAATAACAAAACTCAAAACTTTGGATACACTTTGGTGTATTAGTAGAAGGAGATAACCGAACTCGAGTTTCAAGTTTTTGGAATTTAGCAAATGAACCAATGGTCGGTACAATTTTTATTGTGGTTTGGTTTAAACCTCGTGTGCTATTTGTTGACTAAGTCAACTAGTCAATATCTCCTTAATTGAGTTAAGTTACAATATACAACCAAATTAATTTGGTTTATTGTTTTGTAACATAAAAATCATAATGATTTTTAATGGAGAATCAATTCTCATTAAAATGGAGTAACCTCTTTATAAACTCATATATTGATCATTGATTCAAAAAAATGGAAGATGAAAAGATGAATAAAAGAAAAGAAACTTTTGGCTTTCTCATTCTAGTAGTGTAAAAAATACACATAAAAATTTCTCACATTTTGAGTCTGAGAGTGCAACATAGAAAATGGTTCGTTAGATTTTGTTCTTGGGTTGTGCAAGACAGAATAGTTGCAGTTGTATCCTGGGATTCGGAACACCATGCAATCGTCACAGTACGAAGCGTTTTCAGAATTAAGAAAAGAGTGTATCACCTATACAAATACAGTATTTCCAAAATTTTTGTATCAATATTTTACATTTTAATATATGTAATTTTTTACAATTATTTAGTTATCCACATTGTAGAAAATCGCGTTGTTACACACAATTCGATTTGATTTTTGTATTGCTAACTCGATTTGGTTCAATTTTAAGTTTTAAATGTTTGTGACTTAATTGAACAACATTGTCAGAATCTAAACGCTAGTTAGTTTTGAAATGATTTGAGTGGTTTGGACTGGGAAGTTTTGTGGTAACCATTTTTAAGTAATATAATTTTTTAAAAATTTGAAATATAATTTGGATTTAAGTTTTAAGTTAGTTATTTACTTAAATAGAATCATAAATGAATCTATCAAAATATTTATTTAAACAATGTTTATTTTTGATATATATATATATAATATCATATTTCTAAAATTTACTGATTTGTAACAATAATATTTTTATGAATTCAGATTTTAAGCAGTATTGAACTTTGTAATGATAGTAACTAAGGAATAATAAAAAGTAGTGATAAGGGTATCCTAGTGATAACTAAGTAATTAAATTTTTAAAACAATTTTAATTGACGATATTGTAGTGATTTGGATATTAAATTTCCTCAAACTATTAAAACAATATATTTGTTTTTTTTAAAAAAAAATTAAAATTTCTAACAATATGAAACATATGAAATAAAAAAATAATTGCGCTTGCTATCTTTTTCAAGATAAAAGTACCATTTTGTGCTGTTAATAAACAATGTTTGTTGCTATTTAAGTCATCTCATAACGCTTAATTCTCATTAACTCTTAACCTTGATTGTTTTATTTTGAGATGTCAATTTTGATAATACAAATCTTAGTTCTCTTCTCCACAATATCAGTGTGCCTAAAATTCACTGTTTTATGAAATCATTTAAACTAAAAACATTTAGTTAACTGTTAAATTTTAATCATGTCGTAAAATTGCATATTTAATTGATATCACACTTGTCTTCTTCTTTTTCAGTCACACAACATAATTAATAATATGGACTATAAAAATACAACATCAAAACAATACGAAATTGTTTCTCAACTTCTCCACATTAGTTTAAATATGTATGTGCGAAAGCCTTTCATTTGTATCAAGAGTTCCTATCAGTATTTCAAATATTTAATTTTCCACACAACTTCTATAAGGAGATTAACGGAAGGTTTTTGGAGCAAAAACTTTAGTTCTTCCTCTTTTTTCCTTTGGAGGACCTCAAATCGTAGTATTTGTTTTTTCCTCTTTTTTGCTTAAGGTGCCATGTCTACTTTGGCAGCAAACCTTGATTAAAATCCTCAATAGACTTAAAACAAATACTACGATTTGCCTTTGAATGACATAACTGTCATGCCAACAATTCCATTAGAAACGTGTCCATTATTTCACTAGCGACTCCTTTCAAGTTTATATCATTCAATCATCATTGATTTGGTTAAAAAACAATTTATTTTGTGCCAAATATCACTTTCCTTCTTCACCCTTTCTAAAATCTCAGAGACTATCCAAATAGTGTTTGTGAGTTCCTCTCGGTGATTCATCATCGATTGGGTTAAAACAACAATTTGCTTTATACCAAGCATCATTTTTCTTTTTTCCTTTCTAAAATCTCAGAACTTGCTTTCCATAAATACCATAATATGCAAAGATAAGCATGATATTCATACCCAACTTGGATGGAGGGGGAGTTTCTAAATGAGATAGTCCAAATTACGATAAAAATTTTCCGTTAAAAAAAATTGGGAGCAGAAGAGATACTCAATAACGCTGATGTATGACGTGCCGGTAGGCACAAGAATATAACATGATTGTATATAGTGAGTCATTTTTAAGAAAAAATAAACCATTATAAAATTAATCTCAAATGGTGTAATCTCAATAGATTATATCCAACTGAATGATAACTTAGGATCCATATATTAAAGGTGTCATGAGATTAAATTTTAAAATCATCAACAGAAATGGGTTTAAAGCCTATGATTTAAGATGAAGTTTGATGGTACCCTACCTACGTGACTGCAGATCCCAAGATGTAGGTTCAAACGGCAACTAAGTCAAACAGAATCTAAAAGAGCACTGTGAGACTTACGTCTCTACCCAGTTCCTAGGATGATGCACAGTGCTTCCTGTATGTGTGTAGGATAATCGTTGGTTTTAATGATTTGAGACCATAACTTTGAGATATAATTGGAATATTACAGGATGCTCCTTAAAACAAAGCTAATGGTGAATCATCTTGTGAGTGTGAAATGGAGCCATTTCTAACAGAATGAAGGAAAGGCTATATTCTCCAAATTCACTCATGATTAACCAGGCATGTTCACGGCCAAAATGAACACAATAGAGAACCTAGTTCTGTGAGAAAAAAAATTGTGTTATAGTTATTGTCTCGGTTTACATAAAATCCCGGAGAGTTCAAGACATCATGTTCACCTTCTAGTCGAGTAAATCCGATAGCTATTAACAATGAGTGGTTCAAGGCTGAAAAATGCTACCAACTCATATACAGTGGATTTTTCGTTTGTACTCTCGAAAGTCTTTCTGTCTAGTCTTGTCGAGTCTTGTCTAGATAGTTAGTTAAGTCTATCGAGTCGTCACGTGTTTAGAGTCATTTCTATTTATGTGGGGGATTGTTGGAACTCGGTTTTATGGAAGTGGTTGTCGATCACTTTCCGGTGAGTTTTCTAAAGACGACGTTAAAACCAAAGTTCGTTTGAATGAGAAATGAGTATTTAAAGTGGGTTGCTTGATAAGCATAAAATGAACAAATGTAATTTGTCTCACATTAGAAATTAGAGGTGAAATCTCTCTTGTATATCAAGCGGAGAATTAATAACAAAACTCAAAGCTTTGGATACACTTTGGTGTATTAGTAGAAGGAGATAACCGAACTCGAGTTTCAAGTTTTTGGAATTTAGCAAATGAACCAATGGTCGGTACAATTTTTATTGTGGTTTGGTTTAAACCTCGTGTGCTATTTGTTGACTAAGTCAACTAGTCAATATCTCCTTAATTGAGTTAAGTTACAATATACAACCAAATTAATTTGGTTTATTGTTTTGTAACATAAAAATCATAATGATTTTTAATGGAGAATCAATTCTCATTAAAATGGAGTAACCTCTTTATAAACTCATATATTGATCATTGATTCAAAAAAATGGAAGATGAAAAGATGAATAAAAGAAAAGAAACTTTTGGCTTTCTCATTCTAGTAGTGTAAAAAATACACAAAAATTTCTCACATTTTGAGTCTGAGAGTGCAACATAGAAAATGGTTCGTTAGATTTTGTTCTTGGGTTGTGCAAGACAGAATAGTTGCAGTTGTATCCTGGGATTCGGAACACCATGCAATCGTCACAGTACGAAGCGTTTTCAGAATTAAGAAAAGAGTGTATCACCTATACAAATACAGTATTTCCAAAATTTTTGTATCAATATTTTATATTTTAATATATGTAATTTTTTACAATTATTTAGTTATCCACATTGTAGAAAATCGCGTTGTTACACACAATTCGATTTGATTTTTGTATTGCTAACTCGATTTGGTTCAATTTTAAGTTTTAAATGTTTGTGACTTAATTGAACAACATTGTCAGAATCTAAACGCTAGTTAGTTTTGAAATGATTTGAGTGGTTTGGACTGGGAAGTTTTGTGGTAACCATTTTTAAGTAATATAATTTTTTAAAAATTTGAAATATAATTTGGATTTAAGTTTTAAGTTAGTTATTTACTTAAATAGAATCATAAATGAATCTATCAAAATATTTATTTAAACAATGTTTATTTTTGATATATATATATATAATATCATATTTCTAAAATTTACTGATTTGTAACAATAATATTTTTATGAATTCAGATTTTAAGCAGTATTGAACTTTGTAATGATAGTAACTAAGGAATAATAAAAAGTAGTGATAAGGGTATCCTAGTGATAACTAAGTAATTAAATTTTTAAAACAATTTTAATTGACGATATTGTAGTGATTTGGATATTAAATTTCCTCAAACTATTAAAACAATATATTTGTTTTTTTTAAAAAAAAATTAAAATTTCTAACAATATGAAACATATGAAATAAAAAAATAATTGCGCTTGCTATCTTTTTCAAGATAAAAGTACCATTTTGTGCTGTTAATAAACAATGTTTGTTGCTATTTAAGTCATCTCATAACGCTTAATTCTCATTAACTCTTAACCTTGATTGTTTTATTTTGAGATGTCAATTTTGATAATACAAATCTTAGTTCTCTTCTCCACAATATCAGTGTGCCTAAAATTCACTGTTTTATGAAATCATTTAAACTAAAAACATTTAGTTAACTGTTAAACTTTAATCATGTCGTAAAATTGCATATTTAATTGATATCACACTTGTCTTCTTCTTTTTCAGTCTCACAACATAATTAATAATATGGACTATAAAAATACAACATCAAAACAATACGAAATTGTTTCTCAACTTCTCCACATTAGTTTAAATATGTATGTGCGAAAGCCTTTCATTTGTATCAAGAGTTCCTATCAGTATTTCAAATATTTAATTTTCCACACAACTTCTATAAGGAGATTAACGGAAGGTTTTTGGAGCAAAAACTTTAGTTCTTCCTCTTTTTTCCTTTGGAGGACCTCAAATCGTAGTATTTGTTTTTTCCTCTTTTTTGTTTAAGGTGCCATGTCTACTTTGGCAGCAAACCTTGATTAAAATCCTCAATAGACTTAAAACAAATACTACGATTTGCCTTTGAATGACATAACTGTCATGCCAACAATTCCATTAGAAACGTGTCCATTATTTCACTAGCGACTCCTTTCAAGTTTATATCATTCAATCATCATTGATTTGGTTAAAAAACAATTTATTTTGTGCCAAATATCACTTTCCTTCTTCACCCTTTCTAAAATCTCAGAGACTATCCAAATAGTGTTTGTGAGTTCCTCTCGGTGATTCATCATCGATTGGGTTAAAACAACAATTTGCTTTATACCAAGCATCATTTTTCTTTTTTTCTTTCTAAAATCTCAGAACTTGCTTTCCATAAATACCATAATATGCAAAGATAAGCATGATATTCATACCCAACTTGGATGGAGGGGGAGTTTCTAAATGAGATAGTCCAAATTACGATAAAAATTTTCCGTTAAAAAAAATTGGGAGCAGAAGAGATACTCAATAACGCTGATGTATGACGTGCCGGTAGGCACAAGAATATAACATGATTGTATATAGTGAGTCATTTTTAAGAAAAAATAAACCATTATAAAATTAATCTCAAATGGTGTAATCTCAATAGATTATATCCAACTGAATGATAACTTAGGATCCATATATTAAAGGTGTCATGAGATTAAATTTTAAAATCATCAACAGAAATGGGTTTAAAGCCTATGATTTAAGATGAAGTTTGATGGTACCCTACCTACGTGACTGCAGATCCCAAGATGTAGGTTCAAACGGCAACTAAGTCAAACATAATCTAAAAGAGCACTGTGAGACTTACGTCTCTACCCAGTTCCTAGGATGATGCACAGTGCTTCCACTACAAGAAAACATTAACATTTCCGACGGCATTTCCGATGGACAAAAAACCGTCGGACTTTTCCGACGACATTACGACGGATAAGCGACAAATAACCAAAGGATTTGAAACCGTCGGAGGTCCGTCGGTAATTTCCGACGCCGTAGGGATCGTCGGTAAATCGATGGTGAAAAGAGACGGTAACCCATTGCGTTTCCGACGATATCCTAATCGTCGGGATATCCTCTTGCAATCGTCGGAATATTACCGACGGCTTCAGATACGTCTGTAATATTCCGACGAGTTCGTGACGGATTATGTATTTTATAGCCCGTCGGGAATCCGTCAGCAGAGGTCGTCGGAAACCCATCGGAACTATCCGACCATTGTCGGATACAGTCGGAAATCCGTCGGAAATATACGTACCTTGTTAAAATTGTGTGTTTATCCGTCGATGGTCGGACATCCATCGGAAAACCGTCGGTTTATTTTGATAAGATTTATTCGAAATACGTGAATATCCGGTTGTGGTCGGTAATCGTCGGAATTCCGTCGGAAATAGAGAATATTCTGAAGAATAATCTTTTTACAGTTCGTAATTATCTGTTAATAATTCTTAATAATCTGTTAAAAAATCGTGATAATATCTATTTTTCAGTATAAATAAGCTATGATCTTTCAAAATTTTAACAGAACCAAAATTTTTTAAAAAATGTGTTCTTCGGGTTCTTTTGAGTATTTTCGATCGTGGATGGATAAACCTCGATATGATTCAACCACGGGGAATTGACTGATGAATTTGCGCAAGGTGTTGAAGAGTTCATGACATTTGCATCAAAGAATAGCATGACATCGGAATACGGTAAAATGTATTGTCCGTGTATTAAATGTCGAAATCATAGATTAATCTCTGTTAGAGAAGTACGTAATCATTTGTATAGGAATGGATTTATGCCGGGTTACAAAATTTGGTATTCACATGGAGAAACTGATGCAACGATGCAATATTATGGTAGTACTTCAAAAAGGATAGATAATACTAATGTTAGGGTAGAGGAACCGACATCAGAAGTTGATATAAACGGAGGTACTGTTCAGATGGTGAATGATGCATTTCGTGAACAAAGAGAATCGTACATCGAAGATATTAGCAGAATAGAGGAACCTAATATGGAAGCCCGGAAATTTTTTGATATGTTAGATGCATCCAAGCAGCCTTTGTATAAAGGATGTAGAGATGGATTATCGCCTTTATCTGCTGCAAGCAGGTTGATGACGATAAAGACGGATTTCAACTTGCCTGAAAATTGTGTGAATGCGATAGCTGATTTTGTTAGAGATATATTACCTGAAGATAATATTGCACCTGCTTCATATTACGAGGTTCAAAAACTTGTATCTGGTCTTGGATTGCCATATCAGATGATCGATGTATGTATTGACAATTGCATGATCTATTGGAGAAATGATGAAAACCGCATGAAGTGTCGATTTTGTCACAAACCTCGATTTCAAGAGACAAGCGGTAGAGTACCTATTCCGCATAAACGGATGTGGTATTTGCCATTAACAGAGAGGTTAAAGAGGTTATATCAATCTGAACACACGGCAAAACCTATGAGATGGCATGCAGAACATAATTCGAATGGAGAAATTGTGCATCCCTCGGATGCAGAAGCATGGAAACATTTTCAACAGGTTTATCCTAGTTTTGCATATGAGCCTAGAAACGTATACCTCGGGTTATCTACAGATGGATTCAATCCTTTTGGGAATCATGGGAGGCAATACTCGTTGTGGCCAGTTATCGTTACACCTTATAATTTGCCTCCTTCTTTGTGCATGAAACGAGAGTTTTTATTTCTAACGATTCTCGTCCCTGGCCCAGAGCATCCTAAGCGATCGCTTGATATTTTCTTGCAGCCACTAATTCATGAGTTAAAAATATTATGGGAAAATGGTGTCGAAGCATTCGATGTTTCCAACCAACAGAACTTCTTGATGCGAGCAGTACTTATGTGGACGATAAGTGATTTTCCAGCATATGGTATGTTATCAGGATGGTCGACGCATAGAAGATTAGCATGCCCATATTGTCAAGATAATACTGATGTGTTCCAACTGAAACACGGACAAAAGACTAGTTGGTTCGATTGTCATCGTCGATTTCTACCACAAGATCATCCATATCGCCGGAGCACGACATTGTTTAGGAAAAACAAAAAAAAATTTGATGCTCCACCTCCTATTTTTGACGGGAATTATATGTTGACTCAACTTAGAGATTTTGGTGCTGAGAGAACGACTTCTTGTGGAGGTAACGGACATTACCCTTTTGATGGTTGTGGCGAATACCATAATTGGCACAAGAAGAGTATTTTTTGGGATTTACCATATTGGAAGGACCATTTGTTGTGCCATAATCTAGATTTTATGCACATTGAGAAGAATTTTTTCGACAACATAATGAATACCGTTCTAAATGTGCAAGGAAAAACAAAAGATAATTTGAAAGCTAGATTGAATTTGCCGGATATTTGTTCCCGGAAGGAACTACATGTAATGTCAAATGGAAAATCATTGTCTCCCGCATTCCAGTTAGATGCGCATGCAAAAGATGAATTCTTTGACTGGATTAAGCATAGTGTCAAATTTCCAGATGGATATGCATCTAATCTTCGTAATTGTGTCGATACTATTGAAGGTAAATATTCAGAGATGAAAAGTCATGATTGTCATGTTGTCATGCAAAGATTATTCCCATTTGCCTTTAGCGATCTACTGCCTAAAAACGTCCACGGAGCAATTGCAGGTACGACGTTAAATTTACATTATATATATATATATAATAATATTTTCATATATTATATGATATTAAAATATATTTTTTATGTAGGGATTGGTGCTTTTTTCCGAGATTTATGTACAAGATCACTTACTGTAGAAGATATCCAAAATTTGGAGGGAAAAATACCGGTTCTCATTTGTAACCTGGAGAAAATATTTCCACCAGCATTTTTTGATGTTATGGAGCATCTTCCTATTCACCTCCCTAGAGAAGCAGCCCTTGGAGGACCTGTTCAGTACAGATGGATGTATCCTTTTGAGAGATATATGTTCCACCTAAAGAAAAAAGTTAAAAATCTTGCCAGGGTTGAAGGTTCAATCGTCGCACAAAGTATTAATGAAGAAACATCTAACTTTGCTAGCTACTATTTTCCATCGCAAGTGCAAACAAAAAATAGACGGCCTTCACGACATGATGATGGAGGAGAAAAACCAAGCTATCCAGTGTATGTGCCAGAAATATTTGCACAAATTGGACGTTTAAGTGGAAAAGGGAAGATACGACGCCTATCAGAGGAGGAACACAATCACTTGCATTTGTATATTTTGACAAATTGCAATGACGTTTTGGAATATGAAAGGTACATTCAATTTAATTTTGTTTTTAATTAGTTATTATTATAATTTATTGTTAATTTTTTTTTTATAATTAACAGGATATACATGGAACAAATACGTGTTCATTATTCAGATTACAGCGAGAATGAGTTGGCCGAACTTAAAAAAAGCGAATTTGCAAAATGGTTGCATTTTTATGTTAGTGTTACCACAATTAATTACATAATTTTCAATAATAGTTTACTATATATCTATATATATATTTATAATTTAATATATTCTATTATTTTGTAGGTTACTACAAGTCAACATCTTTCAATCACATTGTCTCTCGATATTGCCATATTTCTTGGTCTGGACAATTCACAATTTCACCTTAAAAGTATTTTGAAAAAAAATTTGAAATGTGATTTGAAATTTTTCAGATGTGGAATTCATATTCATCAAAAGAAATTACTTATACATACATGCTGGTTATAAAAATGATCTATTCAGATGACAGTGAAACTTATAAACAATGATCCAAAAACTAATGTTATCTATTTGTAAGTTTCAAAACTACTAAATGAAAATATTTAAAATTTTAAAATTAGAATAGTTTATAGTTTTAGAAAAGTAGGTACAATAAAGTTTATATGTTTATTGATGATATTAGTTTGGTCTCGGTTTTGTTATATTTGAAAAAGTTCCAAATAATAAACCTTGATTTTTTCAAAAAATAAAAATAAAAATATTTGAATATTATTTTAAATAATTTAATATTTTAAAAAAAATGATAAATAGTAAATGTAGATAGATTGATAAAATGACCTAATTATAGGTCGTATCAAGATTACCAAAGACGTGGTGAGTCATCGACTCCGAGTTTTATACCAACTCAAGTTCCAGAATCTGCAAATGATTCTTTCCGACCAATGACAATTGAAGAATTGGTTCAGCAGCCTTGTCGTGAACTTCTCACATTTCTCGATCCGAGACGTCAAGGAAACTCGACATGGTAAATTAAATTTTCTATAATTATATTTAAAATAATTATTTTAATACTATTCTAGAATTATATTTAAAATAATTATTTTAATACTATTGTAATAAAAATTCGTAGGTTTGGTATTTCAAACAATGGAATAAGCAAATCTATATTAAAGATACTTCATTCTCTTTTGAATAAATCATATACCAAATTTCGAGATATTCCGTACGAAGAACGTCAGATTTGGTTCAGGACGTTTGCGGTACGTTATTTAAAATTTTAAATATATAATTATTTTAAATATTTTTTAATAATAATTTTTTAGTAATATATATTAAAATTTTGCAGCAAGAATTTACATGGGATCCCATGAACACAAAATTGGTGGAAGACGCTTTCGAAAAAGAGGCTGCAATACAATTTTCCCGCCATATGAACGAATGGAAACAAAAATGGAAAAAGGGAAAAGATAAACCAAGAGGGTTGAATGAGTCGGTTTGGAACGACTTTATTCGTTATTGGGAATCTTCCACCGCTGAGGTTATCTCGAAAACTAATTCGGGAAACCGGAAGAGCGACCGAGGAGGCAAAGGCATTTATATTCACAATGCCGGATCGACTAGTTTTCTCAGACGAGCCGATCAATTGGTAAATTAATTATTATATTAATTATTTATTATTATTTAAAAGTTTTTTAAATTATTAATTTAGAATTTTTTTATTTTTAGGCACAAGAAATTGGAGCGCCTCCAGATCACTTGCAACTTCTCGAGGCCGTCCACACAAACAAAAAGACTGGTCGTATCCAAGATGGTCTCGTTAGTGAGATCATCGAAAAAGTAAAAAAGAAAAAAAGTGATATTCTAACCCAGCAATCTCAAGTTGGTTTTTCATCTTCGGTCGCTGAATTGCCGCGTTCTGAGATTAACCGTCTCGTTCTTGATGTAAGTTTTTTTTTAAAAAATATATAATTAATATTATAATAATTTTTATTAAATTTTTTAATAATATTTCTTATTTTTACAGGAAGTACCATTTTCAAAGGGTCGTCATCCAGGACTCGGGAGAGTTGCAGATACTGGTGGCGCAACATCTGCAGTTAGAAACGAAGAAAATGAACAGTTAAAAGAAGAAATGGCGTCCATGAAAATAGAAATGAATAATCTCAAAAACTTTGTAGAAATGATAAAAAATAAATTGCCTGATGACTTTTTTTCTCCTCCTTCTCCTCCTGCTCCTCCTTTGTAATTTGTAATTTAAAATAAATGTTTAATAATATTAATATTTATAATATTATTTTTATTAATTGTATGATTATTTTTAGTAATATTAATTTAAATATTAAAATAAAAATAAAAAAATTATTTTTTTTAATATTTATATTTTTAAAATATTTAATTAAATAATTAAATATTAAAAAAAAAATATTAAAAAAATAATTTTTTTATTTTTTCAATTATTTCGTGTTTCCGACGGCTACTGTCGTCGGAAATTCCCGACGGAACAGTCCGTCGGAAATGTGTTGGTACATCCCGACGGTTATACACCGTCGGGAAATATCATCGGACAATATTTCCAACGGCACAAGTCATCGGAAAATGCCCTCGAAAATTCGTCGGCATTTTCCGATGTATCCGGACCATCGCAGATCCGTCGGTTAATTCCGACGGAATGATGTCATCGACAATCCGTCGGAATTTTCCGATGGCGCAGTTAATCGCTAATCCGTCGGAAATTATCGATACCTTCCCGACGGAAGAGCATTTCCGACGAAATAGTCCCGATGGACTATTTTCATCGGAAAGTAGTCGAGAAACCGTTTTACCGACATATTTCCGACGGATACAGCCGTCGGAAATACGCTGTTTTCTTGTAGTGTTCCTGTATGTGTGTAGGATAATCGTTGGTTTTAATGATTTGAGACCATAACTTTGAGATATAATTGGAATATTACAGGATGCTCCTTAAAACAAAGCTAATGGTGAATCATCTTGTGAGTGTGAAATGGAGCCATTTCTAACAGAATGAAGGAAAGGCTATATTCTCCAAATTCACTCATGATTAACCAGGCATGTTCACGGCAAAAATGAACACAATAGAGAACCTAGTTCTGTGAGAAAAGAAATTGTGTTATAGTTATTGTCTCGGTTTACATAAAATCTCGGAGAGTTCAAGACATCATGTTCACCTTCTAGTCGAGTAAATCCGATAGCTATTAACAATGAGTGGTTCAAGGCTGAAAAATGCTACCAACTCATATACAGTGGATTTTTCGTTTGTACTCTCGAAAGTCTTTCTGTCTAGTCTTGTCGAGTCTTGTCTAGATAGTTAGTTAAGTCTATCGAGTCGTCACGTGTTTAGAGTCATTTCTATTTATGTGGGGGATTGTTGGAACTCGGTTTTATGGAAGTGGTTGTCGATCACTTTCCGGTGAGTTTTCTAAAGACGACGTTAAAACCAAAGTTCGTTTGAATGAGAAATGAGTATTTAAAGTGGGTTGCTTGATAAGCATAAAATGAACAAATGTAATTTGTCTCACATTAGAAATTAGAGGTGAAATCTCTCTTGTATATCAAGCGGAGAATTAATAACAAAACTCAAAACTTTGGATACACTTTGGTGTATTAGTAGAAGGAGATAACCGAACTCGAGTTTCAAGTTTTTGGAATTTAGCAAATGAACCAATGGTCGGTACAATTTTTATTGTGGTTTGGTTTAAACCTCGTGTGCTATTTGTTGACTAAGTCAACTAGTCAATATCTCCTTAATTGAGTTAAGTTACAATATACAACCCAATTAATTTGGTTTATTGTTTTGTAACATAAAAATCATAATGATTTTTAATGGAGAATCAATTCTCATTAAAATGGAGTAACCTCTTTATAAACTCATATATTGATCATTGATTCAAAAAAATGGAAGATGAAAAGATGAATAAAAGAAAAGAAACTTTTGGCTTTCTCATTCTAGTAGTGTAAAAAATACACATAAAAATTTCTCACATTTTGAGTCTGAGAGTGCAACATAGAAAATGGTTCGTTAGATTTTGTTCTTGGGTTGTGCAAGACAGAATAGTTGCAGTTGTATCCTGGGATTCGGAACACCATGCAATCGTCACAGTACGAAGCGTTTTCAGAATTAAGAAAAGAGTGTATCACCTATACAAATACAGTATTTCCAAAATTTTTGTATCAATATTTTACATTTTAATATATGTAATTTTTTACAATTATTTAGTTATCCACATTGTAGAAAATCGCGTTGTTACACACAATTCGATTTGATTTTTGTATTGCTAATTCGATTTGGTTCAATTTTAAGTTTTAAATGTTTGTGACTTAATTGAACAACATTGTCAGAATCTAAACGCTAGTTAGTTTTGAAATGATTTGAGTGGTTTGGACTTGGAAGTTTTGTGGTAACCATTTTTAAGTAATATAATTTTTTAAAAATTTGAAATATAATTTGGATTTAAGTTTTAAGTTAGTTATTTACTTAAATAGAATCATAAATGAATCTATCAAAATATTTATTTAAACAATGTTTATTTTTGATATATATATATATATAATATCATATTTCTAAAATTTACTGATTTGTAACAATAATATTTTTATGAATTCAGATTTTAAGCAGTATTGAACTTTGCAATGATAGTAACTAAGGAATAATAAAAAGTAGTGATAAGGGTATCCTAGTGATAACTAAGTAATTAAATTTTTAAAACAATTTTAATTGACGATATTGTAGTGATTTGGATATTAAATTTCCTCAAACTATTAAAACAATATATTTGTTTTTTTAAAAAAAAATTAAAATTTCTAACAATATGAAACATATGAAATAAAAAAATAATTGCGCTTGCTATCTTTTTCAAGATAAAAGTACCATTTTGTGCTGTTAATAAACAATGTTTGTTGCTATTTAAGTCATCTCATAACGCTTAATTCTCATTAACTCTTAACCTTGATTGTTTTATTTTGAGATGTCAATTTTGATAATACAAATCTTAGTTCTCTTCTCCACAATATCAGTGTGCCTAAAATTCACTGTTTTATGAAATCATTTAAACTAAAAACATTTAGTTAACTGTTAAACTTTAATCATGTCGTAAAATTGCATATTTAATTGATATCACACTTGTCTTCTTCTTTTTCAGTCACACAACATAATTAATAATATGGACTATAAAAATACAACATCAAAACAATACGAAATTGTTTCTCAACTTCTCCACATTAGTTTAAATATGTATGTGCGAATGTAATTTGTCTCACATTAGAAATTAGAGGTGAAATCTCTCTTGTATATCAAGCGGAGAATTAATAACAAAACTCAAAACTTTGGATACACTTTGGTGTATTAGTAGAAGGAGATAACCGAACTCGAGTTTCAAGTTTTTGGAATTTAGCAAATGAACCAATGGTCGGTACAATTTTTATTGTGGTTTGGTTTAAACCTCGTGTGCTATTTGTTGACTAAGTCAACTAGTCAATATCTCCTTAATTGAGTTAAGTTACAATATACAACCAAATTAATTTGGTTTATTGTTTTGTAACATAAAAATCATAATGATTTTTAATGGAGAATCAATTCTCATTAAAATGGAGTAACCTCTTTATAAACTCATATATTGATCATTGATTCAAAAAAATGGAAGATGAAAAGATGAATAAAAGAAAAGAAACTTTTGGCTTTCTCATTCTAGTAGTGTAAAAAATACACATAAAACTTTCTCACATTTTGAGTCTGAGAGTGCAACATAGAAAATGGTTCGTTAGATTTTGTTCTTGGGTTGTGCAAGACAGAATAGTTGCAGTTGTATCCTGGGATTCGGAACACCATGCAATCGTCACAGTACGAAGCGTTTTCAGAATTAAGAAAAGAGTGTATCACCTATACAAATACAGTATTTCCAAAATTTTTGTATCAATATTTTATATTTTAATATATGTAATTTTTTACAATTATTTAGTTATCCACATTGTAGAAAATCGCGTTGTTACACACAATTCGATTTGATTTTTGTATTGCTAACTCGATTTGGTTCAATTTTAAGTTTTAAATGTTTGTGACTTAATTGAACAACATTGTCAGAATCTAAACGCTAGTTAGTTTTGAAATGATTTGAGTGGTTTGGACTGGGAAGTTTTGTGGTAACCATTTTTAAGTAATATAATTTTTTAAAAATTTGAAATATAATTTGGATTTAAGTTTTAAGTTAGTTATTTACTTAAATAGAATCATAAATGAATATATCAAAATATTTATTTAAACAATGTTTATTTTTGATATATATATATATAATATCATATTTCTAAAATTTACTGATTTGTAACAATAATATTTTTATGAATTCAGATTTTAAGCAGTATTGAACTTTGTAATGATAGTAACTAAGGAATAATAAAAAGTAGTGATAAGGGTATCCTAGTGATAACTAAGTAATTAAATTTTTAAAACAATTTTAATTGACGATATTATAGTGATTTGGATATTAAATTTCCTCAAACTATTAAAACAATATATTTGTTTTTTAAAAAAAAAAATTAAAATTTCTAACAATACGAAACATATGAAATAAAAAAATAATTGCGCTTGCTATCTTTTTCAAGATAAAAGTACCATTTTGTGCTGTTAATAAACAATGTTTGTTGCTATTTAAGTCATCTCATAACGCTTAATTCTCATTAACTCTTAACCTTGATTGTTTTATTTTGAGATGTCAATTTTGATAATACAAATCTTAGTTCTCTTCTCCACAATATCAGTGTGCCTAAAATTCACTGTTTTATGAAATCATTTAAACTAAAAACATTTAGTTAACTGTTAAACTTTAATCATGTCGTAAAATTGCATATTTAATTGATATCACACTTGTCTTCTTCTTTTACAGTCACACAACATAATTAATAATATGGACTATAAAAATACAACATCAAAACAATACGAAATTGTTTCTCAACTTCTCCACATTAGTTTAAATATGTATGTGCGAAAGCCTTTCATTTGTATCAAGAGTTCCTATCAGTATTTCAAATATTTAATTTTCCACACAACTTCTATAAGGAGATTAACGGAAGGTTTTTGGAGCAAAAACTTTAGTTCTTCCTCTTTTTTCCTTTGGAGGACCTCAAATCGTAGTATTTGTTTTTTCCTCTTTTTTGCTTAAGGTGCCATGTCTACTTTGGCAGCAAACCTTGATTAAAATCCTCAATAGACTTAAAACAAATACTACGATTTGCCTTTGAATGACATAACTGTCATGCCAACAATTCCATTAGAAACGTGTCCATTATTTCACTAGCGACTCCTTTCAAGTTTATATCATTCAATCATCATTGATTTGGTTAAAAAACAATTTATTTTGTGCCAAATATCACTTTCCTTCTTCACCCTTTCTAAAATCTCAGAGACTATCCAAATAGTGTTTGTGAGTTCCTCTCGGTGATTCATCATCGATTGGGTTAAAACAACAATTTGCTTTATACCAAGCATCATTTTTCTTTTTTCCTTTCTAAAATCTCAGAACTTGCTTTCCATAAATACCATAATATGCAAAGATAAGCATGATATTCATACCCAACTTGGATGGAGGGGGAGTTTCTAAATGAGATAGTCCAAATTACGATAAAAAGTTTCCGTTAAAAAAAATTGGGAGCAGAAGAGATACTCAATAACGCTGATGTATGACGTGCCGGTAGGCACAAGAATATAACATGATTGATTATTTCCATGTCTTCCCCACAACATTGACACTCTAAATTAGTCTAAATATGTCTCTGCGAAAGCTTTTCATTTATAGCAAGAGTTCCTGACAATATTTGCACAACCTCTTTAAGAGGATGAATTTTCGCACAACATCTTTAAGAGGATTAATTGAAGGATGTTGGAGCAAAAACTTTAGGTCTTCCCCTTTTTTCCTTTGGAGGTCCTCATACCCCGATTTAAGAGAATACATGTC
Source organism: Pugionium dolabratum (assembly GCA_018901945.1). NCBI lineage: Eukaryota > Viridiplantae > Streptophyta > Magnoliopsida > Brassicales > Brassicaceae > Pugionium > Pugionium dolabratum. The sequence goes on along the minus strand of JAEVFF010000768.1, from coordinate 160,838 downwards.
TCACTTTGTGTAGTGCCAACAATATCCATCATCACAATATCGAACATTTATTTTTATGGTTACTATCAACGGGATATTCTCATGGTGTACTCACTTTTTTAACTCCTCTACATTTCAATTCCGAGAGTCTCTTTGAATGAGTTCCTCAACTCGTAGGTGTGGATTTGGGCTAGTTCAACATATCAAATGATCTAGATGTTATATGGGTTATCTATAGGTCCTACCATACTCGGGTCTGGTGACCAGATCCAATAACTCTCTTCATCCTTTTTACCACTAAAGGTTCAAGAAATGATTCGCCAATGAGAGCCAATAAGGTTTGTTTACCTTAAAAGGATAAAAATTATGAAAATAACACCTTTTTCAACATACTTGCTACACACGACCGAATTCACTTAAGGTGCCGTAGATGCTTTGCCAGTAAAGCTTGATTAAAATCCTCAAATGATTTGAAAGGAATGCCACCATTTGCCTTAGAAAGACATAAGTTATTTCATGTCAGTCAATGAATCCCATTAGAAATGTGTCCATTACTTCACCAAAATTTGGTGAATGCACTTGACAATATTTTGCATATGCTTTCAGCACATACAAATATTTGATCAGCTATATACCTTCTCGAGAAAAATATTTGGTTGTCCAGCCATTAATGCGATGTTGTATCCTATTTCTCACATAAGCAAATAATTGGGCTTTGAAATCTTGAAGGTTCTTAGGCAACTTCAAATATTTTCCCATTCCCTCCCCTCCTCCTTCAAATGTTATCTTCATACATTTTTAATAATTGATTTAAGTTCACCGGGGATCATATTATCAAAATTAGTGGCAGATTTGTCAAAATTTATAAGCGGTCCCAATCCATTACTATAAGTAGTAAACACTTTGCATAAATTCTCACATTGTTCCACCGATAATTGAAAAAAATAATTTATCATCTGCAAATAGTAAGTGGGATATCGGTGGATTTGGTTTAACAACCCTTAATCCATACAAAAGCTTAGCATTGTCTACTGTTTTTAAATTTGAAATGAGTATTTATGTAAATAAAATGAATCAATAGTGTGATAGAGGGTGTCCTTGCCACAAACCTCTTGTGAGAACAATATTTTTTATGGGAGCACCATTAACAAAAAATTGGATGAAATTGAATCCACACAACACATTATCCATGATAACCATTTATCTTCAAAATCCATCTTTTTCATTAGAGTCGAAGAAAGCTCTATTCTACCATATCATATGATTTACTAATATCAGTTTTAATTGCCATAAATTTTTTTTGCAATTTTTCTTTCTTATTCCATGCGTGAAAGCATTCTTATGCAATAAAAATATGGGCTGACGATCTATTTCCCCCTCGGAAGTATCATATAGCACTACGTCCACCCCAAACTAAACGATAAACTTAAATACACATGAGTACAAAGTCGTAAGCATGAATCCCCATCAACCGAAAGTTGGAAACTAATTTACCCCCCTATAACAAAGTTGTAAACGTTAGAACACATAATTATGGTTAATGTTGGTTTACTATTTCGAAACCTAAACAGTAAACCGTTGATAACCTAGATTTTAATCTTAACCAAACTCGATAACCCGAATTAACCCAAAAACCAGATCCGACCCAAAAAAATCCCCCAAAAAATCCCCCAGATCCGACCCGAATTAACCCTAAATCGCGAAAATCCCCAAAAAATCCCCAATTTCGAACCCTAGAAATCGAAGAACAGAAATTGAGAGAAATCGAGAGAAATCAAGGGAAAAATCGAAGAAGAGAAAGCGATGTCGTTAGTTGTGCGTGAAGACGAAGCAGATGAGTTCGAAATCGATGAAGAAGCAATAGACCGTGACGATTTTCAAATCGAACAAATCGTGGAGGGTTTTCACGATGAACCTCCAATCTTGCACGACGAATACCCAGAAAGCTCAAGTGATGAAGAAGAAACGATTCCGGAGAGTGAACAAACAAACATAAGACGCGGCGATGGGAGATTATACCCGGGGCAAACATTTGTGAATGGAGTTGCATTCAAGGAGTCGGTTCTCGACTATGCACTTCGAACTGGCCGCAACATAAAACAAAACAGGTACGACAAAGAGAAAATAGGGTTTAAGTGTGTTGGTAGTGAGGGTTGTAAATGGCAAGTGTATTGTTCTGTGCATTCGAATTCGGCATTATGGAAGATTAGGACATTAAAGGATGAACATATTTGTGTGCCGAATGGGAAGTGTGAAATTGTGAAAGTTTCAGTGATAGCTAGGTTATTCATCGATAAAATTAGAGAAGAGCCATATTATTTTTTGCCGATGAAGCTTGAAGAACTTATTCAAGAAAGATGGAAGATTAAAGTGTCAACGCCACAATGTCAAGCTGCGAGAAATAAGGCCTTGAAATGGATTGAGAGGGAGTATGATACGCAATTCTCGCGTCTCCGAGATTATGATGCTGAGATATTGCATTCTAACAGCGGTTCGACTGTTGAGATTGACACTTCGACAAATGAAGAAGGTGAAGATGTTTTCAACCGGTTTTATGTTTGTTTTGATGTTATCAGAAGGACATGGAAAGAGACTTGTAGACCACTTATAGGAGTTGATGGATGCTTCTTAAGAGGCAAAATGAAAGGTCAGCTATTGGTAGCTTTAGGGAGAGATGCAAATAATGCTATCTATCCAATAGCATGGGGGGTTGTACAAGTTGAAAACAAAGACAATTGGTTATGGTTTGTGAAGAAGGTGAAAATTGATTTTAACCTACTCGATGGTGAAGGTTACATTATGATATCTGATCGTCAAAAGGTAATTAAGTATTGTGGTTTTTAGTTTGTTGTATATGGGATTTTAATCCATATTATGTGGCTGTGTTGCAGGGATTGATTAGAGCTGTTGAGCTAGAGCTGCCTAAGATGGAGCATAGAATGTGTGTGAGACACATCTATGGGAATTTGAAGAAAAACCATGGAAGCAAAAAGCAGATGAAGCCTCTGATTTGGAATTTGGCGTGGAGCTATAACGAGGCTGACTATATGGATAATTTGGACAGACTCTTCAACTACGACACAGGTGTGTACAATGATGTGATGAATTCGAATCCAAGGAAATGGTGCAGGGCATTTTACAAGCTTGGAAATTATTGTGAGGATGTGGAGAACAACTCCACAGAGTCGTTTAACAGTTCCATAGTAAAGGCAATGGAGAAGCCCTTTGTGCCAATGCTAGAGACAGTGAGAAGACTTGCAATGGCTCGTATAGCCAAAAGAGGTTTCATATCAAATGCTCATACAGGTTTGTGCTTCTGTCTATCGAATGTTATTTTAGCCTAATTTTTCTGTAAAATTGTACTAATAACTGTTCTTTTCAGGGATATGTACACCATATGTTCAAAGCTTTCTTGTTGTAGAGTTGAAGCATGCTTCAGAATGCAGAATAACAAGAAGCACAAACGGTATGTATGAGGCATACTTGAGTGGTTGTTCTTTCCGTGTAGACTTGGAAAGAAGAACTTGTACATGCAAGAAGTGGGACATTTGTGGAATTCCCTGTGAACATGCCTATGGAGTCATCTTATCTAAGAAGCTTCAACCTGAAGATTTTGTCTGCCATTGGTTCTGGACATCCACATGGAGGAGAAACTATTTAGAGGGTATTGTTCCGATGAGAGGGTATAGATTTTGGCCTTCAACACATGCTCCAGACGTGCATATACCTCCTGAGCCGCCACAACCTGGAAGAAAAAAGGTAAGTAAGAAGGATAAAAAAAGGAAAAAGGGCCAAAATGAGTCACCAACGAAGATGTAACCAAAGCAGAAGAAAAAGATTATGCACTGTGGTATATGTGGTGAAGCTAATCACAATTCCAGTTTTCATAAGAAGGATTCCTTACAGGTTTGGTTATGTGTTATTTATAGTTTATTTGAATAACTACTTGTAATATATCTCTAATTTGGTTAGTATTGCAGGTTAATCAAGGACAGTCTTCTCAAGTGGTATCTTCTCAAGGTGGACCTTCTCAAGTGGTATCTTCCCAAGGTGGACCTTCTCAAGGGGGACCTTCTCAAGCTATAGTTTAGGCAATGTTTAGGCAAAGTGGTTTTTTGACAGTAGGTAGACTGGTTTTTGGACAGTAGGTAGGCTGGTTTTTAGACAGTAGGTATGCTGGTTTTTGGACAATGTTGTTTTCGGATGTTGTTTAGGCAATGTTGTTTTCGGATGGTTTTTGGATGATTTTTGGGTGGTTTTAGACAATGTTGGTTGTAGGTTTGGCAATCTTCGGATGCCTTTATTATCCTTATGTATGAACCTATTCAAGTTATGTTACAACCTATTCAACTTATGTTACAATCTATTCAACATAACAAATGAAAGATTTGCAACAAACACAAAACAAATGGAAGATTTGCAACAAACACAAAACAAATGGAAAATTTTCTTCAGAGTTGAACAAACATAAAAGACACTAAAACAATGGCAAATGGAAGATTTGAAACAAACATCCAAGAACAAACATAACTATCATCTTCTTCATAGTGTTTTTTACTTCTAAAACTATGAAGACACTAAAATGCATCCAATGATGACCATACATCCAAGAACTACACTAACTATCATCTTCTTCATCGTGGTTTTTACTTTCTCGAGTTGTGCTTCCACTCTCTTTAAGATCTCTTCTTCAATTCTCGCTTTAACCTTCTCAATCACCATTTTTTCACCCTCCATTCTCTCATTTCTCAACATTCTCAATTCTTCTTCAACTGTTGAATTTCTCTTCTGTAATGTCTCAATCTCGTTTATCAATGCTTCATCAACCCAACTGAAAATGTGGGTATCATTCATCAACTTCACAACAAAAAAAATATTCATCAACTCAACAAATCGAATAACATGAGCATTTGAAATCGATTAGGTTTTAAAACAACAATTACACACTACCATCGAACTACCTTGTTTGATGCAGCAAACGAACACCTCAAGTACCTTCGGTACGGATTTGACTCCGATTTCGAAGTCTTCGACGCGACTTTTGCCCCACACCAACATGCTTTTGGCAAACCCAAAAATCTTCCTCTCCCATGCCCACTCGATGATCCAATTGAAATTTCAGAAGCATTACTCATCTCACCTCACGATTTCGAGTTCTCCAAAATCCCTAAAATCGATTTAGGTACTCGATTGGGGATTTAGGGTTCTTAGGCAAATTGGGGAAAATCGGATATGGGTCATGGGCTTGGTCAAGACGCGGGTCACAGGTTGGTTTCGGTTTACTCTTTCGGTTAAATGGTTTAGAATCTGGGTACATGTCGTGAACCAAGGAAACCAACATTTGTGGAGAAATTGATTCGAAGTTTCGATTTAGGGGGATTCATGCTTACGACTTTGTACTCATGTGTATTTAAGTTTATCGTTTAGTTTGGGATGGACGTAGTGCTATATGATACTTCCGAAGGGGAAATAGATCGTCAAAAGGGCCGACTGAGTTTCAAAGATTAAAAAGGAAGAAATTCTTTTAATTTGTTGCCCAACATCTTAGATATTATTTTATAACAAATATTGCATATAATGACTCGTCTAAATACTTTCATTGTAAAAGCTGTTTTTTTGGGGATAAAACAAATATTTGTTTTAGAGTAATACCCTAAAATAACACTTTTTAAAGTTTTTCTTCCAAATCTAGCATCATAAAATTAAATTCCCAAAAATAACACAAATACTTATGTGAAAATACTTATTTATTCTAAATAAATTATACATAAACTTAAAGTATTGTATTTAGATTCATTATTTCTAATTTAGGGTTTAATTTTTTCTATTAAAATATAGTTTTAATGCATTTTAATCTTAAATTTGTGTTATTATTGGAAATTTAAACTAATGATGCTATGTTTGGAACAAAAATTTAGAAATGTGCTATTTTAGACATTTGTCCTTTGTTTTATTCATCTTTTATTTTTGTTTCCTGAACCCCATAAATTTTTGAACCATCTAGACTATTTGTTTCCAAGGATATTCTATAATTTTTGATAGAACAATGCGGTAATACCATCAAGTCCTAGCAATTTTTATGGATGCATTGCAAAAGCAACACCCTTCACTTCTTCTGCCAAAACCTCTATTGTCACTATCTTATTTATTTCTGGTGTGACAAAAGTTGGTAAGCGATAAAGAGAATTCTCCAGATTTGTCACTGAAGAGGTAGAGAACATATATGTAAAATAAGCAAGGATAATGGCTTTGATCTTACTCTTTTTTTTTGTCAAAACTCCAATACTATTTTTAAGACCGATTATGTGATTTATTTCTCTGCGGTGTCTGATAGAAAAATTAAAAAATTTGATGTTTTAATCTCTTTCTTTGAACCAAATATTCTACTTTTGTTACCACAAAACTCCTCTTGATGCATAACCAAACAAAGTTGTTTTGAGTCTTTAAAATTTCTTCTATTAACACTGAGTCATATGTTTGTGCGCTTTCCAGCTTATTTTTCAGTTCGTCTATGGCCATAGAAGAATTAAGATTTCCTCTATTGTGAAATGGACTACAACATCTTTTGATTCGATGAAAAAAATTTATGTTTAATCATTCGAGTGTGACCAACTGCTTTGAATAAAGTTTTCAAAATCCGGTTTTTCCAGCCACCTTTTGTCAAATATAAATAAATGCTTCCCTTTAATCACTTTTGAACAAATATTCACTAAAACAGGTCAATGGTCAGATCCTCTAAAACGAAGATATTCTACTAGTGTTGAAGAAAACATATTATGATAATCTTCATTCCTCATTGCCCTATCAAAACGATAGCGAATCGCATTTGTATCCCTTCGACCAATCCACGAAAGGCAATTACTTCGGAAAGGAAAATAATTTTTTTTATTAGATAAAAATCCAAGAAATAGTTCTCGGGTTGAACCCGGCCACACCTATCTTTTTATTGTTTTCAACAATCTCATTGAAATCACCCAACATACTGCAAGACCCCAAGCGGAGTAAGTTTAAACGGATTAAACGTTCTCAAATATTATTATGAAATATAGAATATAAATCACCATAAACGAAAAAGATTTTTTTCCATCAACAGTCACCATTAAAATCAATGACATTTTTAATTAAAAAAAATAAAACTTTGACTTGAAATTCGACCAACGCCAACTGTGCCAAACCGCCACTAAGTCCTAAAGTATAAAAAGGAAAATCACAACCTAATGTGCTCTAGAATCTTGAAGAAAATTACGGTCATACTTTATCTCCAGAAAACAACGACTTCTATAATTTCCGCAAACACCGAATTACCAAATAACTACTAGCTCCTTGAAAATTCCATCAAGCAACATTATTCCTTCTCTGGTGGTTTCTCTTTAACCACCGGAACCTTAGAAACTTAATAGGTTTTCTCTTTTTTAGGAATCGTCTCCAAAACTGGCGTAGTAACATTATTCCCCAAATCATTTGTACGCTGTTTACACCTTCTTTTTTCTCTCGAAACGCCAAAAAGGTTTGTTTCATATTTTTACATTGCATAAAGGGATGCGACCTATCTTCTTTCTCACATGTAGCATCTTATTCACTAGTTGTGAAGTTTACTTTACGTTACTTTCCCAAATTTTCCTCCTTCTACAACACATGTCCTCTAAGAAGCCCCAAAGAGGTTATTTAATTTCACCCAATTCCAACGTATTTACCCCTTCTTGCATATTCGTTTGTGGTAAAATTATATTTCGGGTTAACACTCGTTGGTCACATATATCTGATTCATGGCTACTTTTCTACGATGAACCCCGGATAATTCGAAATTTATCATTAAATCCACTGGAGATTAACCTCCTCCTCTGTCTCACAATACCATGTCGTCATCTTTGAAGATTTTATTTCCAAACTAGTCACAGATCCACCAACCTCTGGAACAGTAACATTATCCCTCATCTCATAAACCGTATAATTTGTCACCCATTATTTGGACACATCTAGGAATTGGCAGCGCTACCTCCAGAATTTCCATAAGATTTATCTTCTAGAAACTGAAACTTCTGACGGACCAGCGGTCTCGAATCTCTCATCATTGATCGAACTATATCTAATAAAGTCTGATTTCTCTTTTCATACACACCACACCATTATGGTGTTCCTGGATGAATGAGTTGTGAAACATTCCAAACTATTTGAGATGATCTGATCGAAGAGCTTTAATTGTTTTGCCTAATTGATTTTGTACTTTATTCTGGAATTCTTTGAACTTTTTAAAGGATTCTGACTTATGTTTCATAAAATACACATAACCATATCTACTAAAGTCATCATAAATGTGATAAAGTACTAGTAGTTTCCTCTGGTGCTCAAACTCATTGTGTATGTATAAGTTCCAACAAGTCACTAACCCTTTCCCTATGTCCAATAAATGGGGCTTTAGTCATTTTCCCAAACAAACAAGAGTCACACGTCTCATAAGATTCATAATCATATGAGCTCAAAAATCTATCATTGAAGCTTCTGAATGCGTTTCGTGTATGTGGCCCAAACGAAAATACCAAAGAAAAGTTGGCTTTAAATCATTAGACACTTCTTGATACGAACATTATGAAATTACATACTTTGGTTTAGAACAAAAAGTGCAATCTCCAATTGAACGCTACCATAGAACACTTCATCACAATCAAATGAACTACACTTGTTTTTGCTCGAAAAATGAAAACCTTCCATGCCCAAATATGAAATGGAGATGAGATGCTTGTTTATAACAGGGACGTAATAGAAACTTTAAGGTTCTAAAACCATGTCTGAAGGTAAAGACAATGAATATGTACCCACGGATAATGCATCAGCCTTTGCTCCATCAGCTACACGTAGTCCACTTGTACTTCTTCTCAAGTTCTACTAACATTTAGACCTTACATATTCACACAATGTGAGCACCATAGCCGATATTCAATACTCAAGGAGTAGAACCAGAAGTAGTAACATTTACTTCTATAACATAGATACCCAATGAGAACCAAAAGTAGTAACATTTACTTCTATAACATAGATATCCAATGAAGAAATTTCAAATGTCTTATTCTTCTCCAAATCTTTCAAGTATTCAAAAGGGTTTAATCCATTCGATATTTTTTTTCAAGGATATATCGCAATGAATAGAAACTTTGAGGATTTGATATAATTAGCGAAAGAAAAGCATAAGTTAGTATGATGTTCAGGAAATTTTGTGAATTCTCAAAAAAGTTAAGAAGACATACATTAAACTCAAAACAAAATTTCTTCAAAATGAATGTAATGATCCAAGATCTATATTTCACCAGAATTCAGGTGAACATTTGACTCTACTCTTAAATATCTAGCTAATTAGGTAAACAACACATTGCTGATTATATCCAATATAATTTTTGGTTGTAGACGACATTTTTTTGTCTTATCCAATCCTATGTCACTAAGTCTAAAAACGTTTTTGATAGCCTAATCAACTAAATCAATCTCGTTTCATATGGTAACTATTACCATCTGTCTCATTTTTAAATAGTTATACATCGCTGCTTTGGTAGACCTGCCATATAACGATTCAAGTTTTGACAGTTGATAAAATTGGAAAGACATTAAAATATTTGCTATTAATTGACGAACTATATATTGTCTAAACTATACTTTATTTAAATTTATATCTAATAAACTATTAAAGAATATTTCAATTAATACATACCTAATATGTTTTAATTGGACAATATTTATAATTTAAAAGTTGAAATAAATCTAAGAGTAATACCCTAAAATAACACATTTTAAAGTTTTTCTTCCAAATCTAGCATAATTAAATTAAATTTCCAAAAATAGCACAAATACTTATGTAAAAATATTTATTTATTCTAAATAAATTATACATAAACTTAAAGTATTGTATTTGGGTTCATTATTTCCAATTTAGGATTTAATTTTTTTCTATTAAAATATAGTTTTAATGCATTTTAATGTTAAATTTGTGCTATTATTGGAAATTTTGAACTAATGATGCTATTTTTGGAACAAAAACTTAGAAAGGTGCTATTTTAGACATTTGCCCTAAATCTAATCAAATTAGATTTAAAAATTCTAATCTAATTAGAATACTCACTTATTTATAACTATCCTGTTTATTAAAATTATAGAAATCTTAATCAAATTTAGAATTATAAAAAGATTTAAAAATTAAAAAGAAAAAATTGTGTTATAAATCATAATCAAATTATGATTGAAACAAATAAATAAACTTTGTTGGTAAAAGATGATTTCAAATCAAATAAGTAATCTAAAACAGATTAGTTTAATTATAAAAAATAGTTTATATGTATATCTATATATACATATATTATAATTATCAAATTAGATAATTATAAGAGATTCACTTTATACTTATATCATCTTATATTAAAATTTTAATATATAATTTGATATATATATATATATCCATATATCCATATATAATATAAATTTTACAAGATCATATCACGTAGTTAGTAGATTATTTAGACAAATATAATCAAATTATAATGTTCACACAATTCATATTAATTAAAAAAATAGCATAATTATATCAAATATATAACATAATATAGATCTAAATTTTAATATTGTGTAGTAAACTCTATACTACTGTTGGAATTTGAACCGGTTTATAACAATTTATAAACACTAATTACTAATTAAAGTGCCAGGATTTATGCAAATATTAAATTAAATATAAATCATAGGATTTTGAATATACTTAGATATTCTATAGCAAAATAAAATTAGATTGATTCAAACTTATTTTAGCATTCCAAGTGATGTGCTTTCATCGGTATCCACACGCATACAAATTAAATCTAACACGGAATATTAGTGTAGTAGAGATTAGATCTCAAAACCTGACGAACTATTCGTCTCTCGCGTTAAAATTTTGATCGGTCAGTTTCTCACACAAGAAATAACCTTTCTCTCTTTAGAAAAGATTGTGGTTGTCCAAAATTGGGTTTTCATTAACCGTAATTACATGATATTTATATGAGCCCAAAACTAATCAATTAATGGCATCTTAACTTAGTTAAGATTTACTTAATAATAATAAATATCATATATAAAATTATTATTATAACTATTTATTATATAATTTCTGAAGACCAATACTGGTTTAATCTAAATTAAATCCAATTATATTTGGTCTAACTTGCTTAGGTATGTGATCTTATAAGATCATATAGTTTTAGCAATGAGTTTTTATACCTATAAATTATATAAGCGGTCTCTAACAAAATATAGCCACCTAATATTGTATGATTTCCAAAACTTCGACAATAGAACGTTAATTAGAGTAAAATACAAATGATTTCAGGACATTTCCAATAATTTGATTGTGGTGTATTATTGAACTTTTATTTAAAAATATGCTACAAATGGTACACATGATTTTTATATGTTTTATCGTTCAGCTCATAAATAATATGACCATTTAATATATGTAAAATATTTATGATTTTTATTTAAAAACTAAGAGTAAAATATTTTTAATTATTTTTAGTTCTCCCTCTATTCTTTGAAAAACATCGAACAGTGATGATATTAAATATTTTTTCTTTGCAAATTCTCATCTATAAGTGATTTCTCATCAATTTCTTTGCAAATTATCATCTAATTTCGTTTTTTGTTTAGATTTCGATCTTTTTATTCAATGGCATTTAGTTGAAAATTACCTTCATTTCATATAGTTTTGTGTGGTATGTCATAACTTTTCTCTCAGTTATGTGTTCACTTTACATAACACTAATATTTGGTTGTCTATGTATGTTTTCTTCTTTTTTTTTGAATTAAGTATGTAAGAATTGATCTTTACTATAAATGCATTTTTCTATTACTAAATAAATAGATGAAAACATATTTTCTATTATAATTTTATGTATTGCATTTAAACAAATCTAAAAATTTAATGTATACTAAACTGTTTAAAAATTCTTATTACCTTAAATGATTTCTTTCTTCAAAGATAAATGGGCGATTTGCAACAATGAGCTACAAAATTTGTCTAATTACAAGTTTAACTCTCTTAAATTTATTTTTTCAAAACTAACCTTTTATTATTTTTTATCGTTCAACAATAATTTTATTACAATTTTTGCCGTTACTTTATAATTATTTTAAAAAGATATATAAAAATACTATTATGAACAAACTTTTCAAAAATATTACGAAAATGTCATCTTTTTCGTTGTACAGAACAACCATTATCATGGTTGTTAGAAGCTCTTAATTAATGCCATTGACGCATCCACCATTTAGCTATATTTCTTCATCAAATCTCATTCATCTCAATTTTTTTTATTTTCTCTTACATTTTCTTCCGGTTTCTCTCCTCACACTATCTTCAAAAGCTTCCAATTTCGCAAAAGATCATCATTATTCGTTAAAACAAGCTTCTGAAAGTAATATATCCGTTATCGTTGAAGTCGCTCAGCTTAAAAATTAAGATCCAATGTTAGATTTCATGTTCTATCTATGATTTTCTTGTTCCACATCATAGATTTCTCGAGAAGTCTACTTTAAATTTCATTATCAAAGCAGACTTTTCGAGAAGTGTACTTTGTATTTTATTATCAAAGCAGACTTCTCGAAAAGTCTGCTTTGTCAATAAAAAAACCGTTTTGATGACAAAAAGTTAGTTTTATGCAATTGACCATGATTTTTTTCCAAAGCAGACTTCTCGGGAATTCTGCTTTGATTGGAATAAATCTCGCAGACTTCTTGAGAAGTCTGCTTTACTGACAAAAAGGCTAGTTTTCTACAATTGGCCATGAATTTTTTCAAACGCAGACTTCTCGAGAAGTCTGGTTTGATCGGAATAAATCTTGCAAACTTCTCGAGAAGTTTGCTTTGGTGACAAAAAGGTTAGTTTTCTACAATTGACCATGATTTTTTTTCCAAAGCAGAATTCTCTAGAAGTATGTTTTAATCAGAATAAATCTCGCAGACTTCTCGAGAAGTCTACTTTAGTGAAAAAATATTTACTCCGGCCAAAACAAACTTCTCGAGAAGTCTGCAAGATTTATTGCTGCCAAAGCAAACTTCCTGAGAAATCTACTTTGGAAAAAAATTCATGGTTAATGGCAGGAAACTAACCTTTTTGTGATCAAAGCATACTTCTCTAGAAGTCTGCGAGATTTATTCCAGTCAAAGCATACTTATCTAGAAGTCTGCGAGATTTATTACAGTCAAAACATACTTATAGAGAAATCTGCTTTGGAAAAAATCCAAGGTCAATTGCAAAAAACTAACATTTTTGTCACCAAAGTAGACTTTTCGAGAAGTCTACGAGATTTATTCATGTCAAAGTAGACTTTTCGAGAAGTTTGCTTTGGAAAAAAATTTATGGTCAATTGTAGAAAACTAACTTTTTTGTCACTAAAGGAGACTTCTTGAAAAGTGTGCTTTGGAAAAAATTCATGTTCAATTGCAGAAAACTAACCTTTATTGTCACTAAATCAAACTTCTCGAGAAATGTGCTTTGAAAAAAATTAATGGTTAATTGCAGAAAACTAACCTTTTTGTCATTAAAGGAGACTTCTTGATAAGTATGCAAGATTTATTCCGGCCAAAACAGAATTTTCGAGAAGCCTGCTTTGAAAAAAATTCATGGTACATTGCAGAAAACTAACAAATTTTTTCATCAAACTAGACTTTTCGAGAAGTATACGAGATTTATTCCGGTCAAAACAGTTTTCTTGAGAAGTTTGCTTTGGAAAAAATCTATGCTCAATTGCAGAAAACTAACATTTTTTGTCACTAACGCAGAATTCTCGAAAAGTTGCGAAATTTATTCCGGTCAAAGCAGATTTCTCGAGAAATCTGCTTTGAAAAAAATTCATGGTCAATTGCAGAAAACTAACCTTTTTGTCACCAAATGAGACTTCTCGAGAAGTCTATGAGATTTATTCTGAGCAAAGCAGATTTCCCAAAAAGTCTGTTTTGGAAAAAATTCATGGCCAGTTGTAGAAAACTAACCTTTTTCACTAAAGGAGACTTCTCGAGAAATCTGCAAGATTTATTCTGGCCAAAGCGTACTTCTCGAGAAGTCTAGTTTGGAAAAAATTCATAGTCAACTACAGAAAAACTAACCTTTATTGTCACCAAAACAGACTTTTCGATAAGTATGCTTTGAAAAAAATTTATAGTCAATTGTAGAAAACTAACTTTTTTGTCACTAAAGCAGACTTTTTGAGAAGTCTGCAAGATTTATTCCGGCCAAAGGAGATTTCTCGAGAAGTCTGCTTTGAAAAAAATTCATGGTCAATTACAGAAAACTACCATTTTTTTCATCAAAGCAAACTTTTTGAGAAGTCTGCGAGATTTATTCCGGTCAAAACAGTCTTCTCGAGAAGTGTGCTTTGGAAAAAATCCATGGTAAATTGCAGAAAACTAACATTTTTGTCACCAAAGTAGACTTCTCGAAAAGTTTGCGAGATTTATTCCGGTCAATACAGATTTCTCGAGAATTCTGCTTTGGAAAAAATTCATGGTTAATTACAAAAACTAACCTTTTTTGTCACCAAAGCAGACTTCTCAAAAAAATTTGCGAGATTTATTCTGAGCAAACCAGACTTCCCGAGAAGTTTGTTTTAGAAAACATTCATGGTCAATTGCAGAAAACTAACATTTTTTGTCACCAAATCAGACTTATTGAGAGCTCTACGAGATTTATTCCAATCAAAGCAGACTTCTCGAGAAGTTTCAGTGACAAAAACAGTTTATTCTGCCCAAAAGAAACTTCTCGAGAAGTATGCTTTATAAATAAAATACAAAGCAGAAGTTTGCTTTGAAAAAAATTCATGGTCAATTGTAGAAAACTAACCTTTTTGTCATCAAAGAGGTTTTTTTCCGACAAAGCAAACTTTTCGAGAATTTTGCTTTGGAAAAAACACTTGGTCAATTACAAATTTTTTCTTTTTTGTTATCAAAACGGTTTGTTTCCTGACAAATCAAACTTCTCGAGAAGTCTGCTTCGGAAAAACACTTGGTCAATTACAAATTTTTCTTTTTTTGTCATCAAAGCGGTTTTTTTTCTCGATAAAACAAAGAATTCTCCAGAAGTGTGCTTTGGAAAAACATTTGGTCAATTGCAAATTTTTGTTTTTTTATCATAGAAGCGGGTTTTCCCCGACAAAGCAGATTTCGCGAGAACTTTGCTTTGGAAAAACACTTGGTGAATTGCAAATTTTACCTTTTTGTCATCAAATCGATTTTTTCCTCGATAAATGAGACCTTTCGAGAGGTGTGTTTTGTCAATGAAATACGAAGCAAACTTCTTGAGAAGTATGTTTTGTAAATGAAATACAAAGTAGGTAATATGTCTAAGATGATCTAATAAAATTCATTAGTTGTATTGCACATAATGGTCCAAATATTTGTTGTCTATGGAGAGTCAAATATGATAGAGGCATGAATTTTTTATGTGGATAATCAAAGAGGAGAAAAATGTTTGTAGTTAACTTAGTCTTTTGATGGAATTGTTAAAACATATTTTTAGAATTTGCAGATCATAGATTTATTGTTTTTCATTCACTTCTCTTGCTCTCTTTTGTTATTAAAAAATATGCACTAAGTTTTTAAGTGTGTATAAAAGTGCTTATAAAATTTTATAATAATATTTGTGTTTTTAATAGTTTTTATTTAACCCACTTTGACAATGTAACACCTTCATCACCCTACTACCTTCAATATGGCAATGTGAGGGTCGGGTGAAGGGTCAGGACTTGGGACAAGGGAGGTTTATGTTCAGGTTCAACTCTAAGGAAGACATTATCTCAGTCCTAGAGAAACGACCTTACCATTTTGATCAATGGATGACCACGCTAAAGAGGTGGGTCCCGAGTGTAAGGTTTGATTTCCCAGGCACAATTCCCTTCTGGGTGAAAGTTGTGGGGATATGATGAGGACATCAGGTCGTACATCCAGCCAGGAGACCAGAGTGGCCGACCAGGAAGCTTGCCCGAGACAGCAGGACCATCTGGCGCGCCTGCCGGACCAGACAGTACCGCCGGACCGTCGACCTATAGGACCAGACCGGTCAACATCGCCGGCGGAGAGGCCCAAGCTTCCGGCACACTTGGTGGGGACGTGAATGACACCGCCGGTCCCCCTGATGACACCGCCGACTCCGGGATCAACTTGGCCGGTCCTGAAGTCATTCCGGCCAGTACCGCGCACAATCCAGCCGGTACAGGCCATCCAGCCGAGTACACGCACACTTCCACTTCTACACAAGAGGACTCGGACCAAATGAGCTACCAGCTCCAGGACATGCACTTAGAGGAAGTATCTACACCAGTGGTACCTCCAGGAGCAATGACAAGAAGCAGATCAAGAGCACTCTTCCACAAATTCAGCTTATGGGTCGACAAGCTTCTAGAGGAAGAGCAGCTAAGGACAATGGGCCAGAAGAGCAAATTAGAGTCCAAAGGCTTCTCAACAACACAAGGAACATCAGAGACTTGGGCTTTAGTGGCAAGAGAGGTCAGGGCCCAAAGGTTTTTAACCCTACTCCAAGTCGAAGACTAGGAGCAAGGCGCGTGCATGCCACAAGGACGGCCACCTTCCATTTCTTGGCCATGAGGTAAGTTAAGGTAAGTTTCAATTCGAATATATGCCTCTTTCTGTTTTGCAGGGTAGGATCTAGAATGCTTTACATTTTTGAGTCAAGAACATTTTAGGAATAGGTCCTTTTTCGGTTATACACTTTTGTATCTTTTCCTTTTGTGCACTTTTGTAAACTTTCCTTTTCTTTGTTTGAGTCGACCCTAGAAGGTCAAGCTGTCGAGCATATTAATAAGGCTCCTTCCAGCATTGTAGTTCGACAACCTTTTTGCTAATTAATAAAGATCGAATTTTCTTTACAAGTTATTCTCTCAAAGAAGCTTGTGCGCTTAGAACCTAGTTGAGACCAGCCCTCCTAGCTCTAAGTTTGTGATTTATCACGAGGTTCATCACCCCTCGTGTGGTTCACTTCACCCTTCCATCTTTTACCAACCAGAAAACCCCCATCCAGAAGCCTAAGGTTGAGTTTCTCACCTAATCTTCTACAAACAGCCCACGCGCATACATCCTTGAATCAAGGCTTGTATCATTTTGGTATCAGAGCTTAAAGCTCCTAAACCAGGTTGTTTCTATCCTTTTGCTTGTTTTGTTTCGTGTTCTTGCATTAGTTTAAGTCGCATTCAAGAAAAATCAAAAAAACAACACCAAACTCCAAACCGAGTGCATCTAGCCTCCTACGTGTATCACTAGGGTTTAGATTCACTTTTGCATTGTCTTGCACGTTTTCCTTTTGTTTAAATCATATTTCCTTTAATTTTAAGTTAAATTAAAAAGAAAATAAAAAGAAAATAGAAAGAATACTAAAGGAATTCGAATTGGACAGCTAGCACAAGTTGTCTAGGAAGTTTCCTTTTTTTTTCAAATTTCCTTTCCTTAGGATTTTCCTTTTTGCATTATTTTCGAATCCCATATAAAAAGAAACTCTCCTAATAATTTAGGAGCACCCTAATTATCTTCTTTCTTTGTAGCACACCATGGGAGAAGAGAATAGAGACGCAGCTGAAGCCATGATGGCCATGTTCACCACACTCCAAACACAACTCGCATCCATAGGCGAGAGGTTGGAGCGCGTGGAGAGACCAGTAAGATTCCAGGCCATAAGGCACGTGAGAGCTGAGCCAGATCGTCCTGAGGGTCCTGAGTACCTTAGGACACGGCACGAACAGGAGGAACCCCAGCCAGATGGAGATGAGGACACGCAACCTCATAACTATCACCATAGGCCGAGAGGACCTCCACGGCAACCAGAGGCAGAAGATGATGGCTTTGAGCCATATGGTCTTCACCAGAGACCAAGAATGCCTCCTAGACGTCATGAGGATGGAGATGAACACACCTATAACCGGGTAATTCATCCTGATGTTAAACTAACTCCTCCAAGTTTTGCAGGAAAAGTAGACCCCGAGGCTTACCTAGATTGGGAGAAGCGAATGGATCATATCTTTGATCACTACAACCAACCAGGACCTAGGAGAGTCTCAATGGCAGTAGCACAACTCACGGACAATGCCCTCATCTGGTGGGATCGTGAGGTATCTGACAGAAGGAGGAAGAGAATGAGGCCCGTAGACTCATGGGTCGACATGAAAGACCTCATGCGACAAAGGTATGTTCCACCTTACTTCCATAGGGATTTGCAACGACGTTTTCGTACTCTTAAGCAGGGTACCAGATCAGTAGAGGAGTACTATGAAGAGTTCGAGAGGTTAAGGAACAGATTGGAGCTCAATGATGATGAAGAAGCATTGATGGCGCAATTCTTGGATGGACTCCAAGAAAGGATCAGCTGCAAGGTGGAAAGGCAAATCTACAACGACTTCAAGGACTTGTTCCACCTATCTGTGCAAGCTGAACAGCACATCAAACGTAAGAGCCAAGACATCCGCAGCAAGCCTAAGACACCTTGGGCACCAAGCAACATGCCTAAGACAGTGGACAAAGGCAAAAGCGTAGAGATCGAGTCAAGGTTCAAGAGCAAGCCTCCTGAACCCACCCGTGACCAGAGAGAGCCTGGTAAGTCTTCTAACCCTCAAAGATCACGTGACATCACTTGTTTCAAGTGTAGGGGTCGTGGACACATCTCAGGGGAGTGCCCAAACAACCGGGTCATGTTGATTACGGAGGCTGGAGAATATGAGTCCCAAGATGAAGAGGACTATGAACCAGAAGAGGAGTATGGTGACATTGAGTACCCTGATGTGGGGGAAGTGCTGGTCACTAGACGCATCCTCAGTGCAATGGTGGATCCTTCAGAGACCATCCAAAGGGAGAACATCTTCCACAGGCGTTGCACCATCAAGGGCAAGGTATGTAACCTCATCATAGATGGTGGTTCTTGCACTAACGTTGCTAGTGCGTACATGGTTGATAAGCTAGGTCTAGAGAAGGCAAGGCACCCTCGACCNGGCTTCTCAACAATGCAAGGGACTTCAGATACTTGGGCTTTAGTGGCAAGAGAGGTCAAGGCCCAAAGATTCCTAACCCTACTCCAAGTCGAAGACTAGGAGCAAGGCGCGTGTATGCCACAAGGACGGCCACCTTCCATTTCTTTGTTGTGAGGTAAGTAAGGTAAGTTTCAATTCGAATATATGCCTCTTTCTGTTTTGCAGGGTAGGATCTAGATTGTTTAAAATTTTTTAGTCAAAGACATTTTAGGAATAGGTCCTTTTTCGGTTATGCACTTTTGTATATTTCCCATTTGTGCACTTTTGTAAACTTTCCTTTCCTTCTTTGAGTCGACCCTAGAAGGTCAAGCTGTCGAACATATTAATAAGGCACCTTCCAGCATTGTAGTTCAACAACCTTTTTGATATCAATAAAGTAGAACTTTCTTCCAACAAGTTTTCTCTCTAAGAATCTTGTGCGCTTAGAACCTAGTTGAGACCAGCCCTCCTAGATCTAAGTTTGTGATTTATCACGAGGTTCATCACCCTCGTGTGATTCACTTCACCCCTCCATCGAATACCAACCCAAAAACCCCTATCCAAGAAGTCTAAGGTCGAGTTTCTCACCTAACCTTCTCTAAACAGCCCACGCGCATATAAGCCTTGAATTAAGGCTTGTATCAGGAGACCATAGGCTTCTCAACAAAGAAAGGGACTTCAGAGACTTGGGCTTTAGTGGAAAGAGAGGTCAGGGCCCAAAGATTCGTAACCCTACTCCAAGTCGAAAACTAGAAGCTAGGCGCGTGCATGCCACAAAGACGGCCACCTTCCATTCCTTGGCCGGTACATAAGAATGGTAATTTTTCATATTATATACTTGCCTTTTCTTTTTTGAAGGGTAGGATTTAGAATATTTACATTTTGAGTCAAAGACATTTTAGGTATAAGTCCTTTTCGGTTATTCACTTTTGTAAGTTTTCCATTTGTGCACTTTTGTAAGTTTTCTATTTCTTTTCTTGAGTCGACCCTAGAAGCTCAAGCAGTCGAGCATATTAATAGGGCTCCTTCCAGAATTTTAGTTCGACAACCTTTTTGATAATTAATAAAGATCGAATTTTCTTTCTACAAGTTATTCTCTCAAGAGACTTGTGCGCTTAGAACCTAGTTGATACCAGCCCTCCTAGCTCTAAGTTTTTAATTTATCACGAGGTTCATCACCCTTCGTGTGGTTCACTTCACCCTTCTATCCATTACCAAACCAAAAACCCCTATCCAGAAGCTTAAGGTTGAGTTTCTCACCTAGACTTCTCCAAACAGCCCACGTGCGTACAACATTGAATCAAGGCTTGTATCAGATACCAGGCTCAGGTAGTTTGTGACGTAGTACCTATACAAGCTGGCCATCTTCTGCTAGGAAGACCATGGCAGTTCGACAAGGAGACAAGGTATTATGGCTGAACCAATCTCTATACCTTTGTGCACGATAAGAGAAAGGTCAACCTAGCTCTTCTCACACCTGCCTAGGTACATGAGCTGCAACAACAAATGAGTAAGGAAAAGAAACTCATTAAGTCTAATTTTTTCATTCAACCGAGTCATGTCTGGAGAGCTTTAGCCTCAAGGGATTTAATGTTACTAATGGTTTTCAAAGAAGTTTTGAGTGTAGAAAAAGAACAGGTAGAGCTACCTATTGAAGTAGCAGCCCTCCTCAACAAGTTACAGGATGTATTCCTTGAGGAGATAGTAGCAGTGATGGGGACGGCAGGTCGTATGGCCGGCCAGGACACCAGACTGGCTGACCAGGGAGCTTGCCCAAGACAGCCGGGCCATTTGGCATGTCTACCGGCCCAAGCGGTACCACCGGACTTTCGACCAATAGGACCGGACCAATAAACATTGCCGGCGGAGAGGCCCAAACCTCCGGTCCAACTGGAGGCAACGTGGATGACACTGCTGGTCCAATTGGTGACACCGCCGGCTCCGGAATCAACTTGGCCAGCTCAGAAGACATTCCGGCCAGCACCTCGCACAGTCCAGCCGATACAGCCGATCCAGCCGTGATGGGGACGGCAGGTCGTATGGCCGTGATGGGAACGTGATGGGGATAGTAGCAGTGATGGGGACGGCAGGTTGTATGGCTGGCCAGGACACCAGACTGGCTGACCAGGGAGCTTGCCCAAGACAGCCGGGCCATTTGGCACGTCTACCAGCCCAAGCGGTACCACTGGACTTTCGACCAATAGGACCGGACCAATCAACATTGCCGGCGGAGAGGCCCAAACCTCCGGCCCAACTGGAGGTGATGTGGATGACACCGCCGGTCCAATTGGTGATGCCACCGGCTCTGGAATCAACTTGGCCAGCTCAGAAGACATTCCGGCCAGCACCTCGCACAGTCCAGCCGATACAGCCGATCCAGCCGAGTACACGGGCATTTCAACATCTACACAAGGAGACTCGGACCACATAAGCTACCAGCTTCAGGACATGCATCTAGAGGAAGTCTCTACACCAGTGGTGCCACCAGGAGCAATGAGAAGGAGCAGATCAAGAGCACTCTTCCACAAATTCAGCTTATGGGTCGACAAGCTCCTAGAGGATGATCGACAAAGGACAGTGGGCCAGAAGTGCAAAGAAGAGTCCAAAGGCTTCTCAACAATGCAAGGGACTTTAGAGACTTGGGCTTTAATGGCAAGAGAGGTCAGGGCCCAAATATTCTTAACCCTACTCCAAGTCGAAGACTAGGAGCAAGGCGCGTGCATACCACAAGGACGGCCACCTTCCATTTCTTGGCCGTGAGGTAAGAAAGGTAAGTTTTCAATTTGGATATTTGCCTCTTTCTGTTTTGCAGGGTAGGATTTAAATTATTTACATTTTTGAGTCAAAGACATTTTAGGAATAGGTCTTTTTTCGGTTATGCACTTTTGTACGTTTTCCATTTGTGCACTTTGCAAATTTTCCTTTTCTTTCTTGAGTCGACCCTAGAAGGTCAAGCTGTCGAGCATATTAATAAGGCTCCTTCCAGCATTGTAGTTTGACAACCTTTTTGATAATTAATAAAATGCGAATTTTCTTCTACAAGTTTTTCTCTCTAAGAGACTTGTGCGCTTAGAACCTAGTTGAGACCAGCCCTCCTAGCTCTAAGTTTGTGATTTATCACGAGGTTCATCACTCCTCATGTGGTTCACTTCATCTTTCCACCCATACCAAACCAAAAACCCCTATCCAAGAAGTCTAAGGTCGAGTTTCTCACCTAACCTTCTCTAAACAGCCCACGGGCATCCAAGCCTTGAATCGAGGCTTGTATCATTTTGGTATCAGAGCTTAAAGCTCCTAAACCAGGTTGTTTCTATCCATTAGGTAGTTTTGTTTTTAGTTCTTGCATTAGTTTAAGTCGCATTCAAGAAAAATCAAAAAAATAACATCAAACTCCAAACCGAGTGCATCTAGCTTCTACGTGTATCACTAGTGCTTAGATTCATTTTTGCATTGTAATTTGCGTTTTCCTTCTTTTTAAATATTTATATTATTTTTAAGTTAAATTAAAAAAAATAGGAAAAATACCAAAAGAATTCGACCAAGACAGCTAGCACAAGTTGTAGGAAGTTTCCATTTTTCTAAACTTTCCATTTTTCAGGTTTTTCCTTTTTCTCAATTTTTTCCTTTTTGCAATTTTTGAATTTCCCTATAAAAGAAAACCCTCCTAATCAACTTAGGAGCAAAATAACTTGTGTTTCTTTCTTGTAGCACAATGGTAGAAGAGAATAGAGATGCACCCGAGGCCATGATGGCCATGTTCACCACCCTCCAAACGCAACTCGCATCAATCGGCGAGAGGTTGGAGCGCGTGGAAAGGCCTGTGAGATTCCAGGCCATAAGGCATGTGAGGGCTGAGCAAGACCATGTTGAGGGTCCTGAGCACCTTAAACACGACACGAACAGGAGGAGCGCCAGCCAGATGGAGATGACGACGCGCAGCCTCATAACTATCACCCTAGGCCGAGAGGACCTCCACGGCAACCAGAGGCAGAAGGTGATGGCTTCGAGCCATATGTTCATCACCAGAGACCAAGGATGCCTCCTAGACATCATGAGGATGGAGATGAACACGCCTACAACCGGGTAACTCATCCTGATGTTAAATTAACACCTCCTAGTTTTGCAGGAAAAGTAGACCACGAAGCCTATCTAGATAGGGAGAGGGGGAGGGATCACATCTTCGATCATGGGGTACCTTATAGACCTGTCCGAAAGCACCAGTGCGATATGATTCTTCTTGAAATTTGAAAGACCGAGACGTTTGGATACTGTCAGCGGCATCAAACTCACAATTGCTCCAAGAACAACAAGACACTTTCCAAATAATATGGGCCCTAGAGTGCACGGAAAAATGAAGCTTCCTGGATCCTGCAGTTTCTTTGGCATAGAACTCTGAATTATGGTACTATATTAATGATTAACAATCACTAACCTTTCCTCAAGGACTCTTCTTTTATCCAGCATGTCTTTCAACAGCTTGTTCACTTTCAGGCAATGCAACACCAAGTCCATGAAAGACAAAGTTACCAGATCAAGCTTATCAAGCTCTTGTACTTCTCGTACTGCTTGTCAAGAATCTGCTTCTTGAACCTTCCCGAAAAGGGAGATTGGACTTGTAAGGGGGTGGTATGAACGCTGCTTCCTCTCCTCGTGTTCCTGCACTAGTCTTAGGAGGTGTCTCCTCATCCACCTTGTTCTTCGTTTCAAACATTTCTGGATCAGCAACCTGAGGGGCTTCAATTACTTCATTGGGCTCGTCCTCTTCAAGCCTATCAGTTCTTTCTCTAGGTGGGAGCTCTTTCCCACTTCTAAGTGTGATAGCTTGACAGTACTCCCTTGGGTTTTCTTCAGGTTTACCAGAGAATTTACCTTTTGGTGCAGAAGAAGAGGAAGTTATCTGTGTAACCTGGCTGTCCAGCACCTTAAGATGAGATGAGAGGTGCTCATACTTGGCGTTGAGCTCCCCAAAGGCATTGTCTACCTTTCTGTTGACCTCAGCCATCTTCTTGCTCATCTCTATTGCTTCCTTTCCTTGACCTTCCAAGATCTTTTTCAATACTGCTTTCATGTCATCTTCTTGGACAGCCTTAGGTGCGGGTGTTGCATTAAGTGAAAGGGGATGCTGCTGCTGATTGCATCCCATCTTGGGTTGAAATCCAGGAGGCTGATACTTGGGTTTTGCAATATACTCTGGCTGTAAACCTTGAGTTGGAGGCCACTAGGGCTGGTAGCTTTTCTCTTGAGGCTTGTAAGGAAGACACATTAAGTCTTGAGGGTCCTCCACGTTGGTACTCCTTCAGGAGAAATTTGGGTGGCTTTGGTTGTTCTGATTGAAACCTTTCTCATACTCTGAGCCCCCCCCCCCCCCCCCAATGTAGTTCATCTCCCCATGACCTTGCTAGACTTCGTTTCCTACTGCTTGATACCCTCCTCGGTACCCATCAAACTCTCCTACAAAGTTCACTGCTCGTTGAGACACTTGCAACACTCTGTCCAGCTTCTCATTAAGTGCCTTCATATCTCTTCTATGCTCATCTTCATAGCCTATGCTCCCATGTGAGACTCTGTCATAGTCCTCTCAATAGTTTCCATCACTTTGAGCAAGATTCTCCATCAATACCATTCCATTTTCAGCTGCCTGTCCAAGGAAGTTCCCATTGCTCGATGTGTCTAGGAACATGCGGATTCTAGGGAGCACTCCTCTGTATAGGGTACTAAGGAGTGACTCGTCTGAGAACCCATGGTGGAGGCATTGTGTTGTGTGGCCCTTGAAACACTCCCATGCTTCGGAAAAGCTTTCATTACCGTGCTGAACAAAACCTGGGATCTCGTTCCTTAACCTTGCTGTCCTTGAGGCTGAGAAGAATTTGGCCAGAAAGACTCTCTTGCATTGTTCCCATGAGGTACTTGCATCGTGTGGCAAGCTCTTCTCCCACTTGTGTGTCTTGTCTCCCAGAGAGAAAGGGAATAGCCTTAGATTAAAAGCATCTTCTGAAATCTCATTGATCTTGACAGTTCCACAAAGCCTATCAAATTGGTACAAGTGA
This sequence comes from Pugionium dolabratum, assembly GCA_018901945.1. Taxonomy (NCBI): domain Eukaryota; kingdom Viridiplantae; phylum Streptophyta; class Magnoliopsida; order Brassicales; family Brassicaceae; genus Pugionium; species Pugionium dolabratum. The sequence goes on along the minus strand of JAEVFF010000768.1, from coordinate 135,796 downwards.
TTGATTTCTTTTTTGATTTTATTCCCTTCCATCATTCTTAAGTCCCATAGGTTTGATCCTATAGAATCTGACTCATTTTCTCATTAAGCGGGCTATACTTCAAAAATCAAAAAGGGTCCCTCTCCCCCTTTTTTATTAACCAAAACTATGGAAGCCTAGAAATATACATACCCAGTTGAGATATGATATGATTGCATCGCGATGACTCAGGACACGATCTAATAAATCGTTGTATCGATTAGTTGGATCATAGTCTCTTACCATAAAAATGGTTGCATGCGCAGCAGTTCGTGTCTTGTTTTCCACATCCTTCTTTTTCTCATATCAGATAACAAACATATATATAATTAAAAATTTACTTTTTGTCAATTAAGCTCCCATTAACTCGGGTAGGAAAATTGAATAGGATAGCGTATAATACGTTTGTAAAGAGTACCTATACATACTTTTCTTTCTATGAAGTCAAGGAATTGAAAATAGTTAGGGATTCTCCATTGGCATACCGTGGAACTTGCTTCCCTGCACCATGTTTATCAAGCTTGCATTAATCTCAAATTTGTTGTTCTCCACAGGAGGTGGGAGAATTCCATTTCGGTATCCACATACGTTTGGCCCATCAAAAGTTCCGATCACTCACTGAGGCCTTTGTGGGAGCATTGGACCTCTTGCTCTCCATGCATTCTGATTAAGACATCAGCTCCTTGAGCTTTATTCTCAGCATTATGTGGCAGGTTCTGGTCGTGGTGTTCCATCTCAAAATCCCTCCTTAGGTCATCAGATCGCTCTCTCCTTGCTCTTGCAGCTTCTCCTTCCAACTACAGCATATCGATGTCACCCGGTTGTAGGGTTGTGTGTATGTGGCTTCTTGTATTCATGCACCTGTAGAAACCAAGTAAGTGTAGTAAAAATAAAAATCTAGTCTGCAAAATGAATCAAAATCTTAATGGCTATTGCTAACTTCCCCAGTGACGGCGCAAAAAACTTGGTTGGGTTTTAAGTTTTAATCCTGAGTACAACTCTGCACTTGGAGTTGTACTCAGGATTAATGTTCTCCAACTTGCATTAGCTTCTTTTTCCTTCTTCTATTTGTATCTTGACAGCTTGGGCTTGAAGTGTAGATCACTTGGTCTCGATCTTAGCTCTGCCTTTCGTGCCTTGTGTGCACCCACCATGTCTTCATTGCTAGACTTACCATTGCTAGCTTCACTTGACTCTACAGCTGCTCCTTCCTCAAGCACCTCCAGCAAACAGCCTAATCTCTTGTCGGCGTGGTGCGAGTCCAGCATCTGCTCATATTCCAGGGCCTTCTCGTTCATGATCACACAGCCTACCTCTGCCTCTTGTGAGTGCTATCTCTAGGGGGTCTTCCACGGCCAGCTCCTCTAGGTGTCCTCTTCCCATTCTACAAAATTTTCAACAGAGAATACCGGTCTCAGCCGGACCACACACGATCGGCCATCCAGCCAATCGCACCTGGCCGATCTCAGCCGGACCACAAGCAATCGGCCATCCGGACGATCGTACCTGACTGATTGCGCATCACCCGGCTGATCATGCATCACCCGGCCAGCCCACGCTCCAATCGGCCAGCACATGCCGATGCCAGCCCGAGCTCCTACCGAGTGCCTGCCAAACCTGCCAATGCCTGCCAAGCACCTACCAACGCAATCGGCCATGTGGCCGATCGCACTAGACCGGTCGCACACCACCTACCGAGGGCCTGCCAAGACCTGACGAGCTCAAACCAATCCTGTCGAGTGCCTGCCGAGACCTTCCAAGCCCCTGATCTTTCACCAACACACACGATCAGCCATAAGGCCGATCGCACCTGGCCAGTCGCGTACCATCTGGCCAGCGCATGCCGAGACTCCCTTCCAGCCTGGCCGATCCCAAGCCAGCTCCTGTCGCCCAAGCCCATCACCAGACCGGCCTAATGGCCGGTATCAACATAGCCGATCTCGGATCGGCCCCAAAATCACAGCCCATCAGGAGATCGGCCAAATGGCCGATCTCACATGGCCGGTCTCAAGCCAACTCGAGCCCAAATTATCATAAACCTAATTATACTTAACCGGTTTGTCCCGGGATTAAACCTAATTATTAGGGATACTATATAAACCCTTTCTAAACACTTTTAACCTAAGTTTTGTTTTATGTTTCTTCTAGTTTTTGTCTCTGGACGTTTTTAGAGAGAGAGGAGATTGGTTTCAAACTTTGTTCTTGAACTCTTGGTTTGTAGTGAAGGATTTCTTTATCCTATCTGCTATCTTATGTTTAATTGCTTTTACTTCTTTATGCTTATTGTTTTAATGAATATGTTTGAGCAGTTTTCTGTATGGATTGTGGGTAAGGTAGATTAGAGGAATCTAATATTTACTTAGGGTTTTTTAGGTAGATTAGATAACAAATCCCTGATGTTTAGGGTGTGGTTAATTCTAGGGATTGAAGTAGCTAATCAATGATTAGATCGATGATGTTCTGTTCCTGAGAGGTGTAGACGAACGTGTAGGTAGGCCTAAACATCCTTATTGCATATTAGCCACTGAGAGTTGATGTATAAGGCGATAGGTGGACAGGATTAGACTCGAACCCAATGATCACTGGGCGATAGATTGTTGTGCAAAATTCTTGTAGTCTATAGGCTAGTGAATGGGATGTTGCCACGAGAGTTGATCAGTCTACCAGTTAGTGTTCTAACTCTTAGGGAATTATCTAATGGAACCTGTAGAATCGTTAGTCAAAGGAAGATTGTCCCGAATCGAATACCTTGTCCATTGTTCATATTTCTTGGTTATAGAATTTAACCCGTCTTTACTTTCTTTGCAATTATATTTTTAGATAACCAATCAAAAACCCAATTCGTATTTGCCTAGATTTAAGTGTTTCGTGTATTCCTAGTGTGTTATTCTACTTCCCTGAGGATTCGATACCCAATTACTACTCGATTTGCTCTGCACTTGGAGTTGTACTCGGGATTAAAACTTAAAACCACATCAGCTGCCATGTCTCTAATGTACGGACTAAGGCATAGAGCTACTTGTCATAGGTGGGATAATTTAGTGAGGCCCCACCTAGCTTCTCACTAAAGTAGGTAACTGGCTGGCCTGTTTGTGTAAAGACTGTGCCTATGCTAATGCCTGAAGCATCACACTCCACTTCAAAAGTTTTGTTGAAGTCGGGTAAGACTAACACCGAGGTATGAGTGAGTTTGTCCTTCAAGGCTTGGAATGCCTTCTCTTGCGCTTCTCCCAAGCTAAATCCCACGTTCTTCTTCACAACCACCATTAAGGGGGAGCCGATGCTGCTGAAATTTTCGCAAACCGCTGGTAGAAGTTGGCCAGTCCGTGAAAATTTCTCACTTGGCTGATGTTGCTGGGTGTTGGCCACTCCTGAATGGCTCAGATCTTCTCCTCATGAACCTATAGGCCTTGTGAACTCACAACCAAACCTAGGAAGAAAAGTTTATCAGTACAAAGGGTGCGATCCTTGAGATTGGTGTAGAGATCTTCTTGTCAAAGGGTTCTTAGCACCATCTGAAAAAGTGAAATATGGTAATTTAGACACTTAGTATAAACTAATATATCGTAAAAATAAACCACAACAAACTTATTGATGTACGCCATTAGAACTTGGTTCAAAAGGCGCATGAAGATGCTTGGGGCATTAGTCAAGCTGAATGGCATGATTGTCCACTCATACAACCATTACTTAGTCTTGAATGGGGTCTTCCATTCATCACCATCCTTCATCCTTACTTGGTGGTACCCACTCTTGAGGTCTATTTTTGGGAACAAAATGGCTCCACTTAGCTCATCCAGCATGTCATCTAACCGGGGTATGGGATGCCGGTACTTGACTATGATGTTGTTGATGGCCTGGCAGTCTACACACATGCCTCATGTTCCATCTTTCTTTGGAACCAACAGCACTAGTACGACACATGTGCTGAGACTCTCCCGAACATATCCTTTCTCCAAGAGCTCTATGCATGAGATCAAAATGGTGCTCTAGGCACGAGATCAATATGGTGCTCAATGTTGAGTAATGGAGGCAGGCCGGCTGGTATTTCTTCAGGTAATACATCCTTGAACCTGTTAAGTAGGTCGGCCACTTCAGGGGGCACCTCTATGTCTTCTTTTCCTGCACTCAAAACCTCCTTAAAGACCATTAGAAACATCAATTCCTTAGAGGCCAAAGCTCTTCAGACATGAATTGGTTGGATAAGAAAGTTTGATTTAAACAAACTCTTCTCCTTACTCATTTGTAACTGGAGTTCATGTACCTGGGCAGGAGTAAGAGGGGCTAGGCTGACCTTCTTTTTGTCATGTACAAACGTGTACAGGTTGGTCATGCCAACATTCTTTGTTTCCCGATCAAACTATCATGGCCTTCCTAAGAGAAGGTGGCCGGCTTGCATCGGTACAACATCACATAAGACTTGGTCTAGGTAACAGCCCACACTGAATGGTACCATCACACACTCGTGGATTTTGATCTCAACCTTTTCGTCTAGCCACCTTAGCTGGTATGGCCAGGGGTGCTTAGTCTTCTCAAGACCTAGTTTATCAACCATGTATGCACTGGCCACGTTAGTGCAAGAATCACCATCTATTATAAGGTTACATAGCTTTCCCTTAATGATGCATCGGCTGTAGAATATGTTCTATATTTTAATGGTCTCGGACCATGTTACCAACACCTCTCCTATGTCTGGATTCTCTATATTGTCATACTCTCCTTCTGGCTCCATCTCTTTTTCATCCTGAGATTCGTACACTCCAGCCTCCGTGATCAACATGACTCATTGATTTGGGCACCCCTTGAAATGTGGGCGCACCCCCTGCACTTGAAACAAGTTATGTCATGTGATCTTTGAGTATTGAATGACTTACTTGGCTCTGCTTGTTGGTCACAAGTTGGTTCAGGGGCCTTGCTCTTGAATCTTTACTCCATCTCAAGACCTTTGCCTCTATCCATTGGCTTTCTGCTGCCATTGCTTGGCGTCCAGGGTGTCTTGGGTATGTTGCATAGGTTCTGGCCCTTGGGCTTGATGTGCTTCTCAGCCTGCACATAGAGGTGGAAAAAATCCTTGAAGTCGGTGTAGATTTGTCTTTCTAACTTCCGACTGATCCTCTCTTGCAAGCCATCCCAGAATTGAGCTCTGGTTTCCGTAGTGGTCCTCTCAGCCTAGGATTGTAGTCATGGGGCCGGTGGCCTTCTTCTTCATCCGGATGGTGATACGAGCTTGGGATCGTGGCCGTGATGCTGTCGGACCGGGTGCAAGGAGCTTGGACGAGAAACTCGGCCCTAGGCTTCTTAGGGTAGTTTGGCCGTGTGTTTAGGGTGGTGGGTGAAGTGAACCACATGAGGTGTGAGAGGCCTCGTGATAAATCACAAATCTAACTCTAGGAGTACGGGTCTCAACTAGGTTAAGAGCTAGCAAGAGAGCTTTGTGCGCAAAGGCTCTTGAAAGAAAATTCATCTCTTTATTGATATGTGGGAAAAATGTTGTTGAATACAATGATGAAGGAGCCTTAATAATATGCTCGACAGCCTTGACCTTCTAGGGTCGACACACAAAAGAAAAGGAAAAGATACAAAAGTGCAAAAAAGAAAAGTACAACAAATGGAAACAACCAAAAAGTAAAACTACTTAAATGTCCATGACTAATAAAAAGGAAAAATATTAAGTCCTACTCTGAAAACAAAAAAGGCAATATAGAAATGTAAAACTTACCTTCTTACCTTTCTGCCAAGAAATAGAAAGTGGCTGACTCTATGGTAGACACGCGCCTAGCTCTCAATCGTGCACTTGAAGTAGGTTTAGATACTTTTGGGTCTTAACCTCCTTTGCCACGAGAGCCCATGCTTCTGGAGCAGATCGGTGAAGTGGTAGACCTTTGGTTTGCTTGCTCCATTCTTGGCCCGTGGTTGAGTTTCCTTGGTCTTCTAGAAGCCTTTCCACGAACAAGCTGAATTTGTGATAGAGTGCTCGAGTTCTGCTTCGGGTCATTGCTTCTTGTGGCAGCATTGGGGCTGAATTATCTTCTAGATCCATGCCTTGGAGCTGGCTGGGCATTTTGTCCGAGTCTTCCATAGTGTTGCTCGTGCTGGCCATCTCGCCGATTGATACGGCCATGTCACCCATGTTGTTATTCAGGCCGGCCATGTCGCCCATGTCACCACTCGGGCTGGCCATGTTGCCAGTTTAGCCGGCCATGTTGGGCAGGTCTTCTCATCGGCCGTCTTCTTGGTCAGGTCCTTCTGGCCGGCCATTTGATCTCGTGCCCTCATCAGGTGGGGACCTTCCTGCTCTGGCCGTGGCCTAGGGCCGTTGAATGCTTTGGTGTGGCCTTGTTCATTGCCAGCCCTCACGTTTCTTATGGGCTGGAACCTCACTGGTTGCTCCATGCATTCAAGTCTCTCTGCAATGGAGACGCGTTGAGTTTGTAGCGTTGTGAACATAGCCATCATAGCTTCGGTTGCATCTTGACTCCCATTCTCTACCATCGTGTGCTGAAAGAATGAAAGGGTGAGTTGCTCCAAGATTTATTTTAGGAGTTAGCTTTTATAATAAAGGAGAATTATGAGAAAAAGGTAAATGTAAGAAAAAGGCAATATGGAAAAAAGGAATTTAGGGGACAAAGGAAACTGGGGGGAAAAGGAAACAATGAAAAAGGAGAAATCTCCTAATGTCTAAGCCGATTTCCTTTTATGTTTCTTGGTAGTGTTGTTTTTAACTTAATGGTAATGGAAATAACAATCTAGAATAATGGAAAGACAACTAAGATGCAATAGAATGGATTTTTCGTTTTCTTGGATTCTAAGACCTAGCGATGCGCATAGGTGAGACTAGGTGCCAATTGGTTTGTTTTTAATTTTTTTAATGCGAATGACTAGAATAATGTAAGTAATCAAACAAAAGCTAAGAAAAAATAGAGAAAACCTGGTTTTTAGGAGCTTGAGCTCTGATACCAAAAATGATACAATCTTGGAATCCTTGTCGTGTTGCTCTCGGACCAGGTGCAAGGAGCTTGGGCGAGAAACTCGGCCTTAAGCTTCTTAGGCTAGTTTGGGCGTGTGTTTGGGGGTGGTGGGGTGAAGTGAACCACACGAGGTGTGAAAGACCTCGTGATAAATCACAACTCTAACTTTAAGAGTATGGGGCTCAACTAGGTTTAGAGATATTAAGAGACCTTTGTGCGCAAAGACTTTTTGAAAGAAAATTTGGATCTTTATTGAATGTGGAAAAAAGTTGTGGAATTACAATGCTGAAGTAGCCTAATTCATATGCTCAGCATCTTTGACATTTTAGGGTCGACACACAAAAGAAAAGAAAAAGATACAAAAGTGCAAAAAGAAAAAATATGACAAATGGAAACAACCGAAAAGTAAAACTACTTATTTTTCTTGATGCAATAAAAGGAAAAAATACTAATTCCTATCCTGCAAAACATAAAAGGCAATATAGAAATGTAAAATTTACCTTCTTACCTTTCGTCTAAGAAATAAAAAGTGACCAACTTTGTGGTAGACACGCGCGTTGCTCAATCGTGCACTTGAAGTAGGTTTACATATTTTTGGGCCTTGACCTCCTTTGCCACGAGAGCCCATGCTTCTGGAGCAGCTTGGTGAAGTGGTCGGCCTTTGGTTTGCTTGCTGCATTCTTGGCATGTGGTCGAATTGCCTTGGTCTTTTGAAGCACTTCCACGAACAAGCTGAATTTGTTGTAGAGTGCTCGACTTTTGCTTCAGGTCATTCCTCCTTGTGGCACCATTGGGGTTGAATTCTCATCTAGATCCATGCCTTGGAGCTGGCTAGGCAATTGGTCCGAGTCTTCCATGGTGTTGCTCGTGCTGGCCATCTCGCCGCTTGATCCGGCCATGTCTCCCATGTTGTTACTCGGGCCAGCCCTGTCGCCCATGTCACCACTCAGGCCGGCCATGTCGCCCATGTCACCACTCTGGCCGGCCATGCTTCCAATTGAGCCAGTCATGCTTCCAATTGAGCCGGCCATATTGGACAGGTCTTTCTGGCTGGACATTGATGCTAAATGCATCTTCTTGGTTCAAGGTTTGCATAGATCTTCACATAGTATTGTTGGTGAGCTGCTATATTCCTCACAAATTCATAATACATTAGCTGCTTCATTTCATCTCATGTTGCTTTTGGTTCATCATATTCTAACCGTATGGAGGCGTCTTGCTCCCAAATCCTAAAAGCATCTTCAGTTAGGATGTCTTCGGCATAGGCTATCTTTTCTTCCTCTTGAATTTGGTTATTTTGGAACCAACATTCTATGTCTTGTTGCCATTTGAGATAGGCGTTTGGTCCTTGTTCATGGCCTGAAAATGAGATGTATTTCAGTTCATGATTTTCTTCACCATCCGATTGTTGCTCCCATGGTTCGGCCAGGTGGTGCTCGGGTCATGCTTTTTCATATTCTGGCTCATCACCATAGATTACCCTTTGTTCCTCGAGGTCTACTTCTTCTAGACTACTTTGGGACTTAGTCTCTTCATGCCACGACTCTCCTTCATGGTTTTCTTCTTCATCACCTCCTTGGTAACTTTCTTCTTCTTCCGACCAACTTTCATAGCTCATGTTGTCTTGGTCATAGTCTGGTGGTTCTGGTTCAAAGTTTTCTCCTTTTGATTCTTCTTAAAAATCAGTCTCCAAATAGTCTTCATGCCATGAATCTTCTCCATAGACACACTCGTTGCTGCTTAGGTATTGATCATAGTCATTGTCTTGACTACAATCGGTTTGTGGTATGCTTATGGTGTCTTCTTCTTCATCATAGTAATCCACCAATAAAGTTTTTACTTTACACAACAACTAGAAGAATAATCAGGTCCAAATCAACAAATAAGGAAACTACACTCTAGTGAATATATGATATTAACACACAAGTAGTAGCATATGGAAAATCAATAAAAGTAAATATTTTGAAGTTTCTATTTTTGTTTCTTTTGTCAACTAACTTTAAAGAACACTAAAAGAAAATATTTTCTTGGGCATATTTTAAATTAATTTAGGATGAAACAAATAATATTCTATGAATCTCTTTTTTTTTAACATAACTAGCAACTAAATTCGAAAACAACAAAATGAATGATGTTTATATTTTTGGTTTTTTTCTTATGATGAACGAAATTAAGTACACATGTAATAAAAATATTTTGAGTTGGTTTTAGATTTATATGAGAGGAAACAAAAAGAAACAACAACAATCAACAAAAAACAATGCAAATGAAAAATAAGAACAAATATATTTTTTTCGTTTTTTCGCTAAGATGTAAATAAGAAAATGCAAAAGAAAAGCATAAAAGATAAAGGATAAAGATTGTATTAACACAACCTGAGATAGGAGCTTTTAACACTGATACCAAATGATGTAAGATTGAGTATCAATCTCACAAGCGGTACGGTCGTGACTCGCAAGGCTGAGAATCTCTCTTGGTTTAAGCGGGGAAGAAAACTAAAAGGAGAGGGTTTGATCAAATAACACGATCAAAGGTGAACCATAGGAGTTTGAATCTCTCAAACTAACTTGGCCATGGCTTCAATAGAAAGGAAGTGAATCACACACTTAGTTTCTAAAGAACAAGAACTAGATTCAAAGACAAAGCTTTAAAGAAAATACTTTGTATTCAGCTTTTTATTTCAATGGTGGTCTGTCTTTATAATGACGTCGTGATGAGCTTATAAAATACTCATAGAAATGGTCATATGGTCTAAAAGAGAAAAGGAAATCATACATTTAAAATATATGGTTGTTGGCCATTAATGTCTAGTTTGGCCAACAAGGAAACTGTAGATGCTTGTATCTTGAGAACTTTGGGGCGAATTTAAGGTGTCTTGGTACATCCTGGATGCTTTGGAAAGTCTTCAATACGTGCCCAGGTTGCAAGGAATAAAGATATTGCAATCTGAACACATTAAGTGCACTTCGGTCCATATATATGACAAGTCTTGGAGAAGAGGGATCCGCCTAATCCTATGGTGGTTGGTGCATGGTATTTTGATTTTGGGATTCCTTAGGGCCTTAAAAATCTCTCCTGGACACCATGTCTTGGTTTGCAAGTGATTAAAACAAGTTGTTCATCTCACTTGCCATAAACGGCTCCAATCGGTTCATTTGAAGGCACAGATGGACTCGCCTGGTCCAAGGTGTATTTGGGCTTCTATAAATGCTTAAGGGAGCTCTTAGAAGTACCAAAAAGTCTCTTGGTCGCCAAAGAAATGTTTGGAGACTTTCATTTAAGGAAAGTTCCAAATATGGTAAGTGTTGGCAACCCCAACTTGATGAATGGTGCATGACTTGATCTGGCCTAGTTTGGGGTGAGCTCCATATCTTTGCGTTTCCTCTGTGAGTCAGTATTATAGGCCACGTTTTTTCTTGGCTGGCCGCTTCTTGGTTAGCCTTGAATTCATAAAGATACACCCATGTATCCCTTTGCTCGTATTTGGCCGCCTTTGTGTTCCTTGGACCGGTCGGGCCACTCAGTTGGCAAGAGGTTGGGCCGATGACCACATCACGTAGGGGAAGGTCTCAATTTATTACACCCACCTAGAATGCCTCCTTTTGAGGTTGGTCTGCCCTCTGACGTGCTTCAGTGTCTCGTGATCAGTGTGGACCACGAACTCTTTCGACAGCAGATAGTGTTTCCAAGTCTCTAATGACCAGAATAAGGCTTAGAGCTCATTGTCGTAGTTGGGGTAATTTAGTGAGGCTCCATCTAGCTTCTCATGGAAGTAGGCAACTGGCCGGCCTCCTTGGGTCAAGACCGCGCCTATGCCAATGCCTAAAGCATCGCACTCCACTTCAAAAGTCTTGTTGAACTAAGGCAAGACTAACACCGGGGAATGAGTGAGGCTATTTTTCAAGGCTTGGAATGCCTTATCTTGGGCTACTCCCCAGCTGAACCCCACGTTCTTCTTCACAACCGTCGTTAAGGGGGAGGCAATACTGCTGAAGTTTGGCACGAACCACCTGTAGAACCTGGCCAGTTCGTGAAAGCTCCTCACTTGGATGATGTTCCCGGGTGTTGGCCCCTCCTGAATGGCTCGGTTCTTTTCCTCCTCAAACTGTAGACCCTTGAACTTACAACAAAACCTCAGAAGACAACCTTATCAGTACAAAAGGTGCACTTCTTCAGATTGGCGTAGAGTGCTTCTTACCGAAGGGTTCTTAGCACCATCTCAAGATGTGAAATATGGTCATTTAAACACTTATTATAAACTAATATGTCATCAAAATAAACCACAACAAACTTACTAATGTACGCCCTAAGAACTTGGTTCATAAGGCGGATGAAGGTGCTTGCGCATTAGTCAAGCGAAATGGCGTGATTTTCCACTCGTACAGCCCTTGCTTTCTCTTGTAGGCAGTCTTACATTCATCGCCTTCCTTCATTCTGAGCTGGTGGTACCCACTTTTGAGGTCTATTTTTTAGAATATTGTGGCTTCTTTTAGCTCCTTCATCATGTCATCCAACCGGGGTTTGAGGTGCCGGTACTTGACTGTAATGTAGTTAAAGGCCTGACAGTCCACGCACATGCGCCATGTTCCATCTTTCTTTGGAACCAACAGCACTAGTACGGCACATGGGCTGAGACTCTATCGAACATATCCTTTCTGCAGGACCTCCTTAAACTTTCTCTTAAGCTCCTTGGATTCCTCAGGACTCATTTTGTATGCTAGCCGGTTGGGTAAGGCTGCTCCTGGCACGAGATAAATTTGATGCTCAATGCCGCGTAATGGAAGCAGGCCGGCTGGTATTTCCTCACAGAACACATCCTTGAACCGGTTAAGTAGGTCGTCCACTCCAGAGGGTACCTCTATTTCTTCTTTTCCTGCACTCTAAACCTCCTTAAAGACAATTAGAAGTATCAAGTCCTTAGATGCCAAAGCTCTTCGGACATGACTTGGGTGGATAAGAAAATTGGATTTAATTAAGCTCTTCTCCTTACTCATTTGTAATTGGAGTTCATGTACCTGGCAGGAGTAAGAAGGTCTTTTATCATGTACAAACGTGTACAAGGTTGTCCTGCCACCATGCTTTGTTTCCCGATCAAACTGCCATGGCTTTCGTAAAAGAAGGTGGCTGGCTTGGATCGGTACCACGTCACAGATGACTTGGTCTTGGTAACGCCCCACACTGAATGGCACCATGACACGCTCGTGGATTTTGAGTTCAACCTTATCGTCTAGCCATCTTAGCCGGTATGGCCGGGGGTGCTTAGTCTTCTCAAGACCTAGCTTATCAACCATGTATGCAATGGACACGTTAGTGCATGAAGCACCATCTATTATGAGGTTACATACCTTCCCTTTGATGGTGCATCGGTTGTGGAATATGTTTCCCTTTGAATGGTCTCGGATGGGTTGACCAATGCCCTTAAGATGCATCGTGTTACCAATAGTTCTCCCACTTCTAATAGTCTATATCGCCATACTTCCTTCTAGCTCCATCTCTTATTCATCCTGAGACTCGTACTCTCCAGCATCCATGATCAACATGACTCATTGATTTGGGCACACCCTGGAAATGTGGTTGTGCCCCCTACACTTGAAACAAGTTATGTCACGTGACCTTTAAGGAATGAAAGACTTACTTGGCTTGGCTTATTGGTCGCGAGTTTGTTCAGGGGCCTTGCTCTTGAATCTTGACTCGATCTCAAGGCCCTTGCCTTTTCTATTGGTTTGCGCTGCCATTGCTTGGTGTCCAAGGTGTCTTAGGCATGTTGCATAGCTCCTGGCCTTTTCATTTGATGTGTTGTTCAGCCTGGACAAAGAGATGAAAAAGGTCCTTGAAGTTGCTATAGATTTTCCTTTCTATATGGTTAATTGAATGTTAAGGAGTTAGGGGATTTGATTATGCATGGCGTAACTTGAGAATGACATTGTGACATGTGCAAGAAGTACAGGGAAGTAGGTTCAATTCAGACATTATAATAATCTTGGATAAATATTTTGGAATTAGATTTTTGTGTATGCTTTTGGTTAGCAGGTCCAGTCTTCAAACCTCTTTTTCGGTTTGTCTTTACCTATTTTCCTCAAAGACGAGTAAAAAACAAGTGCGGGAGAGTTGATAATCATGGTTTTTGCATTGTTTGGTCCTAAATTTCACCACCATTTTCATTGTCTAGATTAGCATTTTAGACCATTTATCCACCCTTTTACATTCATTCTCATATAGCATTGCATTCTATAGTCTAGCTTGCATTTTGCATTTTGCATTTTGCATTTTGCATTTTGCATTTTGCATGTTTTTTTAAAGTTTTCGGGTACAGATCGTAAAAAGGACATTGTGAAACTTGGCCATAGGCAACCAAAGGTTGCAGAAGAGATAGGCATGGTGACACAGCCAAAATCCTTGCAGCACACGCGATTGGTGGGTTGGCCGATCACCCAGACCGATCCCATGCATGCTTGCCCGCTGCTGAACATGTGATCTGCAGGATAGCCGATCGCGCCCACTGGTCGTACGCCACATGATGTGTCCAGCCTGCTGCTGTCTAGCAATCGGCCCAACGGCCGATCACACCACCCGATCGCCCAGTCGTGCTAACTTGCCTGCCCAGCGATCAGCCAGTTTGCCATACCAGCCCGTCTGCCTGTCTGCCCAGCGATTGGCCCAACGGCCGTTAGGGGCTTGTCTGAAACCTGCGAATTTTATTATTTTATGTTTAACCAGTTTATCCCGGGTTAAATCCAGTTTTTTAGGGAAACTATATAAATCCTTATAGGTCACAAATGACCTGCGTGTATTTCATCTTTCTCTTGGCCGAGTTTTAGATGTGCAACTTGGGAGATTTTTGTTCTTGCAACGTTTCTATAATTCTAGTGAAGAATTATTTATCCGTATCTCTTAGTTTATGTTTTGCTATCTTATTCATTTGTATTTGTCATTGCTATGATTATGTGTGAGTAGTTCTTTTTATGGATTTTGGGTAAGATAGATTAGGAGAATTTCATATTGAATTATGATTTCTTAGGTAGATTAGATAACAAATTCCTCATGTTGGATGTGCTTAATTGTAAGATTTGATTAATTTATAGGCTAGTAAATGGGTTATTGCCACGAGAGTTTGCTTAGCCTAGTAAAAAGTGTTCTATGTCTTAGGAATTTATCTAATCAAACATGTACGATCATTAGTCTATAGAAATTTACCCCGAGTTGAATGCCTAACCCATGGTCCATATGTTTCCTTCATTGAATTAATTTATCGTTATATTTTCTCTACAATTAGATAACTATAAAACATACCAAAAAACCCAATTAAAATATATTTAGATTTAGATATCTCATGCATTTCTATTGTGCTACTCCATCTTTCGTGTGGATTCGATACTAACTACTACTTTGAATTGCTCTGGACTTATAGTTGTATAAGGATTAAAGCTTTACCCCCATCATATATATATAGCTATCATGTATAAACATTGTGGCAGTTTCTTTGCAGAATTATTCAAAAAACCATTTTCACATTCCTTTGACAGATTTTATGTGATATAAGAGCAAACCGATTCTTGAAACCGAATTAGTGATGAGTGACGCAACAAATAATATGAATGATCTGTACTCTCTCTTAGAAAAGGATGATCCCAAAAATGTCATCACCAAAGTGGTGTTTACAAGGAGTAACTACGATGATTGAGCTTGCTGGATGCGAACTACTCTTTGGAGAAACACAGTTTGATTGACGGATCTGTGACTACGTGTTCAGTAGGTTTAGAATTGCAAGAAGATTAGTTGACTATGAATTCAATGGTTATATCATGGATTTACAGCACGATTGATATCTAAATCCGCACAAGTATCGCAGATTGAGAGATTGCTAGGAGTTGTTGGAAAATATGCAGAAACAGTTCTATGTGTCAAATGAAGTTTGTGTGAAACAGTTGACAAATAAACTAGTGGATGTGTCCACGGGAAACTGAATGTTGAATAGTACTCGGCAAAGGTGCAGAAATTGCGGGAAAATTTGGAGCAGATTGAATGCAAACCAAGATGTAGCTATGCGTTAATGACTAAGACACGGCAACTGCATCAATAGTGGGGCAAAAGATTATGTTTGGAAAATTTGATTTGTTTGAAACTTTGTCTCATGTTACTCCTTGTCGGGTTGGTTTTCCAAATGGATAATCTAGGTTGAAGAAAACTAATTTTGATATCAGATTTTGAGATAGTTCGGGTTTTGTGTGTGCCACAATTATAGTGTAGTTTAGTATTTCTGTCATAGTTAATTCGCGATTTGAATTGTAATGTGTATTTGACATAGAAATTGTGTTTCACGAGAGCGGAATTTGAAGAAACTAATTGAATGAGTGAGTTACATGAACGGATATACTTTCTCTAAGATACAAAATGTGTGTGCACTTTGAAAATAGTGAAAACATGTGATGATGTAGTTATGTGGCATGAAAAGATAGGACATGCAATAGAATTGATAATAAGACAAAATCGATAAGGCTTCTCATATGGATTTCTTCTATTGTGATGTTTTTGTACCAAACAATGTCCCAGTGAATGCAATTTTCCAGTAAAAGTGGTGCTATCTTTTAAATGATTTATCTTGATTTATGGGGCTCATATCACAATAAGAGTTTTTTGTATAGATGATTGCTCCTGTTTGGTTTGGATCTATTTTCTGCATGACCAACCACATGTTGATCGCCCTCTTCATGATTTATTTGTCATGGTATTTCGGTAGTTCAATTGAAAAGTAAAATCTATTCATAATGATAATGACAGTGATTTATGTGTATGCGAGTTTATTTTACAACACAAAGAATATAGCATGAGATATTGAATGTGTGAACTCAACCAAAAAACGGATGAATGGAACGAAAATATTAACATATTTTAAATGCCCCATGTACATTAATGTTTCAAAATAGATAATTTTCCGGCATCTGATTGAAGTACTTCATCCCATTGAGAATGTAGTAGTAATTGGCTCTTGGATTATGATACAAATAATCATGGAATAAATACTTGTCTTCATATGACAGCAAGAGAGACAGAAACGTTGATTACTGTAACAAAGGTACAATCGCTTGTAACAGGAACAATAACTGATGTTGTAATAGAGAAACAAGCGTTGAACTGCATATAATAGAAGCGATGATTGACATAGTTTTAATTACCACATCAATGGACATACCAGTGATTAAAATAGAGACAGAAGTAAAGATAGAAACACTTTTCACTGAAATGGTGCCAAAACCATTTGCGTAGAGGTTGTGGCAAAGACTACACCAAAAGTAGAAAACTTAGGTTGATGTTTACATGAGAAGTGATAATTAATTAAGCTTCGCGATTTTGTGCTTTATATTTTCACTTATGATTCTAAACATCATGATTGATTTTCTCTTGTGATTGATACATCATCTAGCCAAGATCATATTGTTCAGTTTGTCTCTTATAATTGATTTTCTATTGCACATCGATATCATGCATTCTTGAATGCTATTACAATAGATTGTGAGCCACATACTTATGTGGAGCAGTTTAACATGAAGTTTGGCATAATGCGATGAACAGTGTGATTGATGCATTAGAAATGAATGATACTTGGGTTGTTGAATTTTCTTGAGAGGAGGAACACGATTGGATGTAAATGGATGTTTAGAATCAAGTATAATGTTGATGCATCGAGTGCGATATAAAGCTAGATTGGTTGTATTTGATAATTGGCAACTTGGTCTTGGTTATCATGAAAAAAATTGCTTTGTTGGCTAACAGGCCTATCGTTCGAGCATTATTGAAAGTTGCAGCTCTTAAGAATTGAGCACTACATTATATGGATGTGCAAAATGATGAATTAGATGAAGAGGTGTTTATGAAGTTGCCTCCGGTTTCACTTCGCCATTACGTAATGTTGTGTGTCACTTGAAGAAATCATCGAATGGGTTGAAACAAGTTTTAGGGTGTTGGTGTGAGATGTTCTCAGATGCATTGATATTCTATGGATTTGTTCAATCAATATTGGAATATTCACCTTTTCATTTCCTCAAGGTTAATCTTAAGTTTATGTGCTGGTGTTTGTTGATGATCTCATTGTTGCTTGGTAATATAATACAATTGTTGTAACAACTTTCAAGTAGTATCTTCAAAGTCGTTTCCACATGAAAAATCTTTATAATTTGAATTCATTCGTATTGAGGTGACTTGTTCTTCCACATGGTATTGTTTTGTCTCAACGCAAGTATAGACTTAATATTCTTGAATATTGTGTTTGGTTCTAAGTTTGTATTAGTTCTTATGGCGCAAAATCACTATCTTGCAATATCTGAGAGTGAGCTTTTGTAACATCAAAAAAAGTATCACATGTTGGTTTTCCGATTGATTTATCTAGCTGCCACACAATTTATGCATCAGCCACATTTGGATCATTGGGAACCTACGTAAAGAACGATTTATTATTTGAAACAAATTCAGGTCAAGGTCTTTAAGCTCTAATCGAGATTTGAATCTTACTAGGTGTGATTCCGATTGGCTGGATATCCTCTCATAAGACTTTCTTTGAGTAGTTGGCTTATAAAACTTGGTGATTCAACATTATAGTGAAACACTAAAAACACAAATGGTATATCTCATTTATCAGTACAGGCTTGATGGTTGATGCAATGTTTGAATTAAAATGGTTTAAAGATTTATTAGTCTCCCTTGGTGTTACACATGAATCTGCGATGCAACTCTAATGTGATAGCCAGATTACACTACATATATCACCAAATCTGGTGTTTTTTTACTAATTGAATCGCATTTTCATTAATTGACAGAAGAATAATACAATAAGTTTATATACACTTGGATATGAGATCGGTTAAACCAGAATTGCTACTGGTTTATACTTAACCAGTTTACAAAGAATATATGACTAATAGTCCTCCTCAAGATGAGGCAAAAATATTTGTAAGACTCATCTTGCCTAAGAAATTATGAAAAGGAGTGGGATGTAAAGGCTTGGTAAAGATGTCTCCAACTTGGAGATCATATCGGACATGAAACAATCGAAATAAGCCTTCAACTAACCGTTCACGAACACGATGACAGTCCATTTCAATGTGCTTCGTTCGTTCGTGGAAGATGGGATTGTTGGCAATGTGGATGGTTGCGGTATTATCACAGAAACATTGAGTGGGAAGTGATAAAAATACCTGCAACTCTTTCAAGAAATTCGTTAGCCATACAATTTCATCAACAGCCATGGATAAGCTCCGGTATTCTACGTCAGCAGAAGATTTGGAAACCGTATGTTGTTTCTTAGACTTCCAAAAAATAAGAGAAGATCCGAGAAACATACAATAACCTGATGTTGATCGACGGGTATCGAGGCAAGAATCCCAATCAGCATCAGCAAAGGTTTGAAGCTGAAGCTTACTCTTCACAGAAAAGAAGATTCCTTGTCCAACCGTGCCTTTGATGTAATGAAGAATCTTATAAACAACTTGTTGATGTATCAGACGTGGGACTGAACTGAACTGACTAAGCTTATTAATTGCAAAGGTAATGTCAGGCCGCGTAATCTGAAGGTACATCAATTTCCCAATCAAACGTCTATAAGATTCTGCATCAACTAATTCTCCTCCACTATCCTTAGACAATTTCAGGTGAGGGTCTAAAGGAATTAAAGAAGGCTTACAGCCAAGCAAACCAGCAGAATCCAACAAATCTAAGGCATACTTACGTTGACAGAGAGAGATACCTTTGTCTGATCGTGCAATCTCCAAGCCAAGAAAGTATTTCAACGGACCAAGGTCTCGTAGCTTGAAATGAGATTGGAGTTGAGTTTTCAGCATGTCCACTTCCTTATCATTGTTACTTGCAATGATGATATCATCAACATAGACAAGAACACAAAGGAAAACATTGTTACATGTTTTAGTAAAACAAGTGTGATCACAATTGGACTGAACAAAATCCAGACAGATCAGAGTATCTATGAATTTGAAAAACCACTGTCGAGAAGCTTGCTTAAGGCCATAGAGGGATTTAGTGAGTTTGCATGCTGCATTCGGAGGAAGGTCCCCCTGTTGTGATGCATATCCTGGAAGAAGTTTCATGTAAATTTCCTCATCAAGATTCCCATTAAGAAATGCGTTAGAGATGTCTAACTGAGTGAGAGAGCAGCCGTGAATAGCTGAAACAGCAAGAAGCAGCTTAACAGATGTTAATTTTGCAACAGGGGAAAAAGTATCAATGTAGTCAATTCCCTCCTGTTCTGTATAATATTTGGCAACCAATCGAGCTTTGTATCGTTCCACACTACCATCAGGATGATGTTTAATTTTATAAATCCATTTACATCCAATACTTGACTTAGTAGGAGGAAGAGAAAAGATACTCCAGGTCTGAGTATCTTCCAAAGCTTTAATTTCAGTAGCCATAGCATCACGCCAGACTGGAAGTTGTTTTGCCTCAGAATAGGTGGAAGGTTCACGGGATTGGTCAATGGATGCAAGGAAAGAACGATAAGGAGATGAAATCTTATCGTAGGACAAGAATTTTGAAATTTGGTGAGGAGTAGAAGATTTTACTGCATAGCAATAATAATCTTCTAAGTAGGCTGGTTTTCTCAATTTTCTTTGAGAGGAGATAGGAATGGCAGAAGGCTCATTACCTATAGGAAGTGTTTGTGAATTAGGTGATGAAGGACAGGAATTAGGAAGAAAAGGATCTGGATTTTCTGGTATAGGATTTGGTTTGGCAAAAGGAAATAACTGTTCATGAAAGGTTACATGCCTAGAGATGAGAATTGAATTGGTTTCAAGATCTAAAAGCTTGTAACCCTTATAACCAGTTGGGTAGCCAAGGAAAACACATGCCTTAGCACGGAGGAGGAATTTATATATGTTTTTAGGAGAGGTCGAGGCATAGCACAAACATCCAAAAACCTTTAGATGTTCATAATCGGGAATTTTGTTTGTAAGAGTTTCAAAAGGGCTTTTGTTGTTTAGAACAGGGGTAGGCAATCGGTTTATAAGATGAACTACAGTGAGAATGCAGTCACCCCAATAAGAGATAGGAATTTGTGATTGAAAATAAACGGACCGAGCAATATTTAAAATGTGCTGGTGTTTCCTTTCAACCACGGAATTCTGTTGGGGTGTTTCAGGGCATGAATGGAAGGATAGAATGCCTTTTGATTGACAAAGTTGGGTGAAATAGAGTTCAAGAGCATTATCAGAACGGACCCCCTTAATTCTAGTACCAAATTGGGTTTCTACCATTTCTATGAAGGCTGGAAAAACAGATAACACATCTGATTTTTGTTTAAGAAGGTATACCCAAGTGTGATGAGGACATCAGGTCGTACATCCAGCCAGGAGACCAGACTGGCCGACCAGGAAGCTTGCCCGAGACAGCAGGACCATCTGGCCCGCCTGCCGGACCAGACAGTACCGCCGGACCCTCGACCTATAGGACCAGACCGGTCAACATCGCCGGCGGAGAGGCCCAAGCTTCCGGCACACTTTGTGGGGACGTGAATGACACCGCCGGTCCCCCTGATGACACCGCCGACTCCGGGATCAACTTGGCCGGTCCTGAAGTCATTCCGGCCAGTACCGCACACAATCCAGCCGGTACAGGCCATCCAGCCGGTACAGGCCATCCAGCCGAGTACACGCGCACTTCCACTTCTACACAAGAGGACTCGGACCAAATGAGCTACCAGCTCCAGGACATGCACTTAGAGGAAGTTTCAACACCAGTGGTACCTCAAGGAGCAATGACAAGAAGCAGATCAAGGGCGTTCTTCCACAAATTCAGCTTATGGGTCGACAAGCTTCTAGAAGAAGATCGACTAAGGACAATGGGCCAAAAATACAAGGAAGAGTCCAATAGCTTCTCAAAAACACAAGGGACATAAGAGACTTGGGCTTTAGTGGCAAGAGAGGTCAAGCCCAAAGATTCTTAACCCTACTCCAAGTCGAAGACTAGGAGCAAGGCGCGTGCATGCCACAAGGACGGCCACCTTCCATTCTTGGCCGTGAGGTGAGTTAAGGTAAGTTTACATTCGAATATATGCCTCTTTCTGTTTTGCAGGGTAGGATCTAATTGCTTTACATTTTTGAGTCAAGAACATTTTAGGAATAGGTCCTTTTTCGGTTATGCACTTTTGTATCTTTTCCCTTTGTGCACTTTTGTAAACTTTCCTTTTTCTTTATTTGTGTCGACCCTAGAAGGTCAAGCTGTCGAGCATATTAATAAGGCTCCTTCCAGCATTGTAGTTCGACAACCTTTTTTTGATATTAATAAAGATAGAACTTTTTCCCCAACAAGTTTTCTCTCAAGAATCTTGTGCGCTTAGAATCTAGTTGAGACCAGCCCTCCTACCTCTAAGTTTGTGATTTATCACGAGGTTCATCACCCCTCGTGTGGTTCACTTCACCTTTCCATCGAATACCAACCCAAAAACCCATATCCAAGAAGTCTAAGGTCGAGTTTCTCACCTAACCTTCTCCAAACAGCCTACACGCATCCAAGCCTTAAATCGAGGCTTGTATCAACACCCTTTTAAGTAGTATATGGTTTCAACCCTCTCACACCATTAGAGCAAACGCCACTGCCACCAGCAGAGATGACCAACCTCAACGGAGCATCCAAGGTAGAGTTCATAAGGAAGTTACACCAGAAGGTAGCAAAAAACTTGGAGAAGAGAACCGGGCAGTACGTGACTCATGCCAACAAGGGAAGAAAGGAGGTGATCTTTCAACCAGGCGATTGGGTGTGGCTACACCTACGGCAGGAAAGGTTCCCCAACCTAAGGAGTTCCAAACTAGCACCAAGAGGAGATGGACCATTCAGAGTGCCGGAGAGGATCAACAACAACGCCTACTGGATCGAGCTCCCAGGTGAGTTTAATGTGTCCAACACGTTCAACGTAACTGACTTAGCCCCTTTCCATGCAGATGAACCAGTTTTGAGGTCAAAACCTACTGAAGAGGGAGGGGATGATGGGGACATCAGGTCATATGGCCGGCCAGGAGACCAGACTGGCCGACCAGGGAGCTTGCCCGAGACAGCCCGGCCATTTGGCACGTCTGCTGGCCCAAGCGGTACCGCCGGACCCTCGACCAACAAGACCAGACAGATCAGCATTGCCGGTGGAGAAGCCCAAACCTCCGGCCCAACTAGTGGCGAAGTGGATGACACCGCCGGTCCCATTGGTGACACCGCCGGCTCCAGGATCAACTTGGCCAATCTAGAAGACATTCCGGCTAGTACCTCGTACAGTCCAACAAGTACATCCGATCTAGCCGAGTACACGGACATTTCAACTTCTACACAAGGAGACTCGGACCAGATAAGCTACCAGCTTCAGGACATGCATCTAGAGGAAGTCTCTACACCAGTAGTGCCACCAGGAGCAATGACAAGGAGCAGATCAAGAGCACTCTTCCACAAATTCAGCTTATGGGTCGACAAGCTCCTAGAGGATGATCGACAAAGGACAGTGGGCCAGAAGTGCAAAGAAGAGTCCAAAGGCTTCTCAACAATGCAAGGGACTTCAGAGACTTGGACTTTAGTGGCAAGAGAGGTCAGGGCCCAAAGATTCCTAACCCTACTCCAAGTCGAAGACTAGGAGCAAGGCGTGTGCATGCCACAAGGACGGCCACCTTCCATTTCTTGGTCGTGAGGTAAAAAATGTAAGTTTTCAATTCGAATATTTTCCTCTTTCTATTTTGCAGGGTAGGATTTAGATTGTTTACATTTTTGAGTCAAAGACATTTTACGAATAGGTCCTTTTACGGTTATGCACTTTTGTACGTTTTCCATTTGTGCACTTTTATAAATTTTCCTTTTTTTTTTTTGAGTCGACCCTAGAAGGTCAAGCTGTCGAGCATATTAATAAGGTTCCTTCCATCATTGTAGTTCGACAACCTTTTTGATATTAATAAAGTTCGAATTTTCTTACAAGTTTTCTCTCTATGAATCTTGTGCGCTTAGAACCTAGTCGAGACCAGCTCGTCTAGCTCTAAGTTTGTGATTTATCACGAGGTTCATCACCCCTCATGTGGTTCACTTCATCCTTCCCTCAAATACCAACCCAATAACCCCTATCTAAGAAGTCTAAGGTCGAGTTTCTCACCTAACCTTCTCCAAATAGCCCATGCGCACACAAGCCTTGAATCGAGGCTTGTATCACAGATGCTTCATGATATGGTGTTGGTGCTGTATTGATGCAGGATAATAGGCCGATAGCATATTTTAGTTATGGGCTATCTCATAGAGAGCAAATCAAGCCAATCTATGAAAAAGAGCTTATGTCTATTGTCCTTACGATACAGATATGGCGACATTATTTGTTAGGTCGCAACTTTTTGGTTCATAGACCAGAAGAGCCTGAAATTTTTGTTTGATCAACGAGATGTCTCTATGGACTATCAATGTTGGTTAACTAAACTCTTGGGCTATGATTTTGACATAATATACAAACCTGGAATTAACAATAAAGCTGCAGATGGACTATCGAGGATGTTTTCTCCTTTCTTGAAATCAGTTTCTGTCTTTCTATTAGTTTAACAACTCCAACGAATTTGAAAATGCAGGATATACTACACGAGACTGAATCTAATGAGGAGATTCAAGAATTGTTGCAATAATTTTTGTTGGGGACTGACTCCTACCGTGGTTATTCTGTGATTCAAGGGCTGTTACGATACAAAAACAGGTTGGTATTATCTCGCAAATCAACATTTATTCCTCTGATTTTACGCGAGTATCACGATGGAGTTCTAGGGGTCATGTTGGGGTTTTAAAGACAAAAGAGAATTCAGCAGAAATTTCATTGGAAGAACATGAATTTGGATATTCAGGAATATGTTGCTGCATGTAATGTTTGTCAGAGACAAAAATATTCCACATTATCCCGAGTTGGACTCCTCCAACCTTTGCCTATTCCAAAACAGATTTGGGAAAATATTTTGATGGATTTCATCAAAGGTTTACCCTTATCTAATGGTGTAAATGTAGTGATGGTAGTGGTGGATAGACTCAGTAAATATGACCATTTTCTGAGTCTCAAACACCCTTTTACAGCTACGGATGTTGCTTCAAAATTCACCAAGGAGATTGTTCGTTTACATGGTATTCTAGACTTCATTGTGTCTGATCACGATAAGATTTTTCTCAGTAATTTTTGAAGAGAAGTTTTCAAATTGTCAGGCACACAATTGTGGTTTAGCACTGCTTATCATCCTCAGTCTGATGGTCAAATTGAGGTGTTAAACAGGTGCTTAGAAACCTTTCAACGCTGTTTTGCTTCAGCTCATCCTAAAGCTTGGGAAAAATTTCTTCATTGGGCAGAATTATGATATAATACTAGTTTTCATACTTCGTTGGGAGCAACTCATTTTCAAGTGGTGTATGGCCGGTTACCTCCTCAATTACTGAAGTTTGAATCTGGTTCTACCTCTAATTTTGAGTTAGAACAGTTGCTTTGCGAAAAGAGACATGATCTTGATTGATATTAAGGCTCATTTACAAGGTGCTCAAGATTGAATAAAGAATAATGCCGACAAGCATAGGCGTGAATTATCGTTTAATGTTGGTGATATGGTTATCTTAAAATTGAGACCTTTCAGGCAACAAACGGTGCCAAAAGTTAGCAGCGAGATACTTTGGCCCTTTTGAAATATTGGCTAAAGTTAGAGAGGTGGCGTATCGATTGAAATTACTAGAGAATTCGTGAATTCATCCGGTGTTTCATATTTCACAGCTTAAGCCGGCATTGGACTCTTGGTATGATGTTGAAGGATATTTAAAGTTCTTGGAGAGGCTTACTGATACAAGCCTCGATTCAAGGCTTGGATGCGCGTGTGCTGTTTGCAGAAGTTTAGGTGAGAAATTTGACCTTAAGCTTCTGGATAGAGATTTTTTTATTGGTATGGGATGGAGGGGTGAAGTGAACCACACAAAGGGTGATGAACCTCATGATAAATCACAAACTTAGAGCTAGGAGGGTTGGTCTCAACTAGGTTCTAAGCGTACAAGATTCTTAGAGAGAAAACTTGTAAGAAAATTCGCACTTTATTAATATCAAAAAAGTTGTCTAACTACAATGCTGGAAGGAGCCTTATTAGTAAGCTCGACAGCTTGACCTTCTAGGGTCAACTCAAAGAAAGAAAAGGAAAGTTTACAAAAATGCACAAATGGAAAATGTACAAAAGTGCATAACCGAAAAAGAACCTATTCCTAAAATGTCTTTGACTCAAAAATGTAAACAATCTAGATCTTACCCTGCAAAAGAGAAAGAGACATATATTCGAATTGAAAACTTACCTTTCTTACTTCACGGCCAAGAAATGGAAGGTGGCCATCCTTGTGGCATACACGCGCCTTGCTCCTAGTCTTCGACTTGGAGTAGGTTAGGAATCTTTGGGCCCTGACCTCTCTTGCCACTAAAGCCCAAGTCTCTGAAGTCCCTTGCATTGTTGAGAAGCCTTTGGACTCTTCTTTGCACATCTGGCCCACTGTCCTTAGTCGGTCTTCCTCTAGGAGCTTGTCGACCCATAAGCTGAACTTGTGGAAGAGTGCTCTTAATCTGCTCCTCGTCATTGCTCCTGGTGGCACCACTGGTGTCGAGACTTCCTCTAGATGCATATCCTAGAGCTGGTAGCTTATCTGGTCTGAGTCTCCTTGTGTAGATGCTAAAATGCCCGTGTACTCGGCTGGATCGGCTATACTGGCTGGACTTTGCGAGGTGCTGGCCGGAATGCCTTCTGGACCGGCCAAGTTGATCCCGTAGTCGGCGGCATCACCAATGGGACCGGCGGTGTCATCCACGTCGCCTCCAGTTGTGCATGAGGTTTAAGCCTCTCCGCCGGTAATGCTGATCGGTCTGGTCCTGTTGGTCGAGGGTCCGGCGGTACCGCTTGGGCTGGCAGACGTGCCAAATGGCCCGGCTGTCTCGGGCAAGCTCCCTGGTCTGCCAGTCGGGTCTCCTTGCCGGCCATACGACCTGATGTCCCCATCATCCCCTCCCTCTTCAGTAGGTTTTGACCTCAAAACTGGTTCATCTGCATGGAAAGGGGCTAAGTCAGTTACGTTGAACGTGTTAGACACATTAATCTCACCTGGGAACTCGATCCGGTAGGTGTTATTGTTGATCCTCTCCAGCACTATGAATGGCCCATCTCCTCTTGGTGCTAGCTTGGAACTCCTTAGGTTGGAGAACCTCACCTGCCGTAGGTGTAGCCACACCCAATCGCCTGGTTGAAAGATCACCTCCTTTCTTCCCTTGTTAGCATGAGTCACGTACTTCCCGGTCCTCTTCTCCAAGTTCTCTGCTACCTTCTGGTGTAACTTCCTTATGAACTCTGCCTTGGATGCTCCGTTGAGGTTGGTCATTTCTGCTGGTGGTAGTGGCGTTTGCTCCAATGGGGTGAGAGGGTTGAAGCCGTGTTCTACTTTAAAGGGTGTCTTCTTGGTTGCCGAGTGCACGGCTCGGTTGTAAGCGAACTCTATGAATGGCAGGCACTCCACCCAAGTCTTGAGGTTCTTCCCTAGTGTAGTCCTGAAAAGAGTTGATAGTGTCCGGTTGACAACTTCAGTTTGGCCATCGGTTTGAGGATGGCAGGTGGTAGAGAAGAGTAGCTTCGTGCCTAGCTTTCTCCAAAGGGTCCTCTAGAAATGGCTGAGGAACTTGGTGTCCCTATCTGATACGATGGTCCTTGGCACTCCATGAAGCCGTACTATTTCCCTGAAGAACAGCTCAGCTGTTTGTGTGGCATCATTGACATTGGCACATGGAATGAAGTGTGCCATCTTGGAGAATCTGTTCACCACTACAAAGATTGCATCTTTGTGGTTGATCTTGGGCAGACCTAGAACAAAGTCCATTGAGATGTCCACCCATGGATGTGTAGGTATGGGCAGTGGGAGATACAACCCGTGAGGATGCACTCGGGACTTTGCCTTCTTGCAAGTGATGCATCTTGCACAATGTGCTTCTACTGTCCTCTTGATGTGTGGCCAGTAGAAGTGCTCCTTTACCACTGCTAGAGTCTTGTCGACACCAAAGTGGCCCATGAGTCCTCCTCCATGAGCTTCTCGGATGATAAGCTCTCGTAATGATCCTTGTGGTATGCACAGCCTTCTTTCTCGGAACAAGAATCCCTCATGGATGTAAAACTTGCCATGACTCCCTGTGCCACACTCTTTGTAGCTCTCAGCAAAGTCAGGATCATCCTTGTATAGGTCCTTGATGTGCTCGAACCCTAGGACCTTTGCCTCCATGGTGGATATCAAGGCAAACCTCCTTGATAGTGCATCGACTACCACATTATCTTTGCCCTTCTTGTACTTGATGACGTACGGGAAGGTCTCTATGAACTCCATCCACCTGGCATGTCTCCTCTTGAGATTGGTTTTCCCTCTGAGGTGTTTGAGAGTCTCGTGATCAGTGTGGATCACAAACTCCTTGGACAGCAAGTAATGCTGCCAAGTCTCCAATGCTCGGGCAAGGGCATAGAGCTCCTTGTCATAAGTGGGGTAGTTCAGTGAGGCACCACCTAGCTTCTCACTGAAGTATACCACTGGTCTCCCTCCTTGGGTTAGCACTGCTCCTATGCCTATTCCAGAGGTATCACACTCCACTTCAAACGTCTTTTTGAAGTCGGGCAGGACTAGCACTAATGCATGTGTGAGGCTGTCCTTCAAGGCCTAGAATGCTTTCTCCTGAGCTTCTCCCCAGCTAAATCCCACATTTTTCTTCACTACTGCCGTCAATGGTGACGCAATACTGCTGAAGTTGGGCACGAATCTTCTGTAGAAGCTGGCCAGTCCGTGGAAGCTCCTCACTTGGCTGATGTTGCTTGGTGTTGGCCATTCATGTATGGCTTGAATCTTCTCTTCATCAACCTGTAGGCCCTGTGAACTTACAACAAAACCTAAAAAGACAAGTTTATCAGTACAAAAGATGCACTTCTTAAGATTGGCATAAAGCTCTTCTTGTCGAAGGGTTTTAAGCACCAACTCAAGATGTGTGAGGTGATCCCTTAAGCATTTACTATAGACTAATATGTCATCGAAATAAACTACAACGAACTTACTGATGTACGCCCTAAGAACTTGGTTCATAAGGCGCATGAAGGTGCTTGGGGCATTAGTCAAGCGAAATGGCATGACTGTCCACTCGTAGAGCCCTTGCTTTGTCTTGAAAGCAGTCTTCCATTCATCACCTTCTTTCATCCTGACCTGGTGGTATCCACTCTTGAGGTATATCTTGGAGAAGACCGTGGCTCCACTCAGCTCATCTAGCATGTCATCCAGCCGTGGTATTGGATGCCGGTACTTGACTGTGATGTTGTTGATTGCTTGGCAGTCCATGCACATTCGCCAAGTCCCATCCTTCTTGGGCACTAGCAGCACTAGTACGGCACATGGACTGAGGCTCTCTCGAACATAGCCTTTCTCCAGGAGCTCCTTGACTTGCTTCTCAAGCTCCTTAGACTCCTCTGAACTCATCCGGGAGGCTGGCCGGTTGGGCAGGGCTGCTCCGTGCACTAGGTCGATCAGGTGCTCTATGTCACGTAAAGGAGGCAAGCCTACTGGTATCTCCTCTAGAAACACATCCTGGAACTTGTTGAGGAGAGTTGCTACTTCAGGAGATAGCTCTACATGTTCCTGTTCTATACTCAAAATTTCTTTGAAGACCATTAGTAACATTAAATCCTTCGAGGCTAAAGCTCTCCGGACATGGCTTGGTTGAATAAGAAAATTAGACTTGATAAGTTTCTTTTCTTTACTCATTTGGAGTTGTAACTCGTGTACCTGGGCAGGCGTAAGAGGAGCTAGGCTGACCTTTCTTTTGTCATGCACAAAAGTATAGAGATTGGTTCGGCCATCATGCATGGTCTCTTTGTCAAACTGCCATGGTCTTCCTAGCAGAAGATGGCCAGCTTGCATGGGCACCACATCGCACACGACTTGGTCTTGGTACTTGCTCATACTGAATGGCACATTGACTTGCTCATGGTTCTTGAGCTCTACTTTGTCATCGAGCCATCTCAGTCTATATGGTCGAGGGTACCTTGTCTTCTCTAGACCTAGCTTATCAACCATGTACGCACTAGCAACGTTAGTGCAAGAACCACCATCTATGATGAGGTTACATACATTGCCCTTGATGATGCAACAGTTGTGGAAGATGTTCTCCCTCTGGATGGTCTCTGAGGGATCCACCATAGTACTGAGAATGCGTCTAGTGACCAGCACTTCCCCCACATCAGGGTACTCAATGTCACTGTATTCTCCTTTTGGTTCATAGTCCTCTTCATCTTGGGACTCATACTCTCCAGACTCCGTAATCAGTATGACTCGGTTGTTTGGGCACTCCCTTGAGATGTGTCTGTGACCCCTACACTTGAAACAAGTAATATCACATGATCTTTGAGGGTTAGAGGACTTACTAGGCTCTCTCTGGTCACGGGTTGGCTCAGGAGGCTTGCTCTTGAACCGTGACTCGATCTCTATGCCTTTGCCTTTGTCTACGGGCTTGGGAATGTTGCTTGGTGCCCAAGGAATCTTAGGCTTGTTGCGGATGTCTTGGCTCTTATGTTTGATGTGCTGCTCTGCCTGGACAGATAGGTGGAACAAATCCTTGAAGTCATTGTAGATTTGCCTTTCCACCTTGCGGCTGATTCTTTCTTGAAGTCCATCCAAGAATTGTGCCATCAAAGCTTCCTCATCGTCATTAAGTTCCAGCCTGTTCCTTAGCCTTTCAAACTCTTCATAGTACCCCTCTACTGATCTGGTTTCCTACTTAAGAGTACGAAAACGTCGTTGCAAATCTCTATGAAAATATGGTGGAACAAACCTTTGTCTCATGAGGTCTTTCATGTCGACCCATGAGACTACGGGCCTCAATCTTTTCCTCCTTCGGTCAAACACCTCACGATCCCACCAGATGAGGGCATTGTCCATGAGTTGTGCTACTGCCATGGAGACTCTCATAGGGCCTGGTTGGTTGTAGTGATCGAAGATGTGATCCATCCTCCTCTCCCAATCTAGGTAGGCCTCGGGGTCTACTTTTCCTGCAAAACTCGGAGGTGTTAGTTTAACATCAGGATGAGTTATCCGGTTGTAGGCGTGTTCATCTCCATCCTCATGATGTCTCGGAGGCATCCCTGGTCTCTGGTGATGTCCATATGGTTCGAAGCCATCACCTTCTGCCTCTGGTTGCCGTGGAGGTCCTCTCGGCCTATGGTGATAGTTATGAGGTTGTGCGTCCTCATCTCCATCTGGCTGGGGCTCCTCCTGTTCGTGTCATGTCCCAAGGTGCTCAGAACCCTCAGCACGGTCTTGCTCAGCTCTCACGTGCCTTATGGCCTGGAATCTCACAGGCCTCTCCACGCATTCTAACCTCTCGCCTATTGATGCGAGTTACGTTTGGAGGGTGGCGAACATAGCCATCATGGCCTCGGTTGCATCTCTATTCTCTTCTGCCATTGTGCTACAAGAAAGAAACACAAGTTATTTTGCTCCTAAGTGGATTAGGAGGGTTTTCTTTTATAGGGGAATTCGAATTTGCAAAAAGGAAAAAGTTGAGAAAAAGGAAAAACCTGAAAAAAGGAAAGTTTAGAAAAATGGAAACTTCCTACAACTTGTGCCAGCTGTCCAATTCGAATTATTTTGGTATTTTTGCTATTTTCTTTTTGTTTTCTTTTCAATTTAACTTAAAAATAATGGAAATATGATTTAAACAAAAAGGAAAACGTGAATGGCAATGCAAAAGTGAATCTAAACCCTAGTGATACACGTAGAAGGCTAGATGCACTCGGTTTGGAGTTTGAGGTTATTTTTTTTGATTTTTCTTGAATGCGACTTAAACTAATGCAAGAACACAAAACAAAACAAGCAAAAGGATAGAAACAACCTGGTTTAGGAGCTTTAAGCTCTGCTACCAAAATGATACAAGCCTTGATTCAAGGATGTATGCGCGTGGGCTGTTTGTAGAAGATTAGGTGAGAAACTCAACCTTAGGCTTCTAGATAGGGGTTTTCTGGTTGGTAAACGATGGAAGGGTGAAGTGAACCACACGAGGGGTGATGAACCTCGTGATAAATCACAAACTTTGAGCTAGGAGGGCTGGTCTCAACTAGGTTCTAAGCGCACAAGATTCTTAGAGAGAAAACTTGTAAGAAAATTCGCACTTTATTAATATCAAAAAGATTGTCGAACTACAATGCTGGAAGGAGCCTTATTAATATGCTCGACAGCTTGACCTTCTAGGGTCGACTCAAACAAAGAAAAGGAAATTTTACAAAAGTGCACAAAAGGAAAAGATACAAAAGTGTATAACCGAAAAAGGACCTATTCCTAAAATGTTCTTGACTCAAAAATGTAAAGAATCTAGATCCTTCCCTGCAAAACAGAAAGAGGCATATATTCGAATTGAAACTTACCTTAACTTACCTCACGGCCAAGAAATGGAAGGTGGCCGTCCTTGTGGCATGCACGCGCCTTGCTCCTAGTCTTCGATTTGGAGTAGGGTTAGGAATCTTTGGGCCCTGACCTCTCTTGCCACTAAAGCCCAAGTCTCTGAAGTCCCTTGCATTGTTGAGAAGCCTTTGGACTCTTTTTTGCACTTCTGGCCCACTGTCCTTAGTCGGTCTTCCTATAGGAGCTTGTCGACCCATAAGCTGAACTTGTGGAAGAGTGCTCTTGATCTGCTCCTTGTCATTGCTCCTGGTGGCACCACTGGTGTAGAGACTTTCTCTAGATGCATGTCCTATTATCTGGTCCGAGTCTCCTTGTGTAGATGCTGAAATACCCGTGTACTCGGCTGGATTGGCTGTACCGGCTGGACTGTGCGAGGTGCTGGCCGGAATACCTTCTGGACCGGCCAAGTTCGGAATACCTTCTGGACCGGCCAAGTTGATCCCAAAGTCGGCAGCGTCACTAATGGGACCGGCGGTGTCATCCACGTCGCCACCAATTATGCCGGAGGTTTGAGCCTCTCCGCCGGGAAAATTTTGGGAAGAAAAGAGTGCTGACGTGGATAATTAGAAGAGAATACGTGGATGGCTGAAGCATTTAAAGGAGAGGACACACGTAAAGGAAGGCATCTTTTCGGAGGAAGAGAGAGGAAGTTGTTAGAGAAACTCTGTTTCTGACGAATTCAAGAGGTTGTTCTTGAATTCGAGGGTACACAATTTGGGTTTCTCATTCGATTGGGTAACAGACAAATTGATTATTTGATAATTGAAATAATATCTTCGTTTCTCTTATCACATCACTACTCGGGTTGGAAAATTTGTCCTGATTTTGATTTTGTCTTTCTGATCCTTCCTCCGTTGTTTATCTTCTTGTTTGACAGTTGTTCCTAGATTTTCAAACTTGCTTTTCTTCTCTCCTTCAAACTGCATTATCAAAGGGTTTGGTAAGCTCAGTGCGGCTACCACTTCAACCGCGTATCCGAATATGAGATTCGTACGGGAGTAATTCTGGGCCTCTTTTAGCATTTGGATGACTGTGAGAAGCATTCTTGAGTGACGTGGACTAATGGGATAGTGAGACATGGCCTTCCCCAATGGCGTAAATCTTCCATTGCTGTCAAGAATCTCTAATTCTTTTAAACATTGTTCTGATTCTATAATAGCTGATGGCTCAGGCGGAGTTGGAAGCGGGAAATTCTCAACCTGTAAACAATAGGAAAAAGAAAAAATTCATATATATTCATTTTAAATGGTGGTTACAAATATTTTACCTTTGGAGTGTTCACAGATTTCATGAGAAGAACGACTCCATCCACAGGAACATTCATGATTTCAGGAGGCGAAGATTCCTCAAATATATTGCTAAAAATTGTAGACGAATAAAGATGATAACAGTGACCAGGTCAATTTCCTCCAGCTTTTCCAGCTCGTTGACTAGCTGAAGCTTGACTAATCCAATCGATCTCATAAGTTTCTATACCAGTCCTAGAATCATAATTCTTCACTTTAACCCGACCTGTATCAATCACATACTTTATGTTTGGAATAGTCAGAGAAGTTTCCGCTACATTAGTTGCCACAACCACAAGTCTTTCTCCTTCTTCTACCTCCTCAAACACTCGCAGCTGTGCAGCTTTCTGATAGCATTGCATAAAGTGGAAGAACATGTAATTTTCCTGGAGAAGATGTTTTTTTCTTGCTCAGCCTCTTGATTCTCTGTTGCAGTGGACTTTATTAACTCTTCAGATTCAGATCTGTTTTTGTTTACCAGAGCATTAAACGCTGCTTGAAGAGCATTAAGCTTCTCTTCCTCTATAAAAAGAACTTGCAATACCATCATCAACAATTTTCCAATCGTTTTCTTCATCAGTTTCATATCCATCTTCATCTCCAAAATCATCATAGTTATCATCACCAATTTCAAAAGGATCTTCTTCGTGAAAGCTAAACCTCTGATTGTTAGAATCATCATTAAATGCTTCAACAATCTCCTTCATGTCAACACCACCAAATAAACCATCATCGCATTTCTTCTTCACTAGAGCATCCTTTTAGCAGCTTGAACAACAAGTTTCTTTGAAAACTTACATAACTTCTCACATAAATAATCAACTTCGTTACAAAAACAATTATTCCTCCTTTTTGTAGCTTCTTGTGAATCGACATTACTTTCTTATAAGCTTGACCGATATAATCAACAATCTCAGTTTTCTTGGAAAAATATATAGTTACTGGATATTGTCGAGTGGGAACATGTATCAGCGGAGGTACCTTAGGAAATAACCTTTTTCCCGATACAAAATCTTTCACTATTACGAATATAAACTATAATATATTTGCTAAAAGGCCACTTTAGTCTTTATACGTAATTAGGACTTCTAATGTACATATAAATACTTCATTCATTAATAAACAAAAGAAGTTTCCTCTTCCACTTTGACATGGTATCAGAGCGGTAGTTCTTTTTTCATTGTTGACTTCACTTTCTCTTCTCTTTCAGTTAGTTTTATTGTATTTGCAGTCTTGTTTTTGCTTGTTGAACACGATCTCTCATAGCGATTAGTGACGAAGAAGAAACAGTTTTGGGTCGTGTTTCTGCACCTGTTGGCAAAGATATCACGATATTTTCACATTATTACTTGCCTGCAGGAGCTGATCCAGGTCAAGTGATTTCATCAGTGTTTCTCTAAAGTCCTACCAATGAAAGTTGGGCCAAGTTAATGCGCATCGCTCTCAAAGTGAAGAACAAGCTTGGATTCATTGATAGCCTGGTCAAGAAACCCACTTTTGGTCCGGATGAAATCATGTTTTGGGGTATTATTAATTATATGCTTGTCGCTTGGATAATCAATACTATCGATCCAAAACTATGTCCTTATATCTCGTGTGTTGATACTGGCTATGAATTGTGGCAAAGTTTGAAGGATCAATTTTCTGTTGATAATGATCCACGGGTTTATGAGATCAAGGCAAAACTCGCTACGTCAACACAAGTATCTTACACGGTTTAAGAGTACTATGGTCATATGAAGTTACTTTGGGATGATTTTTTGATTGTCTATGAGCCTTTGCCCATATGTTGTTGTAGAAGCAGTGAATGCGACACAACGAAAACTCTTCTATCTACGGCTGATCGTGAACGGAAATTTCAATTTTTAATGGGTCTTGATAATTCTCGGTTTGGTACGACTAGGTCAAACATCTTGGTTATGCAACCCTCACCTACACTTCACACTACATTCTCCATGGTGTTACTAGAAGAGCCACATCAAACCGTTGCTCAATCAACTGAAACGCGTCTTGATGGTGTTGGTTTTTCTACAAGTGGGGACTCCTCATACCGTGGTAATAGCTCTCGTTCTCTTTGCTCATATTGTGGTTGTCTTGGACATGAAGAACGTACATGTTATCAACTCCATCGTTTTCCCTCGGAAAGTAGTCGCGGTCGAGACAATAGTTTCAATCGTGGTAGAGTACGTGGCACATCATCTAGTTCCTCTTTTGGTCAAGCTCAGAATGTTGGACATGGACGTGCAAATTCTGCTCAAGCTAACTTTTGTGCGTCAACTTCTCAACCTCACGTTTTGACACCGTCGGATAGTTAAGGTTTAAATTTCACAGATGATCAATGGGAGGCATTGCAAAGTCTTCTTCACACAGCCAAACCTACTCCTACTGATCGACTCTCGGGTATTGTTATCGATTCTCGTGCTTTGGTTCATCTTACCGGGAACTTAGATTTTTTATATGATCACTCTTCTATTGTTCCGAGTCCAATTGGGTTGCCTAATGGTGAAGTGGCAACCGCAACTCGGGCTGGTTGTATGCGACTTGGGGATTTTATTGTCTTAACACATGTTTTTTATGTCCCAAATCTGCAACCGACTTTATTATTTGTTTCGAAGTTGTTGATAGAACAATCATGTTTGACCATTTTTACTGACAAGTTTTGCTATCTACAATGATACGATGATGCTGATTGGAGCGGGTAATGAGTGTGATGGTTTGTATTTTTATTGAGGTGTTTTTGGATTTCAATTCAATGCCGCTATGTTGGATTCTCGCACACTTTGGCATCGTCGTTTGGGTTATCCATCTCAATCATTGCTTTCTAAACTATCTAGTGTTCTTGGTTTTGGTTGTGATGTTTCGAATTCAAAAGAATTATGTGACATTTGCGTTTGGGACAAATTGCCTAGTTTTCCTTTTCCTACAAGTATTAATAAAGCTGAAGCTATTTTCTTTCTAATACAGTGTGATGTATGGGGTCCATATAAAACCCAGACATCTTGTGGCTCTTCTTATCTTCTTAATGTGGTTGATGACTATACTAGAGCAGTTTGAGTTTTCTTATTGCGTACAAAAAGTGAAGTCGCCATATGATACAAGCCTCGAATCAAGTATGTACGCACGTGGGCTATTTGGAGAAGATTAGGTGAGAAACTCAACCTTAGGCTTCTGGATGGAGGTTTTCTGTTTGGAAATGGATGGAATGGTGAAGTGAACCACACGAGAGGTGATGAACCTCGTGATAAATCACAAACTTAGAGCTAGGAGGACTAGTCTCGACTAGGTTATAAACGCACAAGTCTCTTGAGAGAAAAACTTGTAGAAAGAAAATTTGATATTTATTAATATCAGAAAAAGGTTGTCAAACTACAATGCTGGAAGGAGCTTTATTAATATGCTCGACAGCTTGACCTTCTAGGGTCGACTAAAAGAAAAATGCAAAACTTACAAAAGTGCACAAATAGAAAAATTACAAAAGTGAATAACCGAAAAAAGACTTCTACCTAAATTGTCTTTGACTTAAAATGTAAATATTCTAAATCCTACCATGCAAAACAGAAAGAAGCAAGTATATAATATGAAAACTTACCTCTCTTACCTATCGGCCAAGAAATGGAAGGTGGCCGACCTTGTGGCATGCACGCGCCTTGCTCCTAGTCTTCGACTTGGAGTAGGGTTATGAATCTTTGGGCCCTGACATCTCTTGCCACTAAAGCCCAAGTCTCTGAAGTCCCTTGCATTGTTGAGATACCTTTGGACTCTTCTTTGCACTTTTGGCCCAATGTTCTTTGTCGATCATCCTCAAGGAGCTTGTCGACCCACAAGCTGAACTTGTGGAAAAGCGCCCTTGATCTGCTCCTTGTCATTGCTCCTGGTGGCACCACTGGTGTAGGAAATTCATCTAGATGCATGTCTTGAAGCTGGTAGCTTATCTGGTCCGAGTCTCTTTGTGTAGATGTTGAAAATGGGTGGTGGCAACGGTTGGATCGGCTGTACCGGTTGTACTCTGCGAGGTACTAGCCGAATTATCATCGGAGCCGGCCAAGTTGATCCTGGAGCCGGTGGCATCACCAATTGGGCCGGCGGTGTCATCCACGTCGCCGCCAATTGGGCCGTAGGTTTGGGCCTCTCCACCGGAAATGTTGGTCGGTCCGGCCCGGCTGGTCGAAGGTCCGGCGGTACCACTTGGGTCGGCAGACGTGCCAAATGACCCGGTTGTCTCGGGCAAGCTCCCTAGTCGGTCAGTCTGGTCTCCTGGCCGGCCATACGATCTGATGTCCCCATCACCATACATCTTCAAAAATTTTGCCGCATAGTTGAAAGACAATTTGACATAAAGGTTCGCAATGTCCAAAGTGACAATGGCACCGAATTTTTAGCTCTTCGGTCGTTTTTTGCTCAAGAGGGTATTCTTCATCAGACTTCTTGTGTTGGAACACCGCAACAAAATGGGCGCATCAAAAGAAAGCATCGCCATATTTTGAATATTGTTCGTTTTCTCCAATTTCAAGCATTCTTACCGATTACATTTTGGGGCGACTGTGTTCTTGCTGCTGCATATTTGATCAATCGAACTCCCTCAAGTGTTTTTCATGTAAAACACCATACCAACTATTATTTGGAAAATGGCCCTCGATCATTTGCGCACTTTTGGGTGTTTATGTTATGCTCACAAGGGAACTCCTCGTTGGGATAAATTTGATGAACGTGCTACTCGGTGTTTATTTTTGGGATATCCGTATGGCCAGAAAGGATGGAAAGTATTTGATCTAGAACGGAAAGAATATTTTTTCTCCCGCAATGTGGTTTTTGATGAAAATATCTTCCCTTTTCAAGAAGCTTTGCTCATGGTGCAATCTCCTTCTCCACCTACGCTTTCTCTAGTTCCTTTGATCACATGTGAAGAACATGTTGCTCCTTTTATCATTGATGGGGGGAGGGCTTCTTATCATGCTCCAGTGTCTCCTATCGATAGGGGAAATCATCCAAAACCAACTATTCACACCTCTTCATCTTATGTTGCGCCTGTTCCTCCCACTACTTGTGAAGTCGATGAGTCCAATGATTCTCGTTCACTGGGTGAATTAACACCCTCTCTTGGAAAGGGTAAACGCACAAAGTTAAAATCAGTTCTCTTAAACGAATATGTCACATATTCGGCTCTCCATCTCATCCGTGTTTGTCTCCTTCCTTGCGTGGAAAATCGGGTACGAAACATCCTATTAGTGCTTATCTTTCTACCCACCGGTTCTCTCCTCTCTATTCTGCATTTCTCGCATCTATCACAGCAGTTGATGAACCTACATCCTTTAGAGATGTCATGCAACATGACATATGGATCAAAGCTATGTCTGAATTTCGGCTTTAGAGAATAACCGCACATTGAATATTGTCGATCTTCCACCTGATAAGCGTGCTATTGGTTGCAAGTGGGTTTATAAAATCAAATTCAATTCATATGGTAGTAGTGAACGTTACAAAGCTCGGCTCGTTGCACTGGGCAATCGACAAGAAGAAGGGTTGGATTTTACGGAAACTTTTGCTCTAGTTTCAGAAGTTATTATGGTACGTGTGTTTCTTCGTATAGCGTTTACTCGTAATTGGGAAATACATCAGATGGATGTCCATAATGCTTTCTTACATGGCATCCTTGATGAAGATGTATACATGAAACTTCCTCCAAGCTTTGAAAAGTCCGGTTCTACTCAAGTGTGTAAATTGTGCAAGTCTCTTTATGGACTTAAGCAGGCACCT
Organism: Pugionium dolabratum; assembly: GCA_018901945.1. NCBI lineage: Eukaryota > Viridiplantae > Streptophyta > Magnoliopsida > Brassicales > Brassicaceae > Pugionium > Pugionium dolabratum. The sequence goes on along the minus strand of JAEVFF010000768.1, from coordinate 97,290 downwards.
CGTTGTTGGTTTGATACTCTCCGTTCTGCATTGCTCAATTATGGTTTTCGGCAATCCTTTTCTGATACATCTTTGGTTTCTTACTCACATGATGTAGTTGATCTCTATGTCTTGGTTTATGTCGGACTTGATTATCGGTGGTGATGATTCAGCTTCTATTACACGGTTTAAAGATTATTTATGCAATTGCTTTCATATGAAAGACTTGGGACCTGCTCAGTATTTTCTCGGCCTTGAGATTGCGCGTAACTCGGACGGATTATTCCTTTGTCAACGCTGTATAGTTTGGATATTATTACAGAGTGTGGTCTTCTTGGTGTGCACCCTTCTATTGTTCCGATCGTGCAAAATCATAATCTTGGACTTGCTAGATACTTTCGTATCTGACCCTGGTCGTTATCGTCGTGTGATTGGTTGTCTGATTTATCTCACCATCAAATGTCCTGAGCTTTGTTATGTTGTTCATATTTTATCCCAATTCATGCAATCTCCTCGTCAATCTCATTGGGATGTGGCCATGCGGGTTGTTCGTTTTCTCAAAGGTTCTCCTGGTCAAGGGTTATTCTTTCCAAGTCACTCCACTCTTCACCTTCTCGCCTATTCCGACTCTGATTATGCTTCATGTCTGTTGAAACGGCGCTCTCTTACTGGTTATTTCTTACTCTTGGTGGATCTCCAATCTCATGGAAAACTATTAAACATAAGGTGGTGTCTTGTTCATCTGCTGAAGCGGAGTACCGGGCTCTTACTGATACTGTTTGGGAGATCAAATGGCTTTGAAATCTTCTAAAAATTTTCCGACTACCTCAAGATCTTCCTATCTTGCTTCATTGTGACAATCAAACAGCGTTACACATTGCGGCGAATCCCGTCTTTGACAAACGTACGAAGCATATTGAAATTGATTACCACTTTACAAGAGATGCAATAAAAACTAGCCTTGTATTCACAGTTAAGATTCACACTTTGGACGAGCCTGCTGATGCTTTCACCAAAGCTCTTAGTCAAAATCAATTGTCACATCTTTTGTGCAAGTTGAGCATTGGAAATCTTCATGCTCTAATTCGAAGGAGAGTATTTGTTAAAAGGCCACTTTAGTATTTATACGTAATTAGGGCTTCTAATGTACATATAAATACTTCATTCGTTAATAAATAAAAGGAGCTTCCTCTGCCACTTTGACATTCACTCGCAGAATTGCACTCATTAATATAAGTTTAAGAGGCATGATAATTGGGTTTTCTAAGGTTATTGTGCCTCCAGATTATAGAATCTTTTGTTGTTCCTCGTAGTACTCCTGTCGGATTTTGATGACTCGAGTGAGCATCCCAATTAGAATGTCTGTGTTCAAGCTTCTTTCATGGGCTTCATTGAGAATTAACACATAATAGCGTCTCAATAAGAAATCATTCTGCAAAAATAGAAGTTATGCAATCAATTATCCATGATTATAATGGGAAAGAATCTACAAAATAAACCTTGAGAAAAAACTTTCTATTACCTGAATTTCACGAAGTAAAATCCCATCGTCATAAACTTGATAGAGAAGTTTTCACCAATCTTTTTATCGTACCTAACTTGAAATCCGACCTCTTTACCAAGACGAACACCAAGCTCAAATGCCACTCTCTTGGCAGTTGCAAGAACCACGACACAGCGTGGTTGGGTAATCCCGATGATCCCACTTCGAGAAATAAATTGCTTTGAACCAAAACCAGCTTCATAAAGAAACTGAAAGATTCATAAACAGAATCTAGATTAGATTATATCAAATTCGATTAAAATGATTTTCTATCACAAAACCTTTACAAATGCCGCAAACTGACCTGAGGAACTTGAGTGGTTTTACCACACCCAGTTTGTCTTGAATAATAACTATGGGATGATAATTAATAGTTCCATTATCTCCTGCTCCATCATTACTATCGGAAGATCCTTCCTCGTTTCATCAATTTCGGCTGGTCTTGAAACATGAACTACAAACGCAGCCACGAGGTCATTGTAAAGTTACATACTCATCCTAATCCATATCAAACCAATTTAAACCAATATGATCAAATACAAGGCAGTAACATAGCTAAATATCTTAAAGTTTTAGAGTTGACAAACCATTCTTTTTGGGTATTCTTCTTCTTCATCATCACGACAAGTTGTCTGTAAAACCACATCCATAGTTTCATCTTCCACGAGCTTGTCGCTAATCTCTTGAGCAGAAATCATCACTTTAGAATCAAGTTCTTGGCCATTAATCAGTTGTTCAGAATCAGTTAGAAAACTCGGGATTTAGTTTACTGCATTTTCCGATGTGGTAGATTCAACCATACAAGAATGATAATGGCCTTTTTACTCGATTGAATCATCAGAATGCTCATTCATAACATCAGCTTTGAAAGCTGCATTGCTCTCCTACATTTTACCAGCTTGTCGCTAACTGAAGTAAGATTAATCCACAAAAAGAGAATGAGAACATTATTAAACCAAACTTTTGAAGAAATCGTATCACTATAAGATTAGAATTGTTTACTTTTCCGATAATTTTTGAGGATTGTAAAAGCGACGAAACATCATCAAATATTTTATATTTGCTGCAACATTCAATACCAAATTCAAATTCATATAACAAACCTAAAACAAAATATTTGGGATTGAAGAAGCATTTGACATACTCTAGCAACACGGCGCTTTTTGCAAAGAAGATCTCTTTCTCCTTCTCTTCCTCCATTTTTTTTCAGCTTTCGCTTTTGGGATTTGCTGTTATCGTTTTGTTCTTTGAATTCAGCTTCTCACGCATCTGATTTCAAAATTTTCTCACCGTTAAAATTCCCAAAGAAATCTTCTCGAACAAAGATTTTGATAAGGATTATTTTTCTTTTACTTTATTGGATCCCTTATCCTTCTTCCTTGGGGCAATATATCTAAATTGCAATCATCTCCCATCATACCTCTGGGAGTCGATTCGGCTACCCGAATTCAACCCATGAGTTCACGTAAAGGCCCAAGAAGTCTAGCAGTTCGATAGTCGAGCTGAACTCATCGAATTAATGGAATGCGTGAAGACGAGCTCATAAATGAATATAGAATTTCTGACATATGCACAGGTCGTATGTTTAACTGTTGCACATATCTCAGAGTGAGAAGTGTAAATTGATATGTAAATGCGAGAATAGGAGGCAACCTCTTTTAAGGATTAATCTAAAAGAACAACATTGTATTCAATCATGAATTAGTCGATACAATCTTTTTATTTTTCTGTCTACTCGATTCAATTTGATATTTTCCCAAAAATCTCAAATATTTGAGCGTGGATCTTACTCCCACATTTTTTTGCACCATCTATGGGGAGAAGATCAGTTCTCTAAGTCTCCAAAAGCTCTACTTATGGAATCACAATTTGTTGATACCTTGTCACCAATCGCAACGACCACAACACAAATCGCTTTGAGTCTGAACAATCAGTCCGCCACGCCTGGATCACGGTTGCACACTCTGATCCAAACCGGTTCCACAACAGTCAATAAACCTCAAGCGCCTTTGCAGCGTCCAGTGATGACCTCGACGATGGCAGCTCCAGCCAACGTCATAGGCCGATCTGGATCTACCTGGATTCGGTCTTGCGGATCGACCTCTATAGTAGAAGAGAATCAGTCATCCCAAACCGATGAGCTCGCTAAACTCAAGAGGGTGGTCAGCTCGTTGATAAGCTTCACTTCGATTCAAGACGCAGCTATACGCACTCTGATGTCACAGCCCAACCTGCAAGAGCAGAAACTCACTCGATTACTCGAGCGAACTGCTCACCTTGCTAGGGGAATTACGAGCTCGCTGACTGCCCCTCTGCTTCCAAGCAGACACGATCTCCGACTTCCCATTAGAACACGACTAGATTTCTCAGGAATTCATTCTCCGAGTTCAAATCGTCAGCTTGCTATACCCCATATTGCCTCGGCGAGCGTATCTCAACAGGTGGTAGCCTCGACAAGTATGATTAGCCAGTCCATCTCGACCCCTAGAAGTTCATGGGATCGAGTTGGATTACTCAGACTACCATCTCTGCCTCCATTTCCTCCGAGTTGCGAGCCCACTGGACATCAATGGTTCGGAGCGTCAGCTTTCGCATCGAGCTTACGAGCTCCAGACGTAGAAGCTCCAAGTCCAGATCAACCGTCTTCCTTATTGTAGAGTTCGTCGAACCATAACAAGGAGCCTCAGTTTGAGTCTAATTTCGATGCCTTGAATAGGTTTGTCGATAACACTAAAGAGGAACTCAAGCCTGTGAGCTCGTGTGTTCACAAAGCTACAAGCTCAATTTCATATATTAATCGCGTGATCGAAGAAACGCATAGAACCACGTTCACCGATCAGATCGCTAATGCACGTATTATAGATACATGCAAAATCTGTTTTCCCATGTATGAAGGGAACTCGGATACGAAAGCTTACATCAGAGCGTTTCATCTAGCAATAGCACGAGCTCACCTCATCGAAGAGGAAAAAGAACCTTGATATTGTCAATTTTTTCCTGAAAACCTAAACGGTGCCGCTTTGGAACGGTTTGTTGGTTTGGAAGAGAGTTCCATTGGTAAAGTTACCCAATTAGTATCCGCGTTCGGAACGAACTTTGGTATAAATCCACCTTTCCTCAAGAATTGACTGTACACCAACCTGCATCTCTCGACAACGCATTACATCGCGCATCCCGATGGGCAGTCGCCGAAGAAGAGTTAGAATCATTAGCAAAACTCCATGACGACGATAAAAGCTCGTCAAGCAAACCCTAAACCAAAGTGCCTAATGGGGATAAACCTTATAAAAAAGAAGGTTTCAAAGCATGCCAAGGCCAACACACATACGCAGTAATCATGTCCGAGTCGCCTAAAAATAATGACTATGATTCGAAGAAATATTGCGTACATCATAAATGGCATGGTCATTCGACTATAGAATACCGTAAAGTAGGGTACAAGCTGGAGAACTCGACAACGTCGATTTAGACGTCGAAGACGCAAAGCCCATAAACAATCCGAGGGAGAATAAATACCTAAAGTAGAAGTCTTCCGAGAAAAAGGAAAGAACCCCAGATAAAAATGAAGACTGAAAAAAGAGAATCGACTTAGTTTTTTCAAAGCTAAGTATGTGCGGAGGGTCCAAGGGAACTGTAGTGTTACCACTCCCGATCCCTAAAAAAATCAAAATGGACTCACATCTGCAAAGACGCAGACCGCACAATTACGCCTCAAGCCATAACTTGCGATTTGATCATTAAGCGATTCAGAAAATGCAACAGATCTACCCGGTCACTAGTCAACTTTCTGATAACTCTATCAGAAGACCCGACCTAATTGAACCAAGTCCCGAACTATTTCTGGAAGAATGGACCATATTCAACGAAATCGAACAAACCGACTCAATTAATTCGGAAGATAATTCCCCTCGAAGAAGGATGGATTTCATACACGGGAGGATCAAAATTCTGCCGAGATTCGATTAACTCGATTAAATCATATCAACGTCGAGCCAAAGACGACGTCATAGAAAGCGCATCCCCTTCCATACTTGAGGGAACAATTATGTTTTGGGAAAAAAACACGCTCCCTCGATATGCCTCTCATCAGATTAGACGTAGGCGAATTCGAACTATCCAGAGTCATGATTGACACTGGTAGTTCCGTAGACCTTATTTTCTATGATGTCATCAAAAGAATGGGCATCGATGATATAGATAACATCGGTGATAAAACCTCTTTAATTGGATTCACCGGAGAGACAACGTTTTCCCTTGGAACCAGCAAAACTCCTGGTAAACACTCGCGGAGAAAGGATGATAGTCGAATTTATGATTGTAGATCGCCCCGTTCCATTTAATGCGATCCTAGAAAGACCATGGGTACATGCTGTGAAAGCATTTCCCTCGACTTACTCCTAATGTTTGAATTCCCGTCTAGAAACAGAATGAAAACCATACATGGAAGTCAAAGAGCATCCCGTAAATGCTACCTTGGCGGTTACAAGCAATCCATAATCACCCTCTAATAGCCATTACAGAAAAAGATACACTCACGATACAACACCTGAATCCCCAACTGGGACTCACCATTCAAGTTGTGTATCGACGAAAATCACTCGAACCGTTGCGTAGGCATCACAACAGGCCTAAAAAGCATATCAAAGAGGAGCTAATCTCCTTCTTGAAAGAAAATAAGGGTACATTGTCATGGTCATCAGAAGATATGCAAGGAATATGTATAGACGTTACGTCTCAAGAATTGAATGTAGACCCTACATTCAAACCCATAAAACAAAAACAAAGAAAACTTGGGCCAAAAAGAGCCAAAGCGGTAAACAGTGAAGTCGACAGACTCTTAAAATTTAGATCAATCCGCGAAGTAAAGTGTCTAGAATGGTTGACCAATCTAATCATAGTAAAGAAAAAGAATAGAAAATGGCGCGTTTGCATTTACTTCGATTTAAATAAAGCATGTCCAAAAGATAGTTTTCCCATAACGTATATCGACCGCCTGGTAGAAGGCATAGCGGTCACTAACTCTTGTCCTTTATGGATGCTTTTTCCGGGTACAATCAAATCCTAATGAATCCGGAAAATCAAGAAAAAACTGCATTCATCACCGACCGAGGGACCTATTGCTATAAAGTAATGTCTTCGGTCTAAAGAATGCTGGAGCCACATATCAACGATTAGAAAATGCTTGCCAGCCAATTAGACAAAACCTGGAAGTTTACATCGACGACATGCTGGTAAAATCCACTAGAGAATACGGCCATGCATCACAATTGAAGGAGTGTTTCGCCATCCTCAACGAGTACATGATGAAATTAAACCCTACAAAATGCTCGTTTGGCGTTCCTCCGAAGAATTCCAATCAGATCGCCACTTTCCTCGAAATGCCATCTCCAAAGAACAAACGAGAAGTCCAAAGGCTAACCGGAAGAATCAACGCTCTAAACAGATTCATATTGCGATCGACCAACAAATGTCTTCCTTTCTATCAACTATTGAAAGGAAATCGAACCTTCGAATGGAGCGAGTCGAGCGAAACGGCTTTCCAACAGCTTAAAGCATATCTGACTGAGACACTGATACCGGCAAAACCATTAGAAGGTGAACCCCTATATCTATACGTTGCTGTCTCACAAGCAACAATAAGTGGGGTCTTGGTCCGAGAAGAACAAAACATCCAAAAGCCAATATACTACATCAGTAAATCCTTTGTGGATGCCGAAGCTTGCTATCCCGCGATGGAAAAGCTAGCCCTAGCCATTGTAACATCCTCTAGAAAGCTAAGACCATAATTCCAACCACATCCGATTGTAGTAATGTCTTCGCAAACTGTACGAACTATTTTACATAGTCCTAGTCAATCACGACTAGCCAAATGGGCTATAGAGCTAAGAAAATATGATATAGAGTATCGAACTAAAACATGTGCTAAAACCCAAGTCTTAGCCGATTCCATCATCGAACTAGTCGTAGACTCACGTGAAAAAGAAACAAAAACAAATTCCGAATATGGATGCTCCATGTCGACGGAGTATCCTCAAAGCAAGGTTCGGGAGTAGGGATTAGACTAACATCGCCGACAGATAAAACGCTCAAACAATCGTTAAAACTCGGTTTTCCAACATCCAATAATGAGGCCGAATACAAAGCTCTAATTGTTGGCCTCAAACTTACTTTAGGAATCAGAGTACGTCGATAGACAGCATTCAGTGATTCGCAATTGGTCACTAGTCAATTTCATGGCGAATATGAAACTAGAGGCGAATGAATGGAAGCATACATTAAAATCATCCTACATCTCACTACCGAGTTCGATAAATTCAAACTAACTAGAATCCCCCGAGGGGTGAATACGTCAGCCAACGCATTGGCAACACTCACCTCCATGTCCGACCTGTCGGTCAAAGGAATTATTCCCATCAAAGGGATAGAAAAACCAAGCATAGAACTCGTCTCGAAAGCAATCAATATAACCGAAATAGAAACGACTTCAGCGACCGTAGAAAACACTAACGCCGTCCTTCATGAAACCTAGGAAGCAACTAACCAAGAAAGTGACTGGAGAATTACGATAAAGCAATACATAGAAAATGGTACTTTACCACCCCACAAGTGGGAAGCGCGTAAGCTCAAGGCCCTTAGCGCCAAATATTGTGTCATTAATGATGAATTGTACAAAAGAAGTATATCCAGACCTTATTTCAAATGTGTCCGTAGCGAGAAGCCTTAAACCGCATGGTAGAAGTCCATGAATGTTATTATGTAAGCCATGCGAGGGGAAGGGCATTAGCCATACGCATTAAAAGACAAGGGTATTTTTGGCCAACGAGTACTCAACCAAATGCGACAAATGCCAAATATATGCCCCTATAATTCACCAACCTATTAAAAATTTGTCATCCATCTCGGCTCCGTACCCATTCATGAGATGGTTGATGGACATAGTTGGTCCATCCTACGAATCAGTAGGATCCAAAAGGATAAAATTCTTACTAGTTCTAATCAACTATTTCATAAAATGGATCGAAAAAGAAGGATATCAACATATAACCCAAATCGAGGTCTAAAAATTCATATGGAAACATATAATATGTCGTCGCGTGTTACCATACAAGATAGTCAGAGACAACATATCATAATTCATTTCAAAGAATTTCAAAAAAATCTGCAAAATATGGAAGATCCAACTGACAAAATCGACCTCTCGTTATCTCCAAGGGAATGGATAAGCCAAATCGGCAAACAAATCCATCCTAACCAACCTGAAAAATCGCCTTGACCCCAAAAAAGGGAAATGGCACAACAAGCTCCCAAGAGTATTATGGACTTGTCGAACTACTCCTCTAAAAGCTACTAGTGAGATACCATTCTCATTAACTTACGGAATAGAAGCAATGGTACCAGCAAAAGTATCAATTCTAAGCCTTCGAAAGAAAATATGTCCCGTAAACGAAGAGCTAAATAATGAAATGCTTATCAATCATCGAGATACTATCGATAAGCGACGAGATCATGCACTGATTAGAATCCAAAATTATCAACAGGCGACCGCGCGCTTCTATAATACTAAAGTAAACAATGTAGATTCAACAAGGAAGATCTAGTACTAAGAAAAGTGCAAGACAACACGAGAGATATCAACGCCGGTAAATTAGGAACCAATTGGGAAGGTCCCTATCGGATAACTCAAGTAGTCCGAAATAACGTATATAAGCTCGAAAAACTTAACAGAGTACCAAAACTACGATCATGGAACGCTATGAATCTAAAAAAGTATTATCATTGAGTACTATCCATAATTGAACTACGTAAAAGCTTGATCCCTTGGCAGGGTACGTACGCAGCTCAACCCACGAGTGCAGCCACCATTTTTTCCTATCTTATGCTTCTCAGAGGTTTCTATAAAATGTAAACTATGTGTTTATCAATAAAATCTCACATTGTATTATCACCTCACATAAAATTGATTTCTAAGTGAAATCTCTAAGCCAAGTTCACCTCGCACAAAATCAATTTCTAAGTAAAATTTGTAAGCCGTGTTCACTTCACACAAAATCGATTTTAAGTGAAATCTCTAAGCCGAGTTCACCTCGCCAAAAATCGATTTCTAATCGAAATCTCTAAGTCGAGTCCACCTCACATAATATCGACCTCTAAGTGAAATATCAATCCCGAGTCTACCTTGCACCTCCTGAATAGGAATCCAAGTTTAGTTTTTATTTCTAAGTTTTTAAGTTCAACTAATCAGTTGAGTTTGATAATCTAAAGTCCTTCTGGAATTATCCATATTCTAATTTCCAAGTTTTTTCAGTTCGACTGATCAATCGAGTTCGATTATCTAAAATTCTTTAGAATTATCCATATTCCAATTTCTAAGTTTTGTCAGTTCGATTGATCGGTCCAAGATTGATATTGAACTCGAATATACTGCAAAATGAACCAAAAACTGTAGAAATAAAGGTGTTTTTCTTCGGATGAAAGCCCTCCGGAGCATCGAAGTCAACAAAAGTTTGAAAAAAATAAACAAAGCAAAAAAGGGAGAGAGAGGGAAGAGAAGAGCAATGAGTCGGCTGTCTCAACTGCATCGGTCTGTAACACTTCTCCTACCACTCCAATATTTGTTCAAAATCATTGCATGAGATGATATGTGCCAATGCCACCGAGTCCTCATAAATCTCCAGAAGAACAAGCTTCCCTATTGAGAAATCAGAGATTTGAACTGTGGACAACTCATCCTCGAACTACACCTTTTGCTCTTTCAGGCTAGCCACTTCACACTACAAGAAAACTGCTAAAATGCCACTGCATTTTGCGACCACATACGTAGTCTCAAAATTTGTGACCACATTTGCCACGATTTTGCGACCACTTTGCGACTACGGAGATGTAGTCGCAAAGTGGTCGCAAAATTGTGACTAAAACTTGTAGTCGCATATTGGTCGCAATGCGCAACCATTAAGAGACTAAATTGCGACTACTTTGCGACTGGTGTTTGCAGTCGCAAATCAGTGACAAATTTGCCATTGATTTGCGACCACAAGATCAAAATTTGAACTGCAGTCACAAATCAGTCGCTATTTTACGACTGATTTGTGACCACATAGGGTAAATTCACATTTTTCTAAGTATTTTTCACATTTACAATTTCTATTTGCATTTTTATTTGATTATTAACCATTATAAGTGACCACATATATACAAAATCATATTTGTATTCATTTAAAATTTAGAGAACATTTGAAATGTGTATAAGAGATATAAGGTTAAAGAAATTTGTTAAGTGTTTTAGGTAAATGATTTGTAAATTTGGAAAATTTGGTAAATGTTGTTGTTTTCTTATTAATTGAAATTTGTACAACTTATAATCAAGTTATCAATCTTATATCATTTAATTTATTTACCAAAATCATAAAATTTAGGATTGAGGGTATTATTTGTGACTGATTTGCCACCACTTTGCCACTGCATTGAGATTGTGGTGGCAAATCAGTCACAATTATTACGTGTGGTCGCAATCAGTCGCAAATTTGCCACTGATTTGCGACCACAAGATCAAAATTTGAACTGCAGTCACAAATCAGTCGCAAAATAGCGACTGATTTGCGACCACATAGGGTAAATTCACATTTTCTCTATGTATTTTCCACATTTACAACTTCTATTTGCATTTTTAGGAAAATACTATCCATTATAAGTGACCACATATATAAAAAATCATATTTGTTTTCATTTAAATTTTAGAGAACATTTGAAATGTATATAAAAGATATAAGGTTAAGTAAATGTGTTAAGTGTTTTAGATAAATGATTTATAAATTTGGTAAATTTGGTAAATATTGTTGTTTTCTTAGTAATTGAAGTTTGTACAACTTATAATCAAGTTATCAATCTTATATAATTCACTTTATTTACCAAAATTAAAAAATTTAGGGTTTAGAGTATTATTTGTGACTGATTTGCCACCATTTTGCCATTGCATTGAGAATGTGGTGGCAAATTAGTCACAATTATTACTTGTGGTTGCAAATCAGGGGCAAATTTATGATTTTATTTGAATAAATTAACCGTGGTCGCAAATCAGTGGCAAAATTGTCACTGATTTGAGACCACAATGTTTTTTTTCGAATAAATTAACCGTGGTCGCAAATTAGTGGCAAATTTGCCACTCATTTGCAACCACATGTTTTTTTCCGAATAAATTAACCGTGGTCGCAAATCAGTGGCAAATTTGCCACTGATTTGAGACCACAATGTTTTTTTCCGAATAAATTAACCGTGGTCGCAAATCAGTGGCAAAATTGCCACTGATTTGCAACCACATGTTTTTTTCGAATAAATTAACCGTGGTCGCAAATCAGTGGCAAATTTGCCACTGATTTGAGATCACAATGTTTTTTTCCGAATAAATTAACCGTGGTCGTAAATTAGTGGCAAATTTGCCACTGATTTGCAACCACATGTTTTTTTCCGAATAAATTAACCGTGGTCACAAATCAGTGGTAAATTTGCCACTGATTTGCAACCACGTGTTTTTTTCGAATAAATTAACCGTGGTCGCAAATCAGTGGCAAATTTGCCACTGATTTGAGACCACAATATTTTTTTCCGAATAAATTAACCGTGGTCGCAAATCAGTGGCAAATTTGCCACTGATTTGCAACCACATGTTTTTTTCGAATAAATTAACCATGGTCGCAAATCAGTGGCAAATTTGCCACTGATTTGAGACCACAATGTTTTTTTCCGAATAAATTAACCGTGGTCGCAAATCAGTGGCAAATTTGCCACTGATTTGCAACCACATATTTTTCTTCGAATAAATTAACTGTGATCGTAAATCAGTAGCAAATTTGCCACTAATTTTGCGACCACAAATTAATTTGGAGAGAGTTTGAAAATTTTCGATTCCCACCAAATTATTTGGTGGTAGCAAATCAGTCGCAAATTTGCGACTGATTTGCGACCACGTCATTAATTTCGAATTTTGCCACTGATTTGCGACAACATTTGTTGTCGCAAAAAAATTCTATAAATACGTGATGGTTTTCCCTCATTTTTCACAATCAAACATTCCTACTTTCTAAAACCTCTCTAAACACTTATAAAATCTCTTCCAATCCAAAAAACCACAAAAACACAAATGGTAAGAAGGGGTAATAATAAAATATAAATATTATTAAAACATAATTATTTGGAAATTAATATTGAAAAATATTATTAAAAATTATTTAAAAATTATTTAAAAATTAATTAATATTTATAATATTAATTATATTATTACAAAATTAATTAAAAATTATTGTATTAAAAATTATATCAGACGAGTTGTGCAAGCTGGAAAGAGGGAGCTCGCGTCCAAATATCAGGCAACCCTTGATGCAACTAAGGGGAAGTTCGAGAGAAAGGGGATCGAGGTCGACAACATTGTAAAAGTTTAAGAGGTTGGGGCAAATTTGGAGCTCTTGGACTTGATAATCAAGAAGGAGATCGTTGATCTCAATGTTGACACTACAAGAAAACATCCATTTTGCGACCACGGAAGTGGTTGCAAAGTGGTCGCAAAACTCAAAATTGCGACTACTTTGCGACCACCAGAAGTAGTTGCAAAATCATAGTCGCAAAAATATGTAGTCGCAATTCAATCGCAAATTTGCGACTGATTTGCGACTACGGTAATAGTGGTTCAATTTGCGACTGATTTGCGATCAATTGGTGGTGACTATTTTTGCAACTACTTTGCGACTGAATTTCCGTAAGAAATTTTGCCACTGTTTTGCGACTAAATATGTGGTTGTAAAACCCGTAGTCGCAAATCAGTCACAAAATTTTGTGACTAATTTGCGACTACAAGAGTCATTGCAGTCGCAAATCAGTCACAAAATTTTGTGACTGATTTGCGACCACAGTTAACACGCAGTCGCAAATCAGTCACAAAATTTTGTGACTAATTTGCGACTACATGAACCATAGTAGTCGCAAATCAGTCACAAAATTTTGTGACTGATTTGTGACTACGGGTTTTGCAACCACATATGTAGTCGCAAAACAGTGGCAAAATTTGTTACGGAAATTCAGTCACAAAGTAGTTGCAAAAATAATCACCACCAATTGATCGCAAATCAGTCGCAAATTGAACCACTATTACCGTAGTCGCAAATCAGTCGCAAATTTGCGACTGAATTGCGACTACATATTTTTGCGACTATGATTTTGCAACTACTTCTGGTGGTCGCAAAGTAGTCGCAATTTTGAGTTTTGCGACCACTTTGCAACCACTTCCGTGGTCGCAAAATGGATGTTTTCTTGTAGTGTCAACATTGAGATCAACGATCTCCTTCTTGATTATCAAGTCCAAGAGCTCCAAATTTGCTCCAACCTCTTAAACTTTTACAATGTTGTCGACCTCGAGCCCCTTTCTCTCGAACTTCCCCTTAGTTGCATCAAGGGTTGCCTGATATTTGGACGCGAGCTCCCTCTTTCCAGCTTGCACAACTCGTCTGATATCCGAAGACTAGTCTATAGTCATCCTCGCTAGCTAGTCCTTCGACTGGCTTATTTCACCTCAATCTACTGTTCGACTCTCCTTCAGGTTGTTGACCTCGTCCTTCGTGAGGCGGAGCTCCTCCTTCATTGCTCTCTCCAAAATGTCGAAGTCATGAATATAAGCCCCTTGCTCCCGGATGGTCTCCACTTGACCAATAACCTTCTTTTGGAGACTCTGGAGCTTTGAGGTAAGCTCTTGCACGACCTTCTAAACACTCTTGAGTTCATCAGCTCGAGGAGCATCCTTTAGCCTATTTTCGTATGAGGCGACCATCTTGTTGAGTGCAGCGACCATTTGCGAGCTAAACAATATAAAGATCAAAAAAGATATAAAAATGCATATAACCCAAAAACCTTGAATGCGAGCAAACCTGTCTAACTGTAGTTGAAGTGTCGATGTATGAATCTTTCTCGACCATATTCCACAGAGCAGGAACCGAACACCCTAGGATTTTCATATGCCTAATATAGTAGAATCCCCAAGGCATCATTGGTAATAGGTTCGTCACGATTGTGTTCGAACCTCCAATGATGCCAACGTGGGATTGTAGCTCCCGAGCTCATAGGAGACGATCTCCTAGGAACAACTACCTTTACCTCACCTCTCGACATAACTTTGTTGCTCAAACGAGTTTGCTTCAAAGCTCATGAGCCACGAACATTCGAGCTCCCCGACGCATCATCGCGCGAGCTCACATCGACGACAACCGGTGGATGATCGACTTTCTTTGCCGGAGTGACAGTTGCAGCACCTTCTGCATCAACCACATCCATCTGAGGACCCGGGGATGCAGCTCTCAAAACGTTGGTAAGTGCTACGGTCAGCTCGCCAGCACGAACCATCTCCGAACTCCTGGCCAGGGTCGTAGTCGCACTTTGAAAACTAGGTTTTCTAAGCATTTCTCTAGAAGAATGTGTAGCCAAATTGGTATCAGGAACTAGAACAACTGCGTATATTTCAAAAATAAATAAATATATATATATATATATATATACATCAAATAAAAGATTATATCAATAAGAAGAAGTTTGTAGTAGAGAGAACTTACCGGTTTGAGCGGGACGATACGTGAATCGAGTAGGAGCTAGATCATAAGCTCGACGAATCCTTTCGCGAGTAAAAGATGCCTAGTTCGTCGGACCACTTTGCAACCTACGGAAGAGTTTGCGAAACTCAGGGATTGCTTTTGGTCGTCGAGGAATGCATGCAAAACAAAACGAATTTGTTAGGATCGAACAACACTAAAAATTAACCTCAATAATGGAGATAAGCCTCAAAGAAATCTACCCGCTTCGGTATCCCAATTCGTTGGAAGCCTATCGAAGGCTCCTAATGAGGTCGAGTTAGCTTTGAAAAAGAAAAAAAATTTCCTTTCATCTGTCATCTCGGTTGGGCAGATCGGCAACGATCTTGCAGTTTGGCCGAGGTGACAGGTGAAAGGAACTAGAAAACTTAAACCAAAAAAGTCTCGCAAAGTGAGATTTAAACCTTCTTTGCGAACTCGTACCAAGATCCCAATTACTTGATGTACGAAGTTTGGAGTCATTTGGAGAAAAAGCGAGCTCGATGCAATAGAGAACATCGAGCAAAAAGCGAGGGATTGGAAAAAATAGTCCGCACCGAGTAAAGTAGGTCACAGAGGCATAGTGGTAGCCCGACCTAACGATCTCGGGGGACTGCATCCCGATGGGAAGGCAGAGAACGACCTGCTCCAGAAATTTACAAGAGTGCCTCAGTTTTACGACATCTTCCAGCATGAGGGTAGTCGGTTGATAAGGACCAAAAACCTTATGGCCAAAAGTGCTGGCCAACTGAGAACTGGGTAGATTCCTCGGTATTAGAAAAAGGAGTACAAAAAAAAGAAGATAAAACTGGTCTGAAAGAAATCGACTTGAAAAACTTGTTGCGAAGAAAAGATGAAGTCGGAGGAGGAGAGAAAATCGATAGCAAAAAACGAAATCGCAGGAACACACGAGAGAAAACGAGAAAAGTTGAGGAAGAAATAATCGAAGATATGGAGAGGATAAAAATAATGGAGAGAAGTTACATGAGAAGAAGAAGACGTGTGAGGGAGGGAAACGTCATTTTGTATGCTTTTTTTTAAAAGCGCCTCGAGATCAGTGAAACCTATCGGTTTCCCCTAGATTTTAGCCATTAATGAGATTTGATGCGATTGTAAATCTCGATATGACCTCCGTATTTTGCGAGATCTCGAGCTGAAGCTATAACTTGTCAATTCGAACTAGACATGCTAGGGGACAATTGTTGGAGTCGAATTCAGCTACCCAAATCCAACCCATAATCGAGTTTGCATAAAGGCTCAAGAAGTCTAGCAGTTCGATGGTCGAGCTGAACTCATCAAAGCAATGGAACGCGTGGAAGACGAGCTCAGAGATGAAGATAGAATTTCCAAGATATGTGCATGTCGTGTGTTTAACTGCTACGCGTATCTCGGAGTGAGAAGTGTAAATCGATATATAAATGCGAGAATCAGTAAAAGAAGGCCATCTCTTTTAAGGGTTAATCTAAAAGAACAACATTGTAATCAATCATCAGTTAATCGATACAATCTTTTTATTTTTCTGTACTCGATTCAATTTTATATTCACCCAAAAATCTCAAAATATCTGAGTGTGGATCTTACTCCCACAATACCTTCCAAAAATCATAAGACAAAGACAACGAGTTAAGCTTACGGAAATTTGTATGAACCAATATTTTTAAAACCGAACAACAACTTATTCGACATGTAGTTGGATAGTAGGTTGATATCATCCGAGTGGATTAAACTAGATTTGATAATATTTTAAAATAATAATATTTAATATATAAATCTTACTTCAATCATCCATACTTTTAAAAAATTATCTAGAACAAGTATGAGCGGTTATCTGAATCCAATTGAAAACCTACACAAGCAGCCACATAATATCACAAAATTAATTCAGTATACCTTCTCAGAACAAAAGTTCTCAAATGACTACATTTAAACTCTTCTTTAATATCGTGGAGGTAAGAAAAATCAGCCCATTTCTATTCGAATAATATTCTGATGTTCGATTTATAAATTAATTATGTTGGAGTGTAAAAATATATTCTATGTATTGATAAATTTAAATTTTATATATGAATTTTTATTTCTATACTAATTGATACATATGCGTTAACAAAGTTTGTCTCCTGTTAAGTTGAGATGACGTGGATGCCACATATTACCACGTGGAATTAATGTTTAAATCGCATGTATAATTCAATACAATATCGTTTTGATTGCCTTCAAAACATCGTTTTAAAGTTAAAAAGCTTTTACAAAAATAGAAATTCCGAGTTATAGATTAATCCCAAAAAACCATTAACAATGGCCGATTTACACATTAATCCCACCAAAAACAGCCATAATCCAATACAATATCACAACAAAAAACAACCACATTCTGATCCATGAGCATACGATGAGATAAAAATGTAAATCTTTCACCAGATCATATGGTATGATTTAGATCATATGGCAACTCCTCCGTCTATGATTTCTATAAACCCTAAATCCCCTTCTGCGGAAAATCTTTCAACTTCACCCGAAGAATAATTTCGGCCAACCTCAAATCCCCTTTGCGAAAATGAATAAATAGTAATCGATATATCAAAACGATTTCATTTTAATATAGTTTTAAACTGTATTAATATGAAAACGACTTCATTTTGAAAATTCTGAAAACGATGTATTTTTGATTGCCACATGCGATTTGAAGTGAATTTCGGATAACATAATCATTTGTCTCGATATATATATATTACAGTTTAGCCCACAATTTTTTGTTTTGCAAAGTCATCCCCATAAATATAAAATTTGTTAATATAGTCTAAAGTGATTCCTTCTGATTTTAATGGCTTGTCTTCTTCGCGTGGCTCTAAACCCTACATTTGAAAGATCAACGGTCTCTTCAGAGAGAGAAAATCCAGAGACAATTCTGAGTTTATATTGCAAAGCTTCGAGCTTTAAGAGCAAAACGATGTCGCATTCTTCTGTCCCTCGCGAGAAACTCAGGCGAAAGTGTCGGGAGAAAAAAGAAGACGAAGAACCCCTTGGAGGAGATATGGAGGATCTTTTTAGCGAAAAGGAAACCCAGAAAATCAGAATGGCTTTACTCGATTGGTACAATGCTAATAAGAGAGATCTTCCATGGAGGAAGAGAAGGAGTGAAGGTGAGAAAGAGAGAAGAGCTTATGAGGTGTGGGTATCGGAGATTATGCTGCAGCAAACTAGAGTTCAGACTGTAATGGAATATTATAAACGTTGGATGCTTAAATGGCCCACCATTCATCACCTTGCTCAAGCTTCCCTTGAGGTGATTCTTTCTTCTTTCATTCTGGGAAAATCAATTAGATGAAGAAAGGAAAGACCTTTCTTTTTCTTGTGGGTTTCGATGTTACTATGTGGGTGATTGGGAATAAACCCTAGAAATGTCCCATTTGAATCCTCATGTGCAACGACTGTAAAGGAAAGGCTTAATCTTTTGTGTTTCATTCCTTTCACATTAGTAGGGATGAGAATACTCCATTAGTCTCTAACTCTCTAATTTCAAACTGCCAAACCATTTGGATTTGCTTTTTTTTAAGGGGAATTAGCCAGAAAAAGAATTGATTATTGCTACCAAACAAATTGAACCTTTTGCTATGCAGGAGGTAAACGAAGTGTGGGCAGGTTTGGGGTACTATCGACGAGCACGTTTTCTTTTAGAGGTGAATACAATCTGCAACACCAAGTCGCACTATTTCTTAGTCATGATACTTTCATTAGGCTTGGTAATAATTCTTTATTGTCTTGATTCTCTAGGGAGCAAAGATGGTTGTTGAAGGGAAGGATGGTTTTCCTAATCAAGCGTCGAGCTTGATGAAAGTTAAAGGAATAGGAGAGTACACAGCGGGAGCAATTGCCTCAATAGCTTTCCATGAGGTGGGTCAGTTTGATATTTCAATCATAGATGTAAGTCATTTGAGTAATCTTTGTTGTTTTGGGACTTATTCTGTTGCAGGTGGTACCTGTTGTTGATGGAAACGTGATAAGAGTGCTTGCTAGACTAAAGGCCATCTCAGCTAATCCAAAAGACCGCATTACTGCCAAGAATTTCTGGTGAAAAAGCTTCTGCATTTGCTCGGATTTCTTGCTATCGAGACAACTTTACTAGAGAGATGATAAATACATAATTACAATATATGTTTGTCAGGAAACTAGCTGCACAGCTTGTGGATCCTTCAAATCCTGGAGATTTCAACCAATCTCTGATGGAGCTTGGATCGACTCTTTGCACTCTAGCTAACCCAAGTTGCTCCTCTTGTCCTGTTTCCAGTCAATGCCGTGCATATTCGCTTTTCGAAAACATAGGCATTCCTGTGACAGATTATCCTACAAAAGTGGTCAAGACAAAACAAAAGCGCGACTTTTGTTGCATGTGTGTTTTGGAAATACTGAATCAGGAGAGGAACCAATCAGGAGGCATATTTGTTCTTGTAAAGAGACCAGAAGAGGGTTTGCTTGCTGGTCTTTGGGAGTTCCCATCAGTCATATTAGACAAGGAAGCTGACTTGGAAACAAGGAGGAAGGCGATCGACCTCTACCTTAGAAAAGCATTGCATGTAGAACCCAACAAAACCTGCACTATAGTTTCAAGAAAAGAACTCGGAGAGTTCATGCACATCTTCACACACATACGTCGAAAAGTTTATGCAGAGTTATTAGTTGTGCAACTTACAGGTTTGTTCGCTCTCCTTCTTTTTTTAGGGCTCTGCTTTGATTAGACATGAATGTGCTTAGTTAGCTAAAAACATTTCTAGTGCAGAACTAGACAGAAGTTACAAAAGCAATTTTCTTCTCCCTGTCACAGAAGGTGGAACAAATGATCTGTTAAGAGATCAGGCGAATAACTCTCTGTCATTGAAGTGCGTGGACAGTGAGGTTCTTTCCACCATGGGACTGTCATCAGCAGTTAGAAAGGTACCTCCTTTTCCTCTTTAGATCATAGAAAAATCTGATTCCTTGGATGTGGAAATATAGGTGATTGTTGATGAGAAGGAAGAAGTTTAGAAGTAGTTATTTTATAGGTTTTGATTCGATTGCTAGACAGAAAACTCCATGGTTACAAGTAAGTAAGGTTTATGGAGTGCAGGTGTATTCAATGGTTGAAGCACACAAGCAAGGCTTATCTGTTGCTCCTGTCTCGTCAAATAGAAGAGCCATGTCGAGGAAACGAAGGATCTCATGATCTTATTCATCTCACCATGTCTATATGTTGCTCAGCTTCGATATACATATTGTTTAGTTTTGACCAGAACACTTGTTAGCTTGGTATGATTGCACATACTGGTTCTTACTAGTAAAATGTCTAATGACTGTGGATCATTCAGGGATTATTTACTTCTGTCGAGGAATATTTTGATGCTTGTTCAGTTTGAATTTCCGATGCTAACTATTAATTTTCTTAGATATTTTTCTTACAGCAGGTTTTGTTGCTATGATGTTTAATATTAACTTACAATGAAGTAAAAGAGAAAAAACAATATCAGTACACTTTTTACCTACAAAGTGCAGATCCTTTTTCTGAACTTAATAAAGTAACATTGATCTTTTAACTATGACTTCACCTATTTTAGGGGGAAAATGCAAATTTGGTTAGTTTTTTTCACTCTCGCGACTTTAAAGTGTGAATTCGGCAAAAGTCTCAAAGCTTTCTGTAAACACCTACCACACTTGTTTATCCTCTACCGCCTGCAGCTAGGAAAACTCATCAAAATCGAAGTTATTCACAAATCTAAACGTATACATTCAGTTTTTAGAGAGGATAGATGTTAAACCAGCATGTTTTTTCGGGAGTAAAAAGGCAAGATTTTGCCCAGAAGATTGCCTCTCTGGAGCAGGTTGTGTAAAAAAGGCGTTGGCATCGATAGAGATAACAATGCTGATACATGAAGTGAGCTCGTGTGATTCAACGACAATGCCCCAACCAAAAATGTGACATTTTCCCCGGTCCCACTGGAAACAACTGCATATAAAAACACATGTCTAAGCAGGCTAAGACAATGTGTCTTTTCCCATAGTACCAATCCCTACGATGTTCAACGATAAAACCACCAACACATAAGTTAGATCGGTAATAATGGTGCCTTATGTGTCTCAATCTCAAAGTTAAACTCAAAAGACCTATCACTCGCTAACAGATTAATCAAAGAAGCAAGAACACGAAGAAAGGTAACACACGGCTCGGTTTTTACTCTGGGATCACCTCCTCTGATATAAAAGATACATCTCAGGGCTAAACTCAGTCAGCAATCCACTAATAAGACAAAAAACATAATCTCAAAACCAAGAATTATGTCAAGAAGAAGAAGATTACAAACTCCACAGTTATGAGCCAAAAGGAAATTGAAGAAGAAGATTACAAACTCCACAGTTACGAGCCAAAAGGAAATCGAAAAAGAAGATTATGAAACTCCACAGTTTTCGTTTTAATCCTTTTATACCTCAAGGATTTACATTGAAGTGGGACATTGAACTAAACTGATAATGCCCAAAAATTAAACCAACTCAATGATTGCCAACCAATAAACAGAACCGTAACAGCTTCATCTTCAACTTTAACAGAAGTTTTGGCTAAACTTCAACAATCTCCACTATCGACTGAACTAAGTTCGGTAAGTACTGTTAGCACATAGCTGCATCGATGATAGTTGCACAGGTTGTGCAACTGTGAAGAATTGTCCAGAAGTGGATGTTGCACAGGTGGTGCAATCTTAAAGCTCGTGAAGTGTGGCGAGTCATGCCACATATGGATGAGCAGTGAAGACGAAGCTCATGAAGTGTGACGAGGCGTGCCACAGATGGATGAACAGTGAAGATTGTTATGCAAGACAAGACTCTGCATAATGAGGTGGTTGGTGCACGGGTGGTGCAACAACAAAGAATTGTCCAGGCGGACGGTGCACAGGTGGTGCAGTATGACTAAAGCTCATAAACTGTGGCGGAGCATGCCGCAGATGGATGAGCAGTGACGACTATTGTGCAAGACAAGACTCTGCACAATAGGGTGAACGTTGCACAGGTTATGCAACAGAGAAGGGTCGTCCAGGTGGACGGTGCACAGGTGGTGCAATCTGATTGGATCTCATGAAGTGTGACGTGGCGCGTCATAAGTGGATGAGCTCTGGAGAATATTGTGCAAGACAAGAATCTGCACAATAAGGAAGGACAATATTTAATAAATATTGGGGATTCACTAAATATTGGTCTAGGGTTTTCTAGGGATTCATATAAATAGTTATATGATGAAAAACCCTAGGTTTAGATTTTATGAGAGTCAGAAAAGTGGTAGCTCGTGGGTTAGGAAAAAACTTGGCGAGTGTACAAAGAGTGTGTGCGGCAGGTGTCGCACAGGTGAGCTCGGGTAGATTATGAATCGTTCAGGGACGATTCAAGGGTGACGTCGTGTAAAGTTGATTAACTAGGTTGTAAGGAACTTATTTAAGAGATTTCTAATAAAACTTGTGTGAGTTTGCACACGTAAACCTCTGTGTTCAACCCGTGTTCAATTGTTCTTCATATTCCAGTTCTTTCAAGTACACCAAGATAAATAAGAGCAATCTTTATATCGATTTAAGTTCTATTAATAAATATTTGCGCCAAGACACACCTATGTTACTCTTGATTTTTAAGGAAAGATTGCTTTTAAATGTTCTCGAAAAAAAGTTTCTTCATGAAGTCCTCCCAATATTAGACATATTTCAAAACATGTTGCCGGAGGGGATACTAGTTGGACTATCCATTGTCCAAGGCATTACACACCAAATTGACCTAGTGCCTGTCGCGACACTGTCCAATTGGCTCACCTATCGGATGAACAACACCGAGACTAAGTGATGTAAGATGCCGTATGAAGCCTTATAAATGACAAGGAGCTGACCGTGACACGAGTTGGTGGTCACTCTCTCACGGTATGGCCAAAAGAGATAAATATGTGATGTAACAAGTTGGCGGTTGCTCTCTCTCATGGGATCAAGATAAGGGCAGTGATGGGAGACGTGAGGTGCACCACAAAGAAGGTGTAAGCTCTTTGATACAACACGATAAGTTTAAGCAAAGAGGCTGCTTGCACTTTTGTTGAACTCGTAAGCTTTTTTCTCTTGAAATAAAATTCAATTTTTATTAATATATAAAGGTTAAAATATTATAAAGATACACGGTAACTTTATATAATGGTTCTGCAACTTTACCTAATGACCAAAATAAATGAAAGAAAATACAATAAAGAAATCACAAAAAATATCGTAACATTACATAAAATGGAAAGTGCATAAAACTAGAAAACAAATCTAAGGGTGCATGTGATTTCCTTTGTAGAAGACACCTAACTTGAATATAATAAATAAATCATTCTTTATCCTTACTTGCAAATAGATACATAGGATCACTAAGTGTTGTTGCCACGTGTATTAAGTGCGGTGGCATGTCTTTAAGCTCATTTAGGTCTTCATTTGATGCATCAGGACCTTGGTATTGAAGGTCTTCCACTTCTCTTGCTCTTGTTTGAAGCTCTTAGTACTTGGACGTTGTTTCTGTTCTTCCTTCTCTAATATAGCCATCTTTTGAGTCTTTGGGAAATCTATTCCTGAAAAATGAGTTAGGGCATTTGGATTGCAAATAGAGCCATAAGACTTACTTGGATTAAAATGATCATTGCCATGGCCAATGACCATCTTTTTTTGAAAACTGGGGCAAGATCATTGGCTGATCCATGTATAGTGGCCAGCAGGCCATCTAGGTCTGTTGTGCTGGTGGTGCCGGTAAAGGTCCGGCGGGTTTCCAGCCATGTCATTTACTCATGGTCAAGATATTTGAGGTAGTTTTTCAATGGCCAGGTTGAATCTCTTTGATAAAGACACCAAATCAAATGGACGGCCAGATCGTGAAGAAGGTATACCAGAGACAGCCGGGCCGATAGGTGACTTGGCCGGGTCAAACGGTACCGCCGGCTCGATGAGCAATTGGGCCGGGCCGATAGGCAACTTGGCCAGGCCAAGCGGTACCGCCGGCTCGATGAGCAATTGGGCCGGGCCGACCAACTCCACTGGCAAAGAGGCCTAAATATCTGGCCCAACAGGCGGCAACGTGGCCAACACCACCGGCTTGACTGGTGACACCGCTGGCTCACCTAGCTTTCTGGCCGGCTCCGATAACATTTCGGCCAGCTCAAAACGCGGCAGAGCTGGCTCACACGACAACATGGCTAGCTCGAGTTCCACACAAGGAGACTTGGACCAAATCACCAGCTAGATTCAGAGCATGGACCTAGAGGAAAGTTTTGCCCAAATGGTACCACCAGAA
This sequence comes from Pugionium dolabratum, assembly GCA_018901945.1. Lineage (NCBI taxonomy): Eukaryota > Viridiplantae > Streptophyta > Magnoliopsida > Brassicales > Brassicaceae > Pugionium > Pugionium dolabratum. Next base: position 72,858 of record JAEVFF010000768.1, on the reverse strand, counting down.
GCCATGACAAGAAGCAGAACAAGTGCACTCTTCCATTAGTTCAGCTTGTGGGTGGAAAAGCTCCTAGGAGACCAAAGACAAGCAATGGGCCAAGACTGCAACAATCAAGTCAAGGGCTTCTCAACTCATCAAGGTACTCCAGAAGCTTGGACTCTTGTGACAAAGGAGGTCAAGGCCTAACAATTCATTAACCTACTCCAAATCCAAGACTAGGCGCGTGCAAGCCTTAAGGTCGGTCACCTTCTATTTCTTGGCCGAAAGATAATAAGGTAAGTTTTCAAATCATATATAGCCTTTTCTGTTTTGCAAGGTAGGAACTAGTAGTTTTCCTTTTTGTTGAGTCAAGAACAATTAAGTAGTTGTCCTTTTTGGTTGTTTCCATTTTGTAATTTTCCTTTATACACTTTTGTAACTTTTTCTATTTTTCTTTTGGGACGACCCTAGAAAGTCAAGCTGCCGAACATATTAATAAGGTTTCTTTCAGCATTGTAGTTCGACAACATTTTTGATAATTAATAAATAGCGTATTTTCTCTAAGAATTTTCCACACAAAACTCTTGTCGCTTAGACCTAGTCAAGACCAACCCTCCAAGCTCTAAATTTATGATTTATCATGAGGCACTTCATACCTCGTGTGGTTCACCTCACCCCACCACCCCTCACACACACACACACACACACACACACACACACACACACACACACACACACATACACCAGAAAACCCACCTCAGAAGCCTAAGGCCGAGTTTCTTGCCTAAGTTTCTTGCAACCTGTCCGAGGGTGTCATGGCCGTATAACAAGGCTTGTATCAATCTTCCTCAATTGTTTGTTCCTTGATCGTGTTACCCAAGTGATGAGGACATCAGGTCGTACATCCAACCAGGAGACCAGACTGGCCGACCAGGAAGCTGGCCCGAGACAGCAGGACCATCTGGCACATCTGCCGGACCAGGCAGTACCGCCGGACCCTCGACCTATAGGACCAGACCGGTCAGCATCGCCGGTGGAGAGGCCCAAGCTTCTGGTACACTTGGTGGGGACGTGGATGACACCGCCGGTACCTCTGGTGATGCCGCCAACTCCGGGATCAACTTGGCCGGTCCTGAAGGCATCCCGGCCAGTACCGCGCACAATCCAGCTGGTACAGCCGATCCAGCCGAGTACACGCGCATTTCCACTTCCACACAAGAGGACTCGGACCAAATGAGCTACCAGCTCCAGGACATGCACCTAGAAGAAGTATCTACACCAGTGGTACCTCAAGGAGCAATGACAAGAAGCAGATCAAGGGCACTCTTCCACAAATTCAGCTTATGGGTCGACAAGCTCCTAGAGGAAGATCAACTAAGGACAATGGGCCAGAAGTGCAAAGTAGAGTCCAAAGGCTTCTCAACAACACAAGGGACATCAAAGACTTGGGCTTTAGTGGCAAGAGAGGTCAGGGCCCAAAGATTTTTAACCCTACTCCAAGTCGAAGACTAGGAGCAAGGCGCGTGCATGCCACAAGGACGGCCACCTTCCATTTCTTGGCCATGAGGTAAGTTAAGGTAAGTTTCAATTCGAATATATGCCTCTTTCTGTTTTGCAGGGTAGGATCTAGAATATTTACTTTTATTGAGTCAAAGACATTTTAGGAATAGGTCCTTTTTCGATTATACACTTTTGTATCTTTTCCTTTGTGCACTTTTGTAAGTTTTCCTTTTCTTATTTGGGTCGACCCTAGAAGGTCAAGCTGTCGAGCATATTAATAAGGCTCCTTCCAGCATTGTAGTTCGACAACCTTTTTGATTATTAATAAAGTAGAACTTTTTCCCTACAAGTTTTCTCTCTAAGAATCTTGTGCGCTTAGAACCTAGTTGAGACCAGCCCTCCTAGCTCTAAGTTTGTGATTTATCACGAGGTTCATCACCCCTCGTGTGGTTCACTTCACCCTTCCATCGATTACCAACCAAAAACCCCTATCCAAGAAGTCTAAGGTTGAGTTTCTCACCTAACCTTCTCCAAACAGCCCACGCGCATACATCCTTGAATCAAGGCTTGTATCATTTTGGTATCAGAGCTTAAAGCTCCTAAACCAGGTTGTTTCTATCCTTTTGCTTGTCTTATTTCTAGTTCTTGCATTAGTTTAAGTCGTATTCAAGAAAAATTAAAAAAAACAACATCAAACTCCAAACCGAGTGCATCTAGCCTCCTACGTGTATCACTAGGGTTTAGATTCACTTTTGCATTGTCATTCACGTTTTTCCTTTTGTTTAATTCATATTTCCATTAATTTTAAGTTAAATTAAAAAGAAAAGAAAAAGAAAAGAAAAGAAAATAGGAAAATACCCAAAAGATTTCGAATTGGACAGCTAGCACAAGTTGTCAAGAAAGTTTCCTTTTTCCTTTTATTCGAATTTCCTTTCCTTAGGATTTTTCCTTTTTGCATTTTTTCGAACCCCTTATAAAAAGAAAACCCTCCTAATAATTTAGGAGCATCCTAACTTGTCTTATTTCTTTGTAGAACACCATGGAGAAGAAAATAGAGAAGCAACCGAAGCCATGATGGCCATGTTCACCACACTCCAAACACAACTCGCATCCATAGGCGAGAGGTTGGAGCGCGTGGAAAGACCGGTGAGATTCCAGGCCATAAGGCACGTGAGAGCTGAGCAAGACCGTCCTGAGGGTCCTGAGCACCTTAGGACACGGCACGAACAGGAGGAACCCCAACCAGATGGAGATGAGGACACACAACCTCATAACTATCACCATAGGCCGAGAGGACCTCCACGGCAACCAGAGGCAGAAGATGATGGCTTTGAGCCATATGGTCTTCATCAGAGACCAAGAATGCCTCCTAGACATCATGAGGATGGAGATGAACATGCCTATCACCGGGTAACTCATCCTGATGTTAAGCTAACTCCTCCAAGTTTTGCAGGAAAGGTAGACACCGAGGCTTACCTAGATTGGGAGAGGAGAATGGATCATATCTTTGATCATTACAACCGACCAGGACCTAGGAGAGTCTCAATGGCAGTAGCACAACTCACGGACAATGCCCTCATCTGGTGGGATCGTAAGTATCTGACAGAAGGAGGAAGAGAATGAGGCCCGTAGACTCATGGGTCGACATGAAAGACCTNGAGGAGACATGCCAGGTGGATGGAGTTCATAGAGACCTTCCCGTACATCATCAAGTACAAGAAGGGCAAAGACAATTTGGTAGCCGATGCACTATCAAGGAGGTTTGCCTTGATATCAACCATGGAGGCAAAGGTCCTAGGATTCGAGCACATCAAGGATCTATACAAGGATGATCCTGACCTTGCTGAGAGCTACAAGGAGTGTAGCACAGGGAGTCATGGCAAATTCTACATCCATGAGGGATTCTTGTTCCGAGAAAGAAGGCTGTGCATACCACAAGGATCACTAAGGGAGCTTATCATCCGAGAAGCTCATGGAGGAGGACTCATGGGCCACTTTGGTGTCGACAAGACTCTAGCAGTGGTCAAGGAGCACTTCTACTGGCCACACATCAAGAGGACAGTAGAAGCTCATTGTGCAAGATGCATCACTTGCAAGAAGGCAAAGTCCCGAGTGCAACCTCACGGGTTGTATCTCCCACTGCCCATACCTACACATCCATGGGTGGACATCTCAATGGACTTTGTTCTAGGTCTGCCCAAGATCAACCACAAAGATGCAATCTTTGTAGTGGTGGACAGATTCTCCAAGATGGCACACTTCATCCCATGTGCCAATGTCAATGATGCCACACAAACAGCTGAGCTGTTCTTCAGGGAGATAGTACGGCTTCATGGAGTGCCAAGGACCATCGTATCAGATAGGGACACCAAGTTCCTCAGCCATTTCTGGAGGACCCTTTGGAGAAAACTAGGCACGAAGCTACTCTTCTCAACCACTTGCCATCCTCAAACCGATGGCCAAACTGAAGTTGTCAACAGGACCCTATCAACTCTTCTCAGAACAACACTAGGGAAGAACCTAAAGACTTGAGTGGAGTGCCTGCCATTCATTGAGTTCGCCTACAACCGAGCCGTGCACTCAGCAACCAAGAAGACACCATTTGAAGTGGTATACGGCTTCAACCCTCTCACCCCATTGGAGCAAACACCACTGCCACCAGCTGAGATGACCAACCTCAACGGAGCATCCAAAGCAGAGTTCATAAGGAGGTTACACCAGAAGGTAGCAGAAAACTTGGAGAAGAGGACCGGACAGTACGTGACTCATGCCAACAAAGGAAGAAAGGAGGTGATCTTTCAACCAGGCGATTGGGTGTGGCTACACCTACGGCAGGAGAGGTTCCCAAACCTAAGGAGTTCCAAGCTAGCACCAAGAGGAGATGGACCATTCAGAGTGCTCGAGAGGATCAACAACAACGCCTACCGGATCGAGCTCCAGGTGAGTTTAATGTGTCCAATACGTTCAATGTTACTGACTTGGCCCCTTTCCATGCAGATGAACCAGTTTTGAGGACAAAACCTACTGAAGAGGGAGGGAATGATGAGGACATCAGGTCGTACATCCAGCCAGGAGACCAGACTGGCCGACCAGGAAGCTTGCCCGAGACAGCAGGACCATCTGGCGCGCCTGCCGGACCAGACAGTACCGCCGGACCCTCGACCTATAGGACCAGACCGGTCAACATCGCCGGCGGAGAGGCCCAAGCTTCCGGCACACTTGGTGGGGACGTGAATGACACCGCCGGTCCCCCTGATGACACCGCCGACTCCGGGATCAACTTGGCCGGTCCTGAAGTCATTCCGGCCAGTACCGCGCACAATCCAGCCGGTACAGGCCATCCAGCCGAGTACACGCACACTTCCACTTCTACACAAGAGGACTCGGACCAAATGAGCTACCAGCTCCAGGACATGCACTTAGAGGAAGTATCTACACCAGTGGTACCTCCAGGAGCAATGACAAGAAGCAGATCAAGAGCACTCTTCCACAAATTCAGCTTATGGGTCGACAAGCTTCTAGAGGAAGAGCAGCTAAGGACAATGGGCCAGAAGAGCAAATTAGAGTCCAAAGGCTTCTCAACAACACAAGGAACATCAGAGACTTGGGCTTTAGTGGCAAGAGAGGTCAGGGCCCAAAGATTTTTAACCCTACTCCAAGTCGAAGACTAGGAGCAAGGCGCGTGCATGCCACAAGGACGGCCACCTTCCATTTCTTGGCCATGAGGTAAGTTAAGGTAAGTTTTCAATAAGAATATTTGCCTCTTTCTGTTTTGCAGGGTAGGATCTAGAATATTTACTTTTATTGAGTCAAAAACATTTTAGGAATAGGTCCTTTTTCGATTATACACTTTTGTATCTTTTCCTTTGTGCACTTTTGTAAGTTTTCCTTTTCTTATTTGGGTCGACCCTAGAAGGTCAAGCTGTCGAGCATATTAATAAGGCTCCTTCCAGCATTGTAGTTCGACAACCTTTTTGATTATTAATAAAGTAGAACTTTTTCCCTACAAGTTTTCTCTCTAAGAATCTTGTGCGCTTAGAACCTAGTTGAGACCAGCCCTCCTAGCTCTAAGTTTGTGATTTATCACGAGGTTCATCACCCCTCGTGTGGTTCACTTCACCCTTCCATCGTTTACCAACCAGAAAACCCCTATCCAGAAGCCTAAGGTTGAGTTTCTCACCTAATCTTCTACAAACAGCCCACGCGCATACATCCTTGAATCAAGGCTTGTATCACCTCGTTTCGTGCCGGCTCTATCGAACCAAGACAAAACCATGGCCAAGTTCATGATGTTAGAACAAATGTAAATATATTACTTACATCTTTTACCTTTGGCAAAGCAAAATAGAAGATTTGGATGCGCCTTTGTCCTACACGCGTAGCTCTTACTCTTGTGCTTCAAGTATGTTGACAAATTATTGGGCCTTGACTTCATTTAAAAATAGAGCCCAAGCTTCATGTGTTGCTTGATGAGGTGTAAGTCCATTGGTACGATTAGCAATCATTGGACTTGTGGCCAATTTGCTTCAGCCCTCTAGGATTCGGAGTTCTTCTATGAACAAGCAGAATTTAAGGTAGAGTACGCGGGTCCTACTCCTTGTCATAATTCCAGTGGCAACTATAGGGATTGTGACGTGGTCATCGGCCCAACTCCTGGACAGTTGTCCGGCCTGGCCGACCCAAGGAACACAAAGGCGGCCAAATACGCGCAAAACGATACATGGGTGTATCTTCATGAATTCAAGCCTAACTGATGGGGACATCAGGTCGTATGTCCGGCCACGAGACCAGACTAGCCGACCAGGAAGCTTGCCCGAGAGAGCTGGGCCATTTGGTACGTCTGCCGGCCCAAGCGGTACCGCCGGACCCTCGACCAACAGGACCGGACCGATCAGCATTGCCGGCGGAGAGGCCCAAGCCTCCGGCACAATTGGTGGTGACGTGGATGACACCGCCGGTCCCCTTGGTGATGCCGCCGACTCCGGGATCAACTTGGCCGGTCCAGAAGGCATTCCGGCCAGTACCTCGCACAGTCCAGCTGGTACAGCCGATCCAGCCGAGTACACGAGCATTTCAACTTCTACACAAGGAGACTCGGACCAGATAAGCTACCAGATTCAGGACATGCATCTAGAGGAAGTCTCTACACCAGTAGTGCCACCAGGAGCAATGAAAAGGAGCAGATCAAGAGCACTCTTTCACAAGTTCAGCTTATGGGTCGACAAGCTCCTAGAGGAAGATCGACTAAGGACAATGGGCCAGAAGTGCAAAGAGGAGTCCAAAGGCTTCTCAACAATGCAAGGGACTTCAGAGACTTGGGCTTTAGTGGCAAGAGAGGTCAGGGCCCAAAGATTCTTAACCCTACTCCAAGTTGAAGACTAGGAGCAAGGCGCGTGCATGCCACAAGGACGGCCACCTTCCATTTCTTGGCCGTGAGGTAAGTAAGGTAAGTTTCAATTCGAATATATGCCTCTTTTTGTTTTGCAGGGTAGGATCTAGATTGTTTACATTTTTGAGTCAAAGACATTTTAGGAATAGGTCCTTTTTCGGTTATGCACTTTTGTATATTTTCCATTTGTGCACTTTTGTAAACTTTCCTTTTCTTTGTTTGAGTCGACCCTAGAAGGTCAAGCTGTCGAGCATATTAATAAGGCTCCTTCCAGCATTGTAGTTCGACAACCTTTTTGATATTAATAAAGTAGAACTTTCTTCCTACAAGCTTTCTCTCAAAAGAGACTTGTGCGCTTAGAACCTAGTTGAGACCAGCCCTCCTAGCTCTAAGTTTGTGATTTATCACGAGGTTCATCACCCCTCGTGTGGTTCACTTCACTCTTCCATCAAATACCAACCCAAAAACCCCTATCCAAGAAGTCTAAGGTCGAGTTTCTCACCTAGCCTTCTCCAAACAGCCCACGCACATATAAGCCTTGAATCGAGGCTTGTATCACTAACCAAGGAGCGTCCAGCCAAGAAAAAACCTAGCCTATAATTCTGACTCACAGAGGACACGCGGCGACATGCATCTCACCCCAAAACAGGCCAGATCAAGTCATTCACCATACATCCAGTTGAAGTTGCCGAAACTTGCCATATTTGAGACTTTTCTCATATGAAAGTCTCCAAATATTTCTTTGGTGGCCAGGAGACTTTGTGGTACTTCTAGGAGCTCCCTTAAGCACTTCTACAAGCCCAAATATGCCTTGGACCAGGCGAGTCTATCCATGCCTTCAAATGAACCGATTGGAGTCTTTTTTGGCAAGTGAGATGACCAACATGTTTAATCACTTGAAAACCAAGACATGACGTCCATGAGATATTATTAAATCCCTAAGAAAGCCCAAAATCAAAATACCATCCACCAGCCACCGTAGGATCAGGTGGATCCCTTTCTTCCAAGACTTGCCATATATGGACGGAAGTGCATTTAATGTGTTCTGATTGCAACATCTCTGTTCCTTGCAACTTGGACATGTATTGAAGACTTTACAAAGCATACATGATTTACCTAGACATCTTACATTCACCCTTAATGATGTAAGATTGAATATCAATCTCACAAGCGGTACGGCCGTGACTCGCAAGACCGAGAATCTCTCTTGGCTTAAGCGGGCAAGGGAACTAAAAGGAGGGGGTTTTGATCAAATCACACGATCAAAGGTGAACCAAGGGAGTTTGAATCTCTCAAACTAACCTGGCCGTGGCTTCAATAGAAAGGAAGTGAATCACACACTTAGTTTCTAAAGAATAAGAACAAGTTCAAAGACAAGGCTTTGAAGAAAATACTTTGTATTCAACTTTTATTTCAATGGTGGTCTATCTTTACAATGAGGTCGTGCTGAGCTTATATAGTGCTCTTAGCAACGGTCCTAAACCTAAAAAAGAGAAAAGAAAATCATATATTTAAAATATATGGCTGTTGGCCATTAATGTCTAGTTTGGCCAACAAGGAAAGTGTATATGCTTGAATCTTGAGAGCTTTGGGGCGAATGTAAGGTGTCTAGGTACATCCTGGATGCTTTGGAAAGTCTTCAATACGTGCCCAATTTGCAAGGAATAGAGATATTGCAATCTGAACACATTAAGTGCACTTCGGTCCATATATGGCAAGTCTTGGAGGAAAGGGATTCGCCTGATCCTCTGGTGGCTGGTGCATGGTAGGTTTATTTTGGGCTTCCTTAGGGCCTTAATAATATCTCCTGGACGCCATGTTTTGGTTTGCAAGTGATTAAACCAGTTGGCCATCTCACTTGCCATAAACGGCTCCAATCGGTTCATTTGAAGGCACGGATGGACCCGCCTGGTCCAAGGCGTGTTTGAGCTTCTAGAAGTGCTTAAGGGAACTCCTACAAGTACCAAAAAGTCTCCCGGTCGCCAAAGAAACGTTTGGAGACTTTCATATAAGGAAAGTTCCAAATATGGTAAGTTTCGACTACTCCAATTTGATGTATGGTACATGACTTGATCTGGCCTTGTTTTGGGTGAGCTGCATGTCGCCGCGTGTCCTCTGTGAGTCAGGATTATAGGCCAGGTTTGGTCTTGGCTGGCCGCTTCTTGGTTAAGCTTGGATTCATGAAGATACACCCATGTATCCTTTTGCGCGTATTTGGCCGCTTTTGTGTTCCTTGGGCCGGCCGGGCCGGGCAGTTGGCTGGGGTTTGGGCTGATGACCTCATCACTTAAGCTCTCAAGATACAAACATCTACAGTTTCCTTGTTGGCCAAACTCAATATTAATACCCAATAGCCATATATTTTAAATATATGATTTCCTTTTTTCCTTTTAGACCTTATGACCATTTCTATGAGCATTATATATGTTCAGCATGGTCTAATTGTAGAGATAGAACCCCATTGAAATAGAACGTTGAATAAAAAATATTTTCTTCAAAGCCTTGCCTTTGAATCTTGTTTTTGTTCTTTAGAAACTAAGTGTGTGATTCACTTCCTTTCTATTGAAGCCACAGCCAGGTTAGTTTAAGAGATTCAAACTCTCTTGGTTCAACTTTGATCGTGTGATATGATCAAAACCCCTTCGTTTTAGTTACTGTGCCCGCTAAAGCCATGAGAGATTTTTGGCCTTGCGAGTCACGACCGTACCGCTTGTGAGATTGATACTCAGTCTTACATCATTTGGTATCAAAGCTAAAAGTTTATATCTCGGGTTGTGTTAATCCAACCTTTATCTTTTATGCTTTTGATTTGCATTTTCTTATGTATCTTGTTGATTATTGTTGTTTCTTTTTTTTTCCTCTCATATAAAATCTTAAACCAACTGAAAAAAATTTGTATTTCATGTTTACTTAATTTCGTTCATAACAAAAAACCAAAAATATAAACAACATTTATTTTGTTGTTTTCGAATTCAGTTGGTAGTTAAGTTTTAAAAAGAAAAAAAAAAGAAAAAAGAGATTATAGAATATTATTTGTTTCGTCCAAAATTAATTTAAAATATCAAAAACCAAAACAAATATTATCTTTTAGTTTTCTTTAAGGTTAGTTGCCAAAAGAACAAAAACAAAAATCTCAAAATATTTACTTGTATCGATTTTTGCATATGTTACTACTTGTGTGTTAATCTCATATATTCACTAGAGTGTAGTTTCCTTATTTTTTTATTTGGACCTGATATTTATTCTTCTTGTCATGAACGGTACAAATTTTAATGATGGAGCACTATGATGAAGAAAAAGACACCATGAGCATACCACAAACCGATTATAGTCAAGACAATGACTATGGTCAATGTCTAAGCACCAATGAGTGTGAATATGGAGAAGAATTATGGCATGATGACTATTTGGAGACTGATTTTGAAGAACAATCAGAAGTAGAAAATCTTGAACCATAACCAGTGGACTATGACCAAGACAACATGAGTTATGAAAGTTGGTCGGAAGAAGAACAAAGTTACCAAGGAGGTGATGAAGAAGAAAACAATGAAGGAGAATCGTGGCATAAAAAGACTAACTCCCAAAGTAGTCTAGAAGAAGTAGAACATGAGGAATAAGGAGTAATCTATTGTGATGAGGCTGAATTTGAAGAAGAATGGCCCAAGTTCCACCTGGCCGAACCTTCGGAGCAACAATCGAATAGTGCAGAAAATCATGAACCAGAATACATCTCATTTTCAGGCCATGAACAAGTACCAGACGCCTATTAAAGTGGGAACAAGACATGGAAGATTGGTTCCAAAGTAACAAAATTCAAGAGGAAGAAAAATAGCCTATGCCGAAGACACCCTAACCAAAGATGCGTTTAGGATTTGGGAACAAGACGCTTACATACGGTTAGAATATGATAAACAAGAGGCAACATGGGATGAAATGAAGCAGCTAATGTATAATGAGTTTGTGAGGAACATAGCAGCTCACCAACAATACTATGTGAAGATCCATGCAAACCGTGAACCAAGAAGATGACTTTTAGCATCAATGTCGAACACAAAAGCTAGGCAAACAAGAACCTACCGTCCAGAAGAAAGTAAAGTGTTTTCAAAAACTTTAGGAGACAGGAGCTAAACCAGTGGTTCAGCCAAAAGATGACCAGCAAGTTCCAAAGCCTCAAGTGGTACCACACAAGCAACCATCAAAGCCATCGCCTGAACTACACGACAAAGAAAAACCAGGTAAGTCCTTTGAAAAGTTCAAACTAGATGAAATTATATGCTATAGATGTCAAGAAAGAGGACACTTTGCTAAGACATGCCCAACTATACAAGTAATAAAAATCTTGCTAGTAGAACCCAAAAATGTTAAGTTTAAAAGTGTTAAGGAAATAAAAGAGTCTGTATTTGAAAATTCCAGTACTAGCATAATGCACTTGTCTTTTTCAAAGATTGTTGAAACAGGTCTAGGTACACAAAGACCAAGAAGAAACACCTCCTACACTAAACCGGTGTTCAGAACAAAGAGGAGTCCATGGAGAATCCAACGCCTTGAACGCCAAGAAAAGAAACCAGCTTCCATGAAAAGGAGTAATTGCTTCCTTGCTGATCAAGGAGCAACCGCCAAATGGACAATGGCCACACACGAACCATATGAGGGCCAGAAACCGAGGTAATGCCCTAAACCCTCAAGATGAAAGTATTAACTTGCATTCTTTATGTGCAGGCCAAAATGTTTTGAGGTAAAAACCTTCTGAAGCGGGAGGGTATGATGTGATCATCGGTCCAACCCCTGGCCAACTGCCCGGCCTGGCCAACCTAAGGAACACAAAGGCAGCCAAATACGCGCAAAAGGATACATTGGTGTATCTTCATGAATTCAAGCCTAACCAAGAAATGGCCAGCTACGTAAAAACCTGGCCTATAATCCTGACTCACAGAGGACACGTAGCGACATGGATCTCACCCCCAAAACAGGCGAGATCAAGTCGTGCACCATACATCAACTTGGATTTGCCAAAACTTACCATATTTGGAACTTTCCTTATATGAAAGTCTCCAAATATTTCTTCTGCGGCCAGGAGACCTTGTGGTACTTATAGGAGCTACCTTAAGCACTTATAGAATCCCAAATATGCCCTGGACCAGGCGGGTCCATCCGTGCCTTCAAATGAACTGATTGGAGCCCTTTATGGTAAGTGAGATGACCAACTGGTTTAATCAATTGCAAACCACGACATGGAGTCCAGGAGAGATTTTTAAGGCCATAAGGAAGCTAAAAATCAAAATATCATTCACCAGACACCATAGGATCAGGCGGATCCCTTTTCTCCAAGACTTGCCATATATGGACCGAAATGCACTTAATGTGTTCGGATTACAACATCTCTTTTCCTTGAAACTTGGGCACGTATTGAAGACTTTACAAAGTATACAAGATGTATCTAGACACCTTACATTCACCCCTAAGCTCTCAAGATACAAACATCTACAGTTTCCTTGTTCGCCAAACTCAACATTAATGGCCAACAGCCATATATTTTAAATATATGATTTCCTTTTCTCTTTTTAGACCTTATACCCATTTCTATGAGCATTATATACGCTCAGAACGACCTAATTGTAAAGATAGACCCGCATTGAAATAAAAAGTATTTTCTTCAAAGCCTTGTCTTTGAATCTTGTTCTTGGTCTTTAGAAACTAAGTGTGTGATTCACTTCTTTTCTATTGAAGCCATGGCCAGGTTAGTTTGAGAGATTCAAACTCCCTTGGTTCACCTTTTATCATGTGATTCAATCAAAACCCCTTCCTTTTAGTTCCCTTGCCCTCTAAAGCTTAGAGAGATTCTCGGCCTTGCGAGTCACGGCCGTACCGCTTGTGAAATTGATCAGTCTTACATCAGGTTGTAACCTCTTCTTGATCCAGGTCTTTGAGTTGCCCAGTCATTTGGGCCATGTCTTCGGGCATGCCACTCGATCGTGCCGTGTCTCTACTTGATCTGGCCATGTCACCCATATCTTCTGGTCGGCCAGTGTCCTGGTCAGGTTCTTATGCTCAGTCAGCTGATTTGCGACCTTCATCATCCTTTCCCTCTTTAATAGGTTATATCCTCAGAACTTGTTCATCTGCAACAAAAGGGGCCAAATCAGTTACGTTGAAGATAGTAGATATATTGACCTCACATGGAAGCTCGAGTCGGTAGGCATTGTTATTGATTCTCTTAATGACAATGAATGGCCCATCTCCTCTAGGGGTTAGTTTGGAGCTTCTTAAGTGGGGGAATCGTACCTGCCTTAGGTGTAGCCACATGGAATCTCTAGGCTAAGAGATCACCTCCTTTCTTCCTTTGTTGGCATGGGTCACGCATATTGTTTGGTTCTTTTCTCCAAGTTCTCTATGCCCTTTCGATGAAACTTTGTAACAAATTTGGCATTAGCTTCTCCATTTAGGTTGACCATCTAAACTGGTGGTAATGGTGCTTGCTACAAGGGCGTTTGCTTGTTGAACCTATAGATGACTTCAAAAGGAGTCTTCTTGGTTACTGAGTGTACGAACCACTTGTACGTGAATTCAATAAAAGGTAGGCACTCCAGCCACGTCTTACGGTTTCTCCCAAGGGTGGTTCTAGGTAGAGTGGATAAGGTCCGGTTGACCACCTGGCTTTGGCCATCTGTTTGAGGGTGGCAAGTTGATACAAGCCTTGATTCAAGGATGTATGCGCGTGGGCTGTTTGTAGAAGATTAGGTGAGAAACTCAACCTTAGGCTTCTGGATAGGGGGTTTCTGGTTGGTAAACGATGGAGGGGTGAAGTGAACCACACGAGGGGTGATGAACCTCGTGATAAATCACAAACTTAGAGCTAGGAGGGCTGGTCTCAACTAGGTTCTAAGCGCACAAGTCTCTCTTGAGAGAAAGCTCGTAGGGAAAAAGTTCTACTTTATTAATAATCAAAAAGGTTGTCGAACTACATGCTGGAAGGAGCCTTATTAATATGCTCGACAGCTTGACCTTCTAGGGTCGACACAAATAAAGAAAAATGGAAAGTTTACAAAAGTGCACAAAAGGAAAAGATACAAAAGTGCATAATCGAAAAAAGGACCTATTCCTAAAATGTCTTTGACTCAAAAATGTAAACAACTAGATCCTACCCTGCAAAACAGAAAGAGGCAAATATATTCGAATGTAAACTTACCTTATCTTACCTCATGGCCAAGAAATGGAAAGTGGCCGTCCTTGTGGCATGCATGCGCCTTGCTCCTAGTCTTCGACTTGGAGTAGGGTTAAGTATCTTTGGGCCTTGACCTCTCTTGCCACTAAAGCCCACGTCTCTGATGTTCCTTGTGTTGTTGAGAAGCCTTTGGACTCTAATTTGCTCTTCTGGCCCATTGTCCTTAGCTGCTCTTCTTCTAGAAGCTTGTCGACCCATAAGCTGAATTTGTGGAAGAGTGCTCTTGATCTGCTTCTTGTCATTGCTCCTGGAGGTACCACTGGTGTAGATACTTCCTCTAAGTGCATGTCCTGGAGCTGGTAGCTCATTTGGTCCGAGTCCTCTTGTGTAGAAGTGGAAGTGTGCGTGTACTCGGCTGGATGGCCTGTACCGGCTGGATTGTGCGCGGTACTGGCCGGAATGACTTCAGGACCGGCCAAGTTGATCCCGGAGTCGGCGGTGTCATCAGGGGGACCGGCGGTGTCATTCACATCCCCACCAAGTGTGCCGGAAGCTTGGGCCTCTCCGCCGGCGATGTTGACCGGTCTGGTCCTATAGGTCGAGGGTCCGGCGGTACTGTCGGTCCGGCAGGCGCGCCAGATGGTCCTGCTGTCTCGGGCAAGCTTCCTGGTCGGCCAGTCTGGTCTCCTGGCTGGATGTACGACCTGATGTCCTCATCATTCCCTCCCTCTTCAGTAGGTTTTGTCCTCAAAACTGGATCATCTGCATGGAAAGGGGCCAAGTCAGTAACATTGAACGTATTGGACACATTAAACTCACCTGGAAGCTCGATCCGGTAGGCGTTGTTGTTGATCCTCTCGAGCACTCTGAATGGTCCATCTCCTCTTGGTGCTAGCTTGGAACTCCTTAGGTTTGGGAACCTCTCCTGCCGTAGGTGTAGCCACACCCAGTCGCCTGGTTGAAAGATCACCTCCTTTCTCCCTTTGTTGGCATGAGTCACGTACTGTCCAGTCCTCTTCTCCAAGTTCTCTGCTACCTTCTGGTGTAACCTCCTTATGAACTCTGCTTTGGATGCTCCGTTGAGGTTGGTCATCTCAGCTGGTGGCAGTGGTGTTTGCTCCAATGGGGTGAGAGGGTTGAAACCGTATACCACTTCAAATGGTGTCTTCTTGGTTGCTGAGTGCACGGCTCGGTTGTAGGCGAACTCAATGAATGGCAGGCACTCCACCCAAGTCTTTAGGTTCTTCCCTAGTGTAGTTCTGAGAAGGGTTGATAGTGTTCCTGTTGACAACTTCAGTTTGGCCATCGGTTTGAGGATGGCAAGTGGTTGAGAAGAGTAGCTTCGTGCCTAGCTTTCTCCAAAGGGTCCTCCAGAAATGGCTGAGGAATTTGGTGTCTCTGTCTGATACGATGGTCCTTGGCACTCCATGAAGCCGTACTATCTCCCTGAAGAACAGCTCAGCTGTTTGTGTGGCATCATTGACATTGGCACATGGAATGAAATGTGCCATCTTGGAGAATCTGTCCACCACTACAAAGATTGCATCTTTGTGGTTGATCTTGGGCAGACCTAGAACAAAGTCCATCGAGATGTCCACCCAGGGATGTGTTGGTATGGGCAGTGGGAGATACAACCCGTGAGGTTGCACTCGGGACTTTGCCTTCTTGCAAGTGATGCACCTTGCACAATGTGCTTCTACTGTCCTTTTGATGTGTGGCCAGTAGAAGTGCTCCTTGACCACTGCTAGGGTCTTGTCGACACCAAAGTGGCCCATGAGTCCTCCTCCATGAGCTTCTCGGATGATAAGCTCCCTTAGTGACCCTTGTGGTATGCACAGCCTTCTTTCTCGGAACAAAAATCCCTCATGGATGTAGAATTTGCCATGACTCCCTGTGCTACACCCCTTGTAGCTCTCAGCAAGGTCAGGATCATCCTTGTATAGATCCTTGATGTGCTCGAATCCTAGGACCTTTGCCTCCATGTTTGATATCAAGGCAAACCTCCTTGATAGTGCATCGGCTACCACATTGTCTTTGCCCTTCTTGTACTTGATGATGTACGGAAAGGTCTCTATGAACTCCATCCACCTGGCATGTCTCCTCTTGAGATTGGTTTGCCCTCTGACGTGTTTGAGAGTCTCGTGATCAGTGTGGATCACAAACTCCTTGGACAGCAAGTAATGCTGCCAAGTCTCCAAGGCTCGGACAAGGGCATAGAGTTCCTTGTCATAAGTGGGGTAGTTCAGTGAGGCACCACCTAGTTTCTCACTGAAGTATGCCACTGGCCTCCCTCCTTGGGTTAGCACTGCTCCTATGCTTATTCCAGAGGCATCACACTCCACTTCAAACGTCTTGTTGAAGTCGGGAAGGACTAGCACTGGTGCGTGTGTAAGGCTGTCCTTCAAGGCCTTGAATGCCTTCTCCTGAGCTTCTCCC
>JAEVFF010000768.1:24165-56201 GCA_018901945.1 Pugionium dolabratum | reverse complement strand
AACTCACAACAAAACCTAAAAAGACAATCTTATCAGTACAAAAAGGTGCACTTCTTGAGATTGGCATAAAGCTCTTCTTGTCGAAGGGTTTTAAGGACCATCTCAAGATGTGTGAGGTGTTCCCGTAGGCACTTACTGTAAACAAGGATATCATCAAAATAAACTACTACGAACTTACTGATGTACGCCCTAAGAACTTGGTTCATAAGGCGCATGAAGGTGCTTGGGGCATTAGCCAAGCCAAATGGCATGACTGTCCACTCGTAGAGCCCTTGCTTTGTCTTGAAGGCAGTCTTCCATTCATCGCCTTCCTTCATCCTTACCTGGTGGTATCCACTCTTGAGGTCTATCTTGGAGAAGACCGTGGCTCCACTCAGTTCATCTAGCATGTCATCCAGCCGTGGTATTGGATGCCGGTACTTGACTGTGATGTTGTTGATTGCTCGGCAGTCCACGCACATGCCCCAAGTCCCATCCTTCTTGGGCACTAGTAGCACTGGTACGGCACATGGACTGAGGCTCTCTCGAACATATCCTTTCTCCAGGAGCTCCTTGACTTGCTTCTCAAGCTCCTTGGACTCCTCTGGACTCATCCGGTAGGCTGGCCGGTTGGGCAGGGCTGCTCCGGGCACTAGATCAATCTGGTGTTCTATGCCACGTAAAGGGGCAAGCCTGCTGGTATCTCCTCTGGAAATACATCCTGGAATTTGTTGAGGAGTGTTGCTACTTCAATGAGGTAGCTCTACCTGTCCCTGTTCTATACTCAACACTTCCTTGAAAACCATTAGTAACATTAAATCCTTCGAGGCTAAAGCTCTCCGGACATGGCTTGGTTGAATAAGAAAATTAGACTTGATAAGTTTCTTCTCCTTACTCATTTGGAGTTGTAGCTCGTGTACCTGGGCAGGTGTAAGAGGAGCCAAGCTCACCTTTCTTTTGTCATGCACAAAAGTGTAGAGATTGGTTCGGCCATCATGCCTGGTCTCTTTGTCAAACTGCAATGGTCTTCCTAGTAGAAGATGGCCAGCTTGCATGGGCACCACGTCGCACACGACTTGGTCTTGGTACTTGCCCACACTGAATGGCACAGTGACTTGCTCATGGATCTTGAGCTCCACTTTGTCATCGAGCCATCTCAGTCTATATGGTCGAGGATGCCTTGTCTTCTCTAGACCTAGCTTATCAACCATATATGCACTAGCAACGTTAGTGCAAGAACCACCATCTATGATGAGGTTACATACCTTGCCCTTGATGGTGCAACGGCTGTGGAAGATGTTCTCCCTTTGGATGGTCTCTGAAGGATCCACCATTGCACTGAGGATACGTCTAGTGACCAGCACTTCCCCCACATCAGGGTACTCAATGTCACCATATTCTCCTTCTGGTTCATAGTCCTCTTCATCTTGGGACTCATATTCTCCTGCCTCCGTAATCAGCATGACTCGGTTGTTTGGGCACTCCCTTGAGATGTGTCCACGTCCCCTGCACTTGAAACAAGTTATGTCACGTGATCTTTGAGGGTTAGAAGACTTACCAGGCTCTCTCTGGTCACGGGTGGGTTCAGGAGGCTTGCTCTTGAACCTTGACTCGATCTCTACGCTTTTGCCTTTGTCCACTGTCTTAGGCATGTTGCTTGGTGCCCAAGGTGTCTTAGGCTTGCTGCGGATGTCTTGGCTCTTACGTTTGATGTGCTGTTCAGCTTGCACAGATAGGTGGAACAAGTCCTTGAAGTCGTTGTAGATTTGCCTTTCCACCTTGCAGCTGATCCTTTCTTGGAGTCCATCCAAGAATTGCGCCATCAATGCTTCTTCATCATCATTGAGCTCCAATCTGTTCCTTAACCTCTCGAACTCTTCATAGTACTCCTCTACTGATCTGGTACCCTGCTTAAG
The DNA here is from genome assembly GCA_018901945.1 of Pugionium dolabratum. NCBI lineage: Eukaryota > Viridiplantae > Streptophyta > Magnoliopsida > Brassicales > Brassicaceae > Pugionium > Pugionium dolabratum. Next base: position 54,306 of record JAEVFF010000768.1, on the reverse strand, counting down.
AGTACGAAAACGTCGTTGCAAATCCCTATGAAAGTAAGGTGGAACATACCTTTGTCGCATGAGGTCTTTCATGTCGACCCATGAGTCTACGGGCTCATTCTCTTCCTCCTTCTGTCAGATACCTCACGATCCCACCAGATGAGGGCATTGTCCGTGAGTTGTGCTACTGCCATTGAGACTCTCCTAGGTCCTGGTTGGTTGTAGTGATCAAAGATATGATCCATTCGCTTCTCCCAATCTAGGTAAGCCTCGGGGTCTACTTTTCCTGCAAAAGTTGGAGGAGTTAGTTTAACATCAGGATGAATTACCCGGTTATAGGTGTGTTCATCTCCATCCTCATGACGTCTAGGAGGCATTCTTGGTCTCTGGTGAAGACCATATGGCTCAAAGCCATCATCTTCTGCCTCTGGTTGCCGTGGAGGTCCTCTCGGCCTATGGTGATAGTTATGAGGTTGCGTGTCCTCATCTCCATCTGGCTGGGGTTCCTCCTGTTCGTGCCGTGTCCTAAGGTACTCAGGACCCTCAGGACGGTCTTGCTCAGCTCTCACGTGCCTTATGGCCTGGAATCTCACTGGTCTCTCCACGCGCTCCAACCTTTCGCCTATGGATGCGAGTTGGGTTTGGAGTGTGGTGAACATGGCCATCATGGCTTCAGCTGCGTCTCTATTCTCTTCTCCCATGTGTGCTACAAAGAAAGAAGATAGTTAGGTGCTCCTAAATTATTAGGAGAGTTTTCGTTTTATATGTGGGTTGAAAAAAATGCAAAAAGGAAAAATCCTAAGGAAAGGAAATTCGACCAAGAAAAAGGAAACCTTCTAGATGCTTATGCTTAGCTGTCCAATTCGAAATATCTCCTCTTTCCTTTTTCTTTTCTTTTCTTTTTCTTTTTAAATTAACTTAAAACTAATGGAAATAAGAATAAAACAAAAGGAAAACTCGTATGCAATGCAACAAGTGAATTCTAAACCCTAGTGATACACGTAGGAGGCTAGATGCACTCGGTTTGAAGTTTGAAGTTATTTTTTTGATTTTTCTTGAATGCGACTTAAACTAATGCAAGAACACAAAACAAAACAAGCAAAAGGATAGAAACAACCTGGTTTTAGGAGCTTTAAGCTCTGATACCAAAATGATACAAGCCTTGATTCAAGGATGTATGCGCGTGGGCTGTTTGTAGAAGATTAGGTGAGAAACTCAACCTTAGGCTTCTGGATAGGGGTTTTCTGGTTGGTAAACGATGGAAGGGTGAAGTGAACCACACGAGGGGTGATGAACCTCGTGATAAATCACAAACTTAGAGCTAGGAGGGCTGGTCTCAACTAGGTTCTAAGCGCACAAGATTCTTGAGAGAAAACTTGTAAAAAGTTCTATCTTTATTAATATCAAAAAGGTTGTCGAACTACAATGCTGGAAGGAGCCTTATTAATATGCTCGACAGCTTGACCTTCTAGGGTCGACTCAAATAAAGAAAAGGAAAGTTTACAAAAGTGCACAAAAGGAAAAGATACAAAAGTGCATAACCGAAAAAGGACCTATTCCTAAAATGTTCTTGACTCAAAAATGTAAAGCAACTAGATCCTACCCTGCAAAACAGAAAGAGGCATATATTCGAATGTAAACTTACCTTAACTCACCTCACGGCCAAGAAATGGAAGGTGGCCGTCCTTGTGGCATGCACGCGCCTTGCTCCTAGTCTTCGACTTGGAGTAGGGTTAAATATCTTTGGGCCCTGACCTCTCTTGCCACTAAAGCCCAAGTCTCTGATGTTCCTTGTGTTGTTGAGAAGCCTTTGGACTCTAATTTGCTCTTCTGGCCCATTGTCCTTAGCTGCTCTTCCTCTAGAAGCTTGTCGACCCATAAGCTGAATTTGTGGAAGAGTGCTCTTGATCTGCTTCTTGTCATTGCTCCTGGAGGTACCACTGGTGTAGATACTTCCTCTAAGTGCATGTCCTGGAGCTGGTAGCTCATTTGGTCCGAGTCCTCTTGTGTAGAAGTGGAAGTGTGCGTGTACTCGGCTGGATGGCCTGTACCGGCTGGATTGTGCGCGGTACTGGCCGGAATGACTTCAGGACCGGCCAAGTTGATCCCGGAGTCGGCGGTGTCATCAGGGGGACCGGCGGTGTCATTCACGTCCCCACCAAGTGTGCCGGAAGCTTGGGCCTCTCCGCCGGCGATGTTGACCGGTCTGGTCCTATAGGTCGAGGGTCCGGCGGTACTGTCTGGTCCGGCAGGCGCGCCAGATGGTCCTGCTGTCTCGGGCAAGCTTCCTGGTCGGCCAGTCTGGTCTCCTGGCTGGATGTACGACCTGATGTCCTCATCACCAATCTCTACACTTTTGTGCATGACAAAAGAAAGGTCAACTTGGCTCCTCTTACACCTGCCCAGGTACACGAGCTACAACTCCAAATGAGTAAGGAAAAGAAACTTATCAAGTCTTATTTTCTTATTCAACCAAGCCATGTCCGGAGAGCTTTATCCTCGAAGGATTTAATGTTACTAATGGTCTTCAAAGAAAATTTGAGTATAGAACAGGAACAGGTAGAGCTATCTCCTGAAGTAGCAATTCTCCTCAACAAGTTCCAAGATCTGTTCCCAGAAGAGATACTAGCAGGCTTGCCTCCCTTACGTGGCATAGAGCACCAGATCGACCTAGTGCCCGGGCAGCCCTGTCCAACCGGCCAGCCTACCAGATGAGTCCAGAGGAATCCAAGGAGCTTGAGAAGCAAGTCAAGGAGCTCCTGGAGAAAGGCTATGTTCAAGAGAGCCTCAATCCATGTGTCGTGCCAGTGCTACTAGTGCCCAAGAAGGATGGGACTTGGCGAATTTGTGTGGACTGCCGAGCAATCAACAACATCACAGTCAAGTATAGGCATCCGATACCACGACTGGATGACATGCTAGATGAGCTGAGTGGAGCCACGGTCTTCTCCAAGATAGACCTCAAAAGTGGATACCACCAGGTAAGAATGAAGGAAGGTGATGAGTGGAAGACTGCTTTCAAGACAAAGTAAGGGCTCTACGAGTGGACAGTCATGCCATTTGGCTTGACTAATGCCCCAAGCACCTTCATGCGCCTTATGAACCCAGTTCTTAGGGCGTACATCAGTAAGTTCGTAGTAGTTTACTTTGATGACATTTTGGTTTATAGTAAGTGCCTACGGGAACACCTCACACATCTTGAGATGGTACTTAAAACGCTTCGACAAGAAGAGCTTTATGCCAATCTCAAGAAGTGCACCTTTTGTACTGATAAGCTTGTCTTTTTAGGTTTTGTTGTGAGTTCACAGGGCCTACAGGTTGATGAAAAGAAGATTCGAGCCATACAAGAATGGCCAACACCAGGAAACATCAGCCAAGTAAGGAGCTTCCACGGACTGGCCAGCTTCTACAGGAGATTCGTGCCCAACTTCAGCAGTATTGCCTCACCATTGACGGCAGTAGTGAAGAAGAACGTTGGATTCAGCTGGGGAGAAGCTCAGGAGAAGGCATTCCAGGCCTTGAAGGACAGCCTCACACATGCACCCGTGCTAGTCCTGCCCGACTTCAACAAGACGTTTGAAATGGAGTGTGATGCCTCTGGAATAGGCATAGGAGCAGTGCTAACACAAGGAGGGAGGCCAGTGGCATACTTCAGTGAGAAGCTAGGTGGTGTCTCACTGAACTACCCCACTTACGACAAGGAGCTTTATGCCCTTGTCCGAGCATTGGAGACTTGGCAGCATTACTTGCTGTCCAAGGAGTTTGTGATCCAAACTGATCATGAGACTCTCAAACACCTCAGAGGGCAAACAAGTCTCAAGAGGAGATGAGCTAGGTGGATGGAGTTCATAGAGACCTTCCCGTACGTCATCAAGTACAAGAAGGGCAAAGACAATGTGGTAGCCGATGCACTATCAAGAAGGTTCGCCTTGATATCCACCATGAAGGCAAAGGTCCTAAGATTCGAGCACATCAAGGACCTATACAAGGATGATCCTGACCTTGCTGAGAGCTACAAGGAGTGTGGCACAGGGAGTCATGGAAAATTTTACATCCATGAGGGATTTTTATTCCGAGAGAGAAGGTTGTGCATATCACAAGGATCACTACGAGAGCATATCATTCAAGAAGCTCATGGAGGAGGACTCATGGGCCACTTTGGTGTCGACAAGACTCTAGCAGTGGTCAAGGAGCACTTCTAGTGGCCACACATCAAAAGGTCAGTAGAATCCCATTGTGCAAGGTGCATCACTTGCAAAAAGGCGAAGTCCCGAGTGCACCCTCACGGGTTGTATCTCCCACTGCCCATACCCACACATCCATGGGTAGACATCTCAATGAACTTTGTTCTAGGTCTGCCCAAGATCAACCACAAGGATGCAATCTTTGTAGTGGTGGACAGATTCTCCAAGATGGCACACTTCATTCCGTGTGCCAATGTCAATGATGTCACGCAAACAGCCGAGCTGTTTTTCAGGGAGATAGTACGACTTCATGGAGTGCCAAGGACCATCGTGTCAGACAGGGACACCAAGTTCCTCAGCCATTTCTGGAGGACCCTTTAGTGGAAGCTAGGCACGAAGCTACTCTTCTCTACCACCTGCCATCCTCAAACCGATGGCCAAACTGAAGTTGTCAACCGGACACTATCAACTCTTCTCAGGACTACACTAGAGAAGAACCTCAAGACTTGGGTGGAGTGCATGCCATTCATAGAGTTCGCTTACAACCGAGCCATGCACTCAGCAACCAAGAAGACACCCTTTGAAGTGGTATACAGCTTCAACCCTCTCACACCATTGGAGTGAACGCCACTGCCACCAGCAGAGATGACCAACCTCAACGGAGCATCCAAGGAAGAGTTCATAAGAAAGTTACACCAGAAGGTAGTAGAGAACTTGGAGAAGTGGACTGGGCAGTACGTGACTCATGCCAACAAGGGAAGAAAGGAGGTGATCTTTCAACCAGGCGATTGGGTGTGGCTACACCTACCGCAGGAGAGGTTCCCCAACCTAAGGAGTTCCAAGTTAGCACCAAGAGGAGATGGACCATTCAGAATGCTGGAGAGGATCAATAACAACGCATACCGGATCGAGCACCCAGGTGAGTTTTATGTGTCCAACACGTTCAACGTAACTGATTTAGCCCCTTTCCATGCAAATGAACAAGTTTTGAGGTCAAAACCTACTGAAGAGGGAGGGGATGATGGGGACATCATGTCGTATGGCCGGCGAGGAGACCATACTGGCCGACTAGGAAGCTTGCCCAAGACAGTCGGGCCATTTGGCATGTCTGCCGGCCCAAGCGGTACCGCCGGACCCTCGACCAACAGGACCGGACCGATCAGCATTACCGGCGGAGAGGCCCAAACCTCTGGCCCAACTGGTGGCAACGTGGATGACACCACCGGTCCCATTGGTGACGCCGCCAACTCCGCGATCCACTTGGCCGGTCCAGAAGGCATTCCGGCCAGCACTTCGCACAGTCCAGCCGGTACAGCCGATCCAGCCGAGTACACGGGCATTTCAGCATCTACACAAGGAGACTCGGACCAGATAAGCTACCAGCTTCAGGACATGCATCTAGAGGAAGTAATCGGTTAAAAATTTCTTTTCGCGTATGATAAACTGTTACAATTTCAGGGTAGAGTAAGAAGGCGTCTAACGGTATGCGGCTGGTGTAGTGGATTAGGTCATAACCATGCAATATGTAAAATGCCTATATAAAATGGCTAACGAATTGGAAGGGCAAGCAGGCGGTATGGTTTCTGTAATATTTTTAATAGTGTGTTAAAATCGGTAACTCGGGAAGTGGTTTTTTTTATGTTTGATAGTAATGTAAACTCCAAAATGTTGAACGCAATGGTTTTGTAATGCCCTCATGACATAAGTAATTTTAGCCCTTCCAATTCGAAAATTGTATATATTTAACGATAATAAATAATGTTTTGTTCACTAAAACATTTACACTGAACAAACAACTTATATGTTTGAGCTAGTACATAATGATTTAACTAATAATTTATAAATTTTATCGCTAAAAAGATAAGAATCAAACGATTAATCATACATGAGATCCAAAGAATAGTGCACACCATGTAGTACAAGGACATAAGAGTTTATAGAAATGTGAAAATAAAACTGAGACGAAAGTTCAAGTCAAGAAATCTCGATGGAATCCAAAAACTCCTCAAAAAAATTACAACAATTTTTTGAGGTTCCCAAGTTATGTTATCAGATTTGATATTTTTGCATCATTCAAAACCGCTGACAGAACGAGCCTGCATGAGTAGCAAAGAGGTAACTGTAGAGTTAACATAAATACCATTGTGAGGTATTCCTCTATGTCTCACAACAGAATATGCCTTCGTTTGGGACACCATATTTTTATAAGGAGTCTTCTTGAGGAGGTAGGTATCATGAGAACTATCGGGCTAAAGTCCTTCTTAACTGAACTATCAGAACGGAAAACAATGTTCTAATCAAGTACATATATAGTCATAGCTGAATTGTCCACGCAAACACTAATCCAATGTTGTTTTTCCAGATTGAAAGGGAAATAAATCCGCGGAGGGTTGGATGGATTACTCTCCAACCTGAAAAAGACAAATATGTCATCTTCAAACTTGAAACGAGCCATATCTTTAGCTGCAACCCTCGTGAATTTGGTGTGTGTTTCACTAGAAGGGACACAAAAGTCGAGTTCAAGAAAATAACATTTTGTCGAGGTGCTTGCTCTCTATTATACATTAATTGAGTCAAGTGCATTAGTGCATCAATACATCTGACAAAAAAGTAATAAAATGAAATTAGTAGGGTCTCTAGAACAATACTGAAAAGAAATCATTTTAGGGTATTAGTACTTACTCTTGGAGACATCAGTTTCATTCTCACAACTATGTCGACTACGTCTTTGTTGTTGATAGTAATGCCTTTTGGCAAGTATATTTGTACTGCCAAAGAAAGGTATAAATAAAACTTTACCTGATAAAAATAATATTAACTGCTATAGCTATACATTCTTATTACAATCCTGAAATTCTAAAATAGTAGAATCTAACAAAATGAATATATAGTTAAACTTACAATTTCTTCTTCAACAATGTGTGTAACTTGACAAACTTCTTCGCATAGTCAACTTCAGGATCAAATCCATGGAGAATAGATTGGGGATCTTGTGACACTACCATCAACCTTTTGTTGCATTGGAAGTGTTTAAGAACATTCGATGTTGTCGTCTGACGTTTACTCTTATGAAGTTCCTGACCATCATGTTCTTCAGGTTCATCTTCTTCATCACCTATGTCATCAGCGGCAGATGTCTCTTCCTTCTCTTCCACATCACCTATGACATCTCTTTTATTGATGTTGTCCTGCGAAATTCCAAGAAAGAACAAAGGAACGGATGATAGAAAAGTCGATTCATTGATGTTGTCCTGCGAAATTCCAAGAAAGAACAAAGGAACGGATGATAGAAAAGTCGATTCATTGATGTGATATGGTTTGTTCCTCTGATTGACATGAACGTCAAACAAGTACAACTAGCAGTTACGTATCACGAAAATATAATCTTTTACATTAAAATATTACATATTGTTTCCATTGCGTCTCCTTCGCACTCCATCTCCATATCAACATTTAGATCGATGTGGGGGGGAGGGGGGGGAGGGATCAATGATAGGGATTACGGGTTCAGTACCACCGAACTGTTCAGACAATTAAATTTCAACAACAAATGGGTGGGCATTTGTATAATAAATTTTGATGACAGGAATGTACTTTATTTTCGGTGGTCTGATTTAGAGACCCAAGAACAACATTTATTGCATCAGACCCATCCGATTAGGATGAGGCAACAAGAATTGGAGAACCTTTCGCATTTGATCCTTCAAACGTCCGACAAACATTGGTAGTACCAACATCATCACCTTGAACTCATGTTGTGCATGCACTATCAGCCGGCACATTGAACGATGTAGATTTGTCCAAACATTTACGAATAAATTTTACAATTGCATTCTACATTTTAGAGACCTTCTCCTCAATAATATTTTCTATTGATGCCTCGAAAACAGTCAAGGAATCCTCTATCTTCTTGAAGTGATCCAATGATTAATTAATTTTCGCATCAAGCGAAGTAAAGTTCTCCTTGAGATTCGATGCAACCAAATCAGCAATCAAGGTTTGTTCATGGTTGACCCAGTACCACGAGGAGTATAGGATGGCTAGCCTGATTCAGACACACCCCCTTTATCCTTGCGTTTATCCCTCTTCTCTTTCTTCTCCATCTCTTCAGCCCTCATCCTACTCAATTCGGACTCAGAAATACCTCCGGTGAACATGCTTTTTTGGAATTCAAAATTATCGGATATCAACTTCAATATGTTGTTGATGTTATCATCATCTTCATCATTAGACCATACAAACTTATCTTTGTTAATTGACGTCTCCCCGTCCTCTGAAATAATGCACTGCACAACAACCTACAAATACACAAAAAATGAATTATCAAATACTCAATAATCTAACATCAGTGGAAAAACAATCAAATTTTGAAAAGAACAATGATTAAATAACTAAACATCATCATTTAGTCAGTCGAATACAAATTTTATCGGCTACGTTCAAATATTTTGTTTAATAGATTAGTTAACCATTACAATAACCTTTATGGTTTAACACATCTGCTAACAATATAAATACCTTGCTAAAAATAGATATCTATGGCACGGCACATTGAATATGGGATAATACAATGTTAACATTTCAAATATCGGTTTACGAATCAACTTATCAGCCATCACACTAACTTACCTGATATCAAATTCACTGTCACCATAAAACAAATTTCTGCTTACAGTATGTTGGCTAGCTACATGGTTAATATTGCGTTTAACAGTTTAGATAAATGGTTACCGCTACCGAATTATGATCCATGTTATCTACTAACGTGTTAGCATAACAGGTATTGCGATTACACTATGTTGTCTACCTAGATAAAAAATTTCAAAATAAGTTAAGGTACATCATACAACCCCTTCTTCATCAAGCATTCGCGCATGGCCAAGGCTAAAACCAATTTTTTTTATTGGAAGCCGATGCATTATCAAGACTTTTATCCGGTTGGCCTTCAGATTCACTGTTGAATTCGGCAGAAGAAGATGAGTCGTTCAACTGTTCGAATTCCAATAGAGAAGGTACGGCTTCAACCATGAGCAATTGAATTGAATGGAAAAATCCTTTAATGGCAATTGAACTTTGTGATAGAGCAAGGACTTCTCTTCTATTGATATGCAAAGAATACGTCAAGTTTCCGGATAAATTCAACATGAGTTTTACCAATTTTGGTAAGATGAGCAACAACAACGATGCCGTGATAGCAAGATATGCATACTTGATCCTCTCCTCTTTATCGGCTACTGTTTTTGTTTTGAGCATTTTAATTGCTAGACCAACACGGCATGCTTCAAGATTGCCGAAAAGTGTTTGCCAACGGCATCTTTTTTATCGGATAATTCTTCTTTCCCTTGGCACGAGTAGAAAATTTACCGTACGGAAGACCGGTTATGATAGCAAACTCTCTTAACGAAAACCTAATTGGGTTACCCGCAAACAAAAACCATAACTCGTGCTTTTGGAAGTCTTGAGTTGCCGGGTTAACATAAAATGATCAAAGCTTCCGGAGTAGGCTAACTTCTCGGTTGTAGAAAGAACGTTCCCGAAAGGGGAATTACGGATGACCTTAGCCTTTATTTCATCTAAAGCATTCATTATAGCATGGATACGTTTAGTCTTGTGGTAAGTATTAACTCTTTCTCCGGCTGGTTTTTCACGGGCGCCAAACATCCTTTCCGGTAATTGGATGTTAGAATCCTACACATAACAATAGACAAAATCGAATTGTATGCACCGAGTTTGGTATCAATTTGGTATAAAAATCGGAAATTTTGAAAAAAACATATCATTTTATTTCTGGAAAATTTTTTCAAATCCAGACTGTTTGTGTGAATAAAGATGTGGTTACCTTTGCTGGGATTTTTATATTCTAAGTTGACGGTTAGAAAAGAGAACCAGTGTGAAAATCTCGGGAGGGACACATCCTTTGCAAATCGAGGAAAGAACGTATATCTTCTTCATTGTCTGTAAAAATTTACTGTTCACGTGAACAGTGATTTGTGCAATTTTATCGGCGATGTTAACCTAGAAAAATGGAGTTTGCGATATCAGAAAAGGTTGGAGCTTGTGAAATAGAGAAGGAGAAGAAAAAAAGCTAGTAAAGCTTTACGAAAATAAAATAAAAGTGAACCGATGGTGGGAACGAATAGCATGCCATTTTTTTGCTTTCTTCAAGCATCATCTTCCTTCTTAAATAATGGCACTTTGTGATAAAATCTATGAAAAAATATTCAGATAGGTTATTAGAGACACAACCGAGCTAAACGAAAATGCAGAGTGCTGCAAACAGCAAATGTATAGATCACAAATATTGGGAGAGTTTTGTGCTATATAATGCAAATACTCATATATTATCCGATACAAAACAGGTTAAATAAACAGGGTAAGCCACTCATATGTGTATTTCCATTCATAGAAAAAGTAATCACAAATTCGATTATATATGAAACTATATAATCTACTTTTATTATTATAATATTGATATTAAATTTAATCATGTTTTTGTTCTACAAAATATATCATATTAATATCATAAAAATCGAATACATTATATGGTGTTTCATACTCAAATCATATTACTAAAACCCTACATCACATACCTTTGTCCCCTGTCTTACTATTATAAATTTGTTTATTGAGTAGCAAAACAAGCTTGAGAAATAGAAACACAATGTGAAGAGAATCAAATTTAGAATTCAAGTAAATGTAAAGTTTGAAGTAATTTCACTTCTTTTTCTTCTTCTTCTTGGATTCTTTTTGTCCACTAGAGCCACCACAAACAATAGAACATTCTATGCCACAAATGTTACCAAAACAAGAAAATAATCCATTATCTCCTCCTTTCTTGTTCCTCACACTTTGCTTTTGTAGAGGAGCTACAATCATCTGTTGATTTCGTGGGTTGGTTTCATTGGGCTTGTAACTCGATTTAGGTTTGAAATTAGAGCTTGTTTTATAGTCAGAACTTGGTTGATAACTTGAACCAACGTCTAAAACAACTGGTAAATTAGCTTGCCACCTCTCTAGCTTAGAACGAAGACCCTCAACGCTTCGTTCACCAACACTTATCACAGTACTCTCTGTATCTTTCCCTGTCAAAGCCTTTTCTTTTGCGATTTGAGCCGCGACTACTGAGGCTGAAGGACCCAACTCAGACTCTGTTATCACCACTGGTCTTGACCTCATTGGTGTTCCATATTCAATATTGTTCCGTTTAGGAGTATATGCTATTTTGTTCCTTGGTCTCATCGGTGTCCCATACACTAAATGTTTCGTTTGCCTAAACATTGTGTTTGGCGTTTTCCTCTGTGGCTCATACTCAACCATTTGTGAGTCAGATGATAACTCATCTTTCTCAAAACCCGAGTTTGTCGTAGAACTCATACGGGTTTGTGTCACTTTCCTAGGTGAATCTACCATTGAGCTTGTATCGCTTTTAGACCGTCGAAGACCTACGGGTTTTGAAGATATATTTTTCTTATGAAACAACAAATCGTCTTCGAACAAAAGAGGCATGCTTTGGCCAGAGTTATCGATTAGCCCCACCGCAATATTTAGTAGGCCGTGTGGACGGCCTGACGCACGAAGAACCTCCAGAGTAACAAATCTCATAGCGGAAGAAGGGCTAATAAGGTCACTGATCAATGTTTGAACCGTTCCAACATGAATGTCTTTAAACCAATGCAACGCATAGATCTCTATAACAAATATTGATGTCCCATCGTAGAGTGATTCATCATCTAGACGAAACACAAACTTGTCGTTCCATGTAGGGCTTGTTCCGCCTGTATTGTCTACACGTGTCATTTGTTTACGGTCTGGATCAATCCAAGCGACTGCATATGTCTTCATGCAACGTGCCACAGGAGCCAATTCTTGGGCCGAAATAATATTCAGCTCCAAAGTTTGACAAGGCGCAAGAAAAGACATGTTTTGTTGTTTCTTTTGACAAAACTAAATCTGAAAATGTAAAGGAAACAAAGAAGATGGAATTTGTTCTTTTGGTAGATACAAAGACAGATCCGTCGTCGTCCTTAGAAGGGACGACGAAGGAAAGCAATGCATGAAGGTGAAAATGGAAAAAGGTATTTGACAAAGGAACCCAAAAATAACAATAAGCAAAAAAAAACAATTGTTTATTAATTACTTATTTTGGTTTTGTTATTTTAAAACACCGACTCAATTGCATTGCTTTCACTAATTTTTTTTTGTTTATTTTCTTCCTTTAATCTTTTTGCGAAATTTTAGGACTCTCTTTCACTAATTGTTTGTTTATTTTAGGTTGGTTTCTGTTATTTTATTGTTAGGATTAGTGTTTTTAGAAAATAAACGATTGCAAGTAAATTAAAAAGCTCAGTAATTTTAGAAGTTTAAAATTATTTTGGATGGAATCATGATACGAATTCGAAAAATCACTAGAAATTTTATGGGATACAAAAGTTAGTTTTTTAAAAATATAAAGAGATATAATTATCTCACTGAACGAAATTAAGTGGCAACTTTCGTGACATCGTTAATATATTATTTGAAAAACATTTTTAAAAAATAATCTTATATTAATGTGTTATTAACAGAAATATGACGTGTTATTAACAGAAATATGACGTGTTATCACCACATCAAATTTCAAATAAATATATAAATGTACTTAATTTATTAAAATAATTACAATATATGATATTGTTATTAATTTGGTTAGAGAATCGATATATTTTATTAAAATAATTTAAAAATACTATTAAATTTGTAAAAAAAATTATTTTTCTTTTATTAATTTACATATAAAAAAATTAATATTAAAATAATTTTAAATAAAAGTTAAAATTATATACATATTTTATTTATATTTACAAATAAATAATATTATGTAATTTACGAATATTTTTCCTTACGTAAGTATAAATGTAGTTAACTTCTTAACATCCAATGCTCGGCATCCAATGCTCGGATTGCGATTACAATAGTGTTAGTTTTCGTTTTAGTCTAATTTGTATAAAGCAACACTGTGACGAGTCCGATAGGAAGTAATGTTTGGATGGTCAAATGAGCTCGACTAAACTGAAACTTTTGCAAAACATTCTTGTCTTTTTTGTTTTATAAAAGTAAATTCTTTTTCTTTCTTGCTTTAACACGAGGAGAACAATTACATTATGTAGTATTGTTCACTCTAGGTTTCTCCACTTCAAAGTTATCTTCAAGTCAACTTATTGTTTAATTGTGATAAATAGACTGATTTTGCAATAGGCAGAGTTATACTCTGTTTCAGAACAGTTGCAACTTCTTTAGAAAGTACTCCTCCTTTCTTTTGTCGTTGAATAATTTGATATTTTCTCATTGGGTTATGTCTATTTCATGGATCCAAATACTTAGCTGTTTCATCTCCTTTTTGATCTATTCTTTTACAACCCATATCATCCATCTCTTCTTCCTTTCCTCCCTTTTGGTCATGCTATGTTTTATTCTCCTTAAATAGAGTAATTGCTCTGCTTCCAACATCCTCCCGCAAGCTTGTAATGGATGAAATCCCAACACGAAGTTGTTTCTCAAGTGTATGAAGTCTTTTCGAGGCAACGCCTTCGTTAAAATGTCCGCTAGTTGGAAGTTCAAAGGTATATATTAGATCTCGACCAGCCCAAGAGCAACTTCCTCTCTAATATAATGATAGTCAACTTGGATATGCTTTGATCGGCTATGCAATCCTAGATTAGCAGATAATTGAATTGCTGAAAGATTGTCACAACATAATAAACTTGGGTGAGGTTGAGAAATCTTTAAGTCACAAAGAATAGCATTGATCCATGTAAGTTCGGATGTCGTATACGGTAAAGCTCAGTATTCTGCTTCAGTAGAGGATCGAGACACAGTTGGTTGTCATTTGGCACACCAAAATACTAGATTCGAGCCGAGAAATATGCAAAAACTCGTTATTGATCGACACGTATCTTGATAACCGGCATAATCACTATCAATATACGAAATAAGCGAGAACAAACTGTTCTTGGAAAAATTCAGTCCATAGTTGATCGTACCCGACATGCCGAAGGATTCTCTTTAGCAATGAGAAATCCAACTTGGTTGGTGAGTGCATTCGTTGACATACGAAATTAATAGCAAATTGGATATCGGGACGAGTAAGTATGAGATATTGAAGCTTTCCGGCTATACTTCTGAAATATGTTGGATCTAGGAACAACTCTTTGTCTTGAAAAACCAAATCAAGTCTATTTGGCAGAGGAGTTGGCATAAGACTGACATCACACATCCCGGTCTGATTTCAGATTTTTTCAACATATTTTTCTTGATTGAGGAATAATCCATCCTTATGTGACCTCGCTTGTATTCCCAAGAAGTAATGCAAGTTACCAAGATTCTTCATCGCAAATTTACTACCCAATTCTTTATTCAACTCTGCACTCGGTTCAGGTGAGTCTTCTATGAGCAAAATATCATCAACATAGAGTAAGAGAATTATTGTCCAATTATCACGATGATATGTGAGTAAGTAAGGATCTATTTGCTGCATAAGAACCCAAACTCCAATAAAAAGCTGCTGAATTTATCAAATCATGCCTTTGGAGTTTGTCTCAAACCATACAAGGCTTTATTCAGCTTGCACACATGTGTAGGATAATGTCGATCCTCAAACCCTGGTGGTTGTACCATAAATACCTCTTGTAGTTTATCGTATAAAAAGCATTTTTACATCCAATTGAGTGACTGACCAGCCTCTTGACGTTACAATACCAAACACTATACATATAGTAGAAGTTCGAAAAACAAGACTATTTATTTCGACAAAGTATACTCCTTCCTTTTGAGCAAAGCCCTTAGCCACTAACCTCTCTTTGAGTTTATCGACAATACCATCAGCCGTGAGCTTCACCGTGAAGACCCAACTACATCCAAGAATATGCATCGTTGCCTTTGCTAGCACCAGTGTCCAAGTTTGATTTTACCGTTGAGCTTCCATTTCTTTAATCATTGCCTCTATCCAACCTAAGTGTTTAAGAGCTTCTACAACTGTTTTGGGCTCAATTGGTCGATCATTAGTGCAAACCATGACATATTGAGGATTGGGTTTTCGAATACCTCTCTAAAGCTGTGTGGTCATTGAATGTGTTCTACCTTCATTTGATTGAGTTTGTGTAGACACTTGCGTTTCTGGAGGCTGTTCAAACTCTTCTTCTTGAACCATTTTCCCTTGAAATAATTCCATTCTTTGTTTTGAAGAAGCATCACGAGCTTCTTGTTCATGAACATTATTTCTAACTTCGATTGTATTAGGTGGGTCGCGAGGCACCACAAAAACATATCTTGAGACAGAATTAATATTACTTAGAATGGATTGCCAAGCTTTCAGCAGCGGAGTAACATATGTCTAACATAATTCTTGTACCTATCTTCAAATGGAAACCATCCTTCATCGAATATAACATGTCTCGATATATATATATACTCACTGTTGGAGGAAATAGACACCTATAATCTTTATATTGTGCATTGTATCCAAGAAACGCACATTGAAGTGATCTTGGATC
Organism: Pugionium dolabratum; assembly: GCA_018901945.1. Lineage (NCBI taxonomy): Eukaryota > Viridiplantae > Streptophyta > Magnoliopsida > Brassicales > Brassicaceae > Pugionium > Pugionium dolabratum. Next base: position 38,615 of record JAEVFF010000768.1, on the reverse strand, counting down.
ACACTTGTGTGTAGCATACGACCTTAAGCATGGAAAACACGTTGTCCCAAACACTCGAATAAATGAATAATTGTGTTTTTGCCATAATAACCTTTCATGTGGGTTGATGTTCTTTAATGAGGTTGATAGAAGGAGATTTCAGATGAAATTAGCTGTATAAAAAGTTTCAATCCAAAATTTTAATGGCATTTCACTTTGGTAGAGCAACGAGAGACACGTGACATGCCTATGTCTTCTTTCAGCAAGACCATTATGTTCTGGAGTATATGGGCACGATAGTATATGAGCAATGCCATGGTCAACAAGATGTCGTTTAAACTAACAAGATGTCGTTTAAACTGATGACTTATAAAATTTCCTCCAGCATCACTTTGGATAATCTTAATTTTCTTATCAAATTGTTTTTCCACTTTCTTTTGAAAGGCAACAAAGACTTGAAGAAATCCGACTTTATTTTCAAAGGGAAAACCATGAATAACGAGAGTTTTCCACAATCACAACATAATACTTGAATCTTTGAGCCGATATAATAGGCGATGGACCCCAAAGATCACAATGTATCCAATCTAGGAGATTCAAACTATTTGAAAATGATGCATAAACGGTACTTTTAAATCTTTTCCATCTGATAAGGCTCACAAATGGGATTAATGCTGCTCTTATTTACTTAGATCTCCTTGTTATTCTTTAAGTATTGTAGAGTCTGGAAGTTGACATGCTCAAGTCGTTGATGCCACAACATCTCACTTGCTATGACTTGCCAATTTGAGTAGAATGCCTTAATCACATGACTCTCCAATACATATAAGCTATTACACCAATGCCCTTGGATTACCATCCTATGAGTCTGCAAATCGATCACATATATACAGTTAGGATCGAAAAATACTCCACATGTATAATCCTCACAAAACTTTGATACCTTTAGCAGTGATTTTTGTATATTCTGACAAACCCGAATATTGGACAAAGGAATGATATATGTCGAAGTGTTGATGACTGCTGAACTGAAATGAGTTATAGAGAGATGATTACCATTGCCTACCATGACAATTTCGTACAATTGGAATGGATAGATGTTTATAGCGAGTCCGTGATGGAGGTGATGTGCGATGAAGCCCCTGAATCCAGATACCATTATTTCCCGGAGCTCTCAGAGCTTTGTAGAGTAGACAGAGCTTGAGGTAAGTCATTACTTTGATATAGATTATCAAAACGACTCCAACATTTTAGAGCTGTGTGATCCATTTTGCCACAAATTTGGCAGATTGGTCTTGACTCATTTCCAACACTTTAAGTCCATCCCAACAAATTAACTGTTGGGAGCAGCTTCTTCCTCTTTTGGAAAATCCTCCTTGGCCCCTGTTGCTACCAAACGCAAAAAAAATTGCATTTTCCTCCTTGAAAACTTCCTGTTCTTCAAGCTTGAAATACCATGTGTGGAGATATGTCCTCTCCGGTTCATAAGACCTGAGCTTCAACTCAAACTTAGAAATTTCAAATACCACATCGTTAAAGCTTGGCGTGGGAAATCGAGACGTTGAGCTTTGTAATACAGTAGTTAGGATCATATTCTCGACCAAGCCCATTCATAAACATGAAATCTTCATAGATTCTTCTATTGGCTTTCCAATGGAGTTGAGTTGATCGCGTATGGCCCTGAAATCTCGACAATATACAAAGAACTCCTTTCTCCCAAACCGTGAGTTGAAATTGTCGTTTGAGCTCAAACTCTCTTGCCACTGAGCTCTTGTTGAAGTTATTTGCAAGAGCAAGCCAACCATCGTGAGATGTTCACTACAAGAAAACAACACATTTCCGATGGCCATATTCGTCGGAAAAACGTTGGTAAAACAGATTCTCGTCTAATTTCCGACAAAAATAGTCCGTCGAGACTATTTCGTCGGAAATTAAATTCGTCGGGAACTTATCAAGAATTTCTGACAGCTTGGCGATTAACCACTTTGTCGGAAACTTCCGACGAGTTTTCGATGAAAATTGTCCGTCGGAAAATACCGACAGATATTCGATGGTACGCAGCCATCGGGAATTACCGATGAATTATCGAGAGACTCTTTACAATGACTTCTGCCATCGGGAATTTGGTCCGATGATATTTCCCGACGGTTTATAACCGCCGAGAGATATGCGACACTTTTCCGACGGCCGCGTCCATCGGAAAAACCAATTAATTGAAAAAATAATTTTTTTTTTAATATTTATATTTTAAAAATATTTAATTCAATATTTTTAAAATATAAATATTAAAAAAAATAAATTAATAAATTTTTTGTTTTATTAAATTAAATTAATATTTTTAATTATTTTTAAAAATAATCATACAATTAACAAAAATAATATTATAATTATAAATATAATATTAAGCAATTGTTTTAAAATAAAAATTACAAAGGAAGGGTAGGAGGAAAAGGAAGAGAAAAAAGTCATCAGATAATTTATTTTTTTGTCATTTCTACAAAGCTTTTGAGATTATTCATCTCTATTTTCATAGCCGTCATTTCTTCTTTTAGCTGCTCATTTTCCTCGTTTCTAGCTGCAGATGTTGCACCACTGGTATATGCAACTCTCCCGAGTCCTGGATGACGACCCTTTGAAAATGGTAGTTCCTGTAAAAATAAAAAATATTATTAGAAAATTTAATGAAAATTATTATAATATTAATTATATATTTAAAACAAATGAAACTTACATCAAGAACGAGATGGTTAATCTCAGAACGAAGCAATTCAACGATCGACGATGAAGAACCAACTTGAGACTGTTGGGTTAGAATATCACTTTTTTCTTTTTTACTTTTTCGATGATCTCACTAACGAGACCATCTTGGATACGACCAGTCTTTTTGTTCGTGTGGACAGCCTCGAGAAGTTGCAAGTGATCTAGAGACGATCCAATTTCTTGTAACTAAAAATAAAAAAAATCTAAATTAATAATTTTAAAAATTTTAAATAATAATAAATAATTAATTTACCAATTCATCGGCTCGTCTCAGGAAACTAGTTGATCCGGCATTGTGAATATAAATGTCTTTGCCTCCTCGATCGCTCTTCTGGTTTCCCGAATTATTTTTTGAGATGACCTCAGCGCTAGAAGATTCCCAATAACGAATAAAGTCATTCCAAACCGACTCATTCAACCCTCTTGGTTTATCTTTTCCCTTTTTCCATTTTTGTTTCCACTCGTTCATGTGGCGAGAAAATTGTATTGCAGCCTCTTTTTCGAAAGCTTTTTCCACCAATTTTGTGTTCATGGGATCCCATGTAAATTCTTGCTGCGAAATTTTAGTATATATTACTAAAAAATATTATTAAAAACTATTTAAAATAATTATATATTTAAAATTTAAATAACGTACCGCAAACATCCTGAACCAAATCTGACGTTCTTCGTACGGAATATCTCGAAATTTGGTATATGGTTTGTTCAAAAGAGAATGAAGCATCTTTAATATAGATTTGCTTATTCTGTTGTTTGAAATATCAAACCTACGAATTTTTATTACAATAGCATTTAAATAATTATTTTAAATATAATTATAGAATAGTATTAAAATAATTATTTTAAATATAATTATAGAAAATTTAATTTACCATGTGGAGTTTCCTTGATGTTTCAGATCGAGAAATGTAAGAAGTTCACGACCAAGCTGTTGAACCAATTTTTCAATTGTCATTGGTCGGAAAGAATCATTTGCAGATTCTGGAACTTGAGTTGGTATAAAATTCGGAGTCGATGACTCACCACGTCTTTGGTAATCTTGATATGATCTATGATTGAGATATTTTATCAATCTATCTACATTTACTATTTACCGTTTTTTCAAAATATTAAATTATTTAAAATAATAATCAATTATTTTTATTTTTTGAAAAAATGAAGGTTTATTCTTTGGAGTTTTTTCAAATAGACCAAAACCGAAACTGAGACCAAATTAATATCATCAATAATTTTATATTTCTTAAACTCTATTTATTTTTTCAAAAATTATTATAAAACTAAAATTAATTTAAACAATAAGTTTTCAAAAATTATTAAACTTAAAGCTTTTTTTTCAGTAACATTTCTACTAGAAAATCAACTTGATCAACATTTCTAGAAAAAAATCAACTTGCAAAGCTCACAAATAAATGAATACACCATATAGCAAACAATTGTGGCAAGAGTTCAGCACGTATGCAATCTTAAACAAGAACTACTCAAAACTAAACGCACTAGAATCATTGCCATTGCCAAAGGCATATCCAAAAAATCAAGAGATAACACATATCCGAAATGTCAGATATGAAGCCAACCAAGAGATAAACTTTGAAACCACAGTCGATGATTCCATTGGGAATTAACTTCCCGATCTAAGCTATCACATGCGAAAACATCTTTCACTTCTAAATCAAAACATATACTAATCGGTTTACAAATGAAAACTTCCATTATTTACGACCACAGCTCGAATTCCGGCGACGAGAGCAAGTTTTCTGGCGAGAACGCGGCAGGAAGGCGAAAAGACTTAGGTTGCAGAGAAACGCGAAAGAGAAAAAGAGAAGAAACGGCCGTAGGTTATATTAAACATTTTCGACGGACATTTCCGTCGGAAATAAAATAAATATTTTCACAGAAGTCCACCTTGGGAATTATGTTTCCCGCGTATAGCCATTGGGAATCCGTCGGTAATCTGTCGCCGAGTCGACGGAAATCCGTCGGAAGGCCTAATCACATGCATGATCGACAAATAGTCTATCCACGTTGCAATTATTTAATTGATGGGTTCCCGACGGTTTTCCGACAGAATTAATAAAGCCGTCGGGAAACCGTCGGTGTGGTTAATCAATATTTTGAAAAAATATTTAATTAAAAAAGTTAAATATTATATAGATAAATTTATTAAAAAAAACAATTTTAATTATAAGATGGTCGACGGCTTTCCGACGGAATTAATAAAACCATCGGGAAACAGTCGGTAATGTTAATCAATATTTAGAAGAAATATTTAATTAAAAAAGTTAAAAAATATATAGATAAATTTATTTAAAAAAGCACTTTTAATTATAAGATTGTGAAATGTTTGTGCACATAGATTTAAAAATAAAATCATAAATATTTATTTTCAATATTTAAAAATAAAATCATAAATATCAAAATAAAATCACAAATTTAATCTGATTGTGATGAACATTCCGAATTAGCTGAATTTTGGTCGTCAAACTCGCCAATCTCTTTTTCTGAATCTTGAAACACGTTGTAATCTTCGTTCGTGTTGTCATCAACAACAAGGTTAACTTCAAGAGAAGTTTCTATGGAACCTAAGTTACCAATTGTGTTTTGTTGCATAGGGTCTCATTCGGTAATACCACATACCATTCCTCTAGGATGTATTGAGGTCACTGTAATCCAAAGATCTTGCTTATTCCTCACACGAGAATATCGAATATAACAAACCTGATCCGCTTGTGATGCAAGTATAAAAGGATCATATTTTCGATGTCGCTTATGAGAGTGGGCAGATGTAACACCGAATTCGTCTTCACGTTGACCCATGACAGGGTCATACCAGTCACAATAGAACACAATACACCTAAAATCAATCATTTTAGGATAGTGAAATTCTAATATTTCACGAAGAACACCATTGTATATAATTTCTCCCGATTGAGATGATACACCATAATTACAAGTTGTTTGTGAGTTTCCTTCGTGATGACTTTTAAAAGCATATCCACGAGTGCAGTACATTGGATAAGATTTTGCAGTAAATGTAAGACCACTCACCAACTCAACTAACCACGTGGGAAACGTTATCCCCCTAGAAGGACCTGTAGTAACTTACAAAATAATTGAATATAGTCAATTATAAATATACATATATATATATACATATATGATTGAAAATTACATAATTATGGTAACACTAACATAAAAATGCAACCATCTTGCAAATTCGCATTTTTTAAGTTCGACCAACTCATTCTCGCTGTAATCTGAATAATGAACACGTATTTGTTCCATGTATATCCTGTTAATTATGAAAATAATAATTAACAATAAATTATAATAACAATTAAAAACAAAATTTAATTGAATGTACCTTACATATTTCAAAACGTCATCGCAATTTGTCAAAATATACAAATGCAAGTGATTGTGTTCCTCTTCTGATAGGCATCGCGTCTTCCCTTTTCCACTTAAACGTCCAATTTGTGCAAATATTTCTGGCACATACACTGGATAACTTGATTTTTCTCCTCCATCATCATGTCGTGCAGGTCGTCTATTTTTAGTCTGCACTTGCGATGGAAAATAGTAGCTGGCGAAGTTAGATGTTTCTTCATTAATATTTTGTGCGATGATTGAACCTTCAACCCTGGCAAGATTTTTAACTCTTTTCTTTAGATGGAACATATATCTCTCAAAAGGATACATCCATCGGTACTGAACATGTCCTCCAAGCGCTGCTTCTCTAGGGAGGTGAATAGGAAGATGCTCCATAACATCAAAAAATGCTGGTGGAAATATTTTCTCAAGGTTACAAATGAGAACCGGTATTTTTTCCTCTAAATTTCGGATATCGCCTGCAGTAAGTGATCTTGTACATAAATCTCGAAAAAAGCATCAATTCCTAAACAAAAATATTTTAATATCATATAATATACATAATTATGATTAGTTATATATAAAATAATGTAAACGTCGTATCTGCAATTGCTCCGTGCATGTTTTTAGGCAGCAGATCGCTAAAGGCAAATGGGAATAGTCTTTGCATGACAACATGACAATCATGACTTTTCATTCCTGAAAATTTACCTTCAATAGTATCGACACAATTACAAAGATTAGATGCGTATCCATCTGGAAATTTGACACTATGCTTAATCTAGTCAAAGAATTCATCTTTTGCATGCGCATCCAACCGGAATGTGGGAGACAATGATTTTCCATGTGACATTACATATAGTTCTTTCCGGGAACAAATATCCGGCAAATCCAATCTAGCTTTCAAATTATCTTTTGTTTTTCCTTGCACATTTAAAACGGTATTCATTATGTTGTCGAAAAAATTCTTCTCAATGTGCATAATATCTAGATTATGGCGCAACAAATGGTCCTTCCAATATGGTAAATCCCAAAAAATGCTCTTCTTATGCCAATTATGGTATTCGCCACAACCATCAACAGGGTAATGTCCGTTATCTCCACATGAAGCCGTTCTCTCAGCACCAAAATCTCTAAGTTGATTCATCATATAATTACCGTCAAGAATAGGAGGTGGAGCATCAAAAAGTTTTTTGTTTTTCCTAAACAATGTCGTGCTCCGGTGATATGGATGATCTTGGGGTAGAAATCGACGATGACAATCGAACCAACTAGTCTTTCGTCCGTGTTTCAGTTGGAACACATCAGTATTATCTTGACAATATGGGCATGCTAATCTTCCATGCGTTGACCATCATGATAACATACCATATGCTGGAAATCACTTATCGTCCACATAAATATTGCTCGCATCAAGAAGTTCTGTTGGTTGGAAACATCGAATGCTTCGACACCATTTTCCCACAATATTTTTAACTCATGAATTAGTGGCTGCAAGAAAATATCAAGCGATCGCTTAGGATACTCTGGGCCGGGGACGAGAATTGTTAAAAACAAAAACTCTCGTTTCATGCACAAAGAAGGAGGCAAATTATAAGGTGTAACGATAACTGGCCACAACGAGTATTGTCTCCCATGCTTCCCAAAAGGGTTGAATCCATCTGTAGATAACCCGAGGTATACGTTTCTAGGCTCATATGCAAAACTAGGATAAACCTGTTGAAAATGTTTCCATGCTTCTGCATCCGAGGGATGCACAATTTCTCTATTCGAATTATGTTCTGCATGCCATCTCATAAGTTTTGTCGTGTGTTCAGATTGACATAACCTCTTTGTTAATGGCAAATACCACATCCGTTTATGCGGAATAGGTACTCTACCGCTTATCTCTTGAAATCGAGGTTTGTGACAAAATCGGTACTTCATGCGGTTTTCATCATTTCTCCAATAGATCATGCAGTTGTCAATACATACATCGATCATTTGATATGGCAATCCAATACCAGATATAAGTTTTTGAACCTCGTAATATGAAGCAGGTGCAATATTATCTTCTGGTAATATATCTCTAACAAAATCAGCTATCGCATTCACATAATCTTTTGGCAAGTTGAAATCCATCTTTATCGTCATCAACCTGCTTGCAGCAGATACAGACGATAATCCATCTCTACATCCTTTATACAAAGGCTACTTGGATGCATCTAACATATCAAAAAAATTTCGGGCTTCCAAATTAGGTTCCTCTATTCTGCTAATATCTTCAATGTACGATTCTCTTTGTTCACGAAAAGCATCATTCACCATCTGAATAGTACCTCCATTTATATCAACTTCTGATGTCGGTTCCTCTACCCTAACATTATTAGTATTATCTATTTTTTTTGAAGTACTACCATAATATTGCATCGTTGCATCAATTTCTCCATGTGAATACCAAATTTTGTAACCCGGCATAAATCCATTCCTATACAAATGATTACGTACTTCTCTAACAGAGATTAATTTATGATTTCAACATTTAATACACGGACAATACATTTTACCGTATTCCGATGTCATATCATTCTTTGATGCAAATGCCATGAACTCTTCAATACTTTGCGCAAATTCATCAGTCAATTCCCCCGTTGTTGAATCATATCGAGGTTTATCCATCCACGATCAAAAATACTCATAAGAACCCGAAGAGCACATTTTTTAAAAAAAATTTGTTCTATTGAAATTGTGAAATACCATAACTTATTTATAATGAAAATTAGATATTATCACGAATTTTTAACAGATTATTACGAATTTTTAACAGATAATTACGAATTTTAAACAGATTATTTTTAAGATATTATTCTTTCCGACGGATTTCCGACGGATTTCCGACGGTTTCCGACTACAATAGGATAATCACATATTTTGAATAGATTTTTTCTTCCTTTACCGATGGATTTCCGACGGTTTCCGACCACTGCCGGATAATCACAAATTTTTCATAAATTATTCTTATAATTCCGACGGATTGCCGACGGAATTCGACAATGGTCGGATATTTCCGACGGCTATATGACAAAGGTTCCCGACGGATTGCCGATGGATTGTGAAAACACATATGCCGTCGGAAAATTACCAACGGCCGGAGATATGTCGGTCATTTACGATGGTTTCAAGAGGATATCCCGACGATTACATCTTCATCGGAAAGTCGTCGGTACACCGTCTGGTTTTACCATCAATTTCTCGACGGTTGTGCTGGCGTCGGATATTACCGACGGATCCCCGATGGTTTTTGTTTCCTCGGTAGTCCGTCGCGAATCCGTCGCAAAAGCGTTGGAAAATTCTGACGGTTTTTCTTCCGTCGAAAATACGGTCGGAAATGTTAATGTTTTCTTGTAGTGGTTGCTAGACTGCACATAACCGAGTACCTCTACGGTTAGAGTCCCAAAAATTCAAGATTTAACAAGCTTATCGGTACATACCCAGGCTTCATATATGGGATTAGTAGTCTCCATTATCGTGTCTCCTGTGTTGGTAAGAATCGTAGGCGGAGGAGCTGACACTTATCCATTCACAAAATCTAGTAATTCTTTTTCTACCTTGCTTTAACATGAAGAGAACAATTAGATTATATAGTAGTGCTTATTCTAGGTTTCTCCACTCCAATGTTCTCTTCAAACCAACTCATTTTTAATTGCGATAAGGAATCAAATTGGTTATTGAGGACCACATTGTAGATTGATTTTGCAGTAGGCATAGTTGTACTGTGTTTAAGAACATTTACAGGTTTTTCGTAAGGCATTCCTCCTCTCTTTTGTTTTGTCATTGAATAACTTGATATTTTATCCCTGGGCTGTGTCTATTTCGTGAGCCCAAATACTCAACTATTTCATCTCCTCTTTGATCCATTCTTTTACAACTCATATCATCCATATCTTCTTTCTTTCTTCCCCTTTTGTCATGCTCTGTTTATTCTCCTTAAGCAGAGTAATTGCTACGCTTCCAACAATTTGAAGCTTAGAAACTTTTGACCCATCTATTTTTTTTTTGTCGTCAAGTAGCGAAGACGAGGGATTGATATGTGGATTCGTTTTTTGTGTTTGTTTTTGGTTTAGGTGATGTAAACTGTTAATAAGGATATCCAATAGCCTACACTCTTGGATACAAAAACTTTAAGCTACAAACTTCAACCACCATAAAAGAAATGACATCATAGTATTGAGCGAAGAGATAATCGAATAAACAAAGATACACGCATATGACATGATATAAAATATGTCTGATGATTATCTGTGAATGATAGAGGATGCTAAGTAATGATGAGATGAATAAATGAAGATATGTGTGTTACTATTTTTTGTGTTTGATCAACCATTTGATATAACAATAAAAAATTTGTAAAGTTGATGCGACACAAGAAATGAAGTATATAATAGTTCATGTTTGATTGAATTTGCTAGAATGATTCATTGTTTAAAATGAGAATTTGTCAAAGGTCTGCCAAATGTGTGCCAAAGGAGAAAAAATGCTTTATGGCAGAGTGTGCCATTTAAAATGAAGTCTATATATTCTACGTTTGCCAAACTAAATGTGTTGAAGGTTTGCGAAAGATCTGTCAGTTAAAAATCCAGAGTATACTAACTAAAATACACTATAAGTCTAGAAATAATTACATAAAAAATTATTTATTCATCTTTGGTCAAAAATAAAATATATATGCATATTAAATAGCATTATTCAATCATTGATGTATTTTTTATTAATGACTGTGAAATTCAGAGGTTGAAGAAGAAGGATGAAAATGATATCGTTTCTTTCTCTCAATTTTGGGCCAGCGACAATTTTGGAGGCCCAAAACAAGAGAAAACGGCGACATCTCAGCTGTGTCAAAAGAACCGATTAAGTACGACAAAAGAGAGGAAAGTGCAGAGAAAACCGTGAGCAAGGAGGGAGCTCGTACAGAGAACAAAGTAGATGTTCGGAACAAATTTCAAGTTTTGGAATCCTTATCCGAATAACAAATGTGCAAATGAGAAATTGACATTTGTATTAGGGCAACGAAAATCGGTTTTGTAAACACCATATAAAAACTCTGTTTTAGAGTTGTAAAAACAGAATAATGAGAAATAAATTCAGAAACGTAATATTCAGTTTCTTCTCTCTGGTTTAGACTATCTTACATGGTATCAGAGCCATGAATCACACCATTGAGCTCAACCATTACTCAGTTCCTTCTCTGAACATCTCAAACTGTGTCACTATCACCCTAACCGATAAAAAACTATACTCTTTAGAAAACACAATTCGAAACATTCCTATCAGGCCAAGGACTTCTCTGTTTTGTCACCGGATGAGTAGCACCTCCATTACCCACGGTAATTGTGTCGGGCATCAATGGAACAAATGTGGAATCACCAAAACCGGATTACCTGCAGCAACGCTAAATGTGGTTTTAGACGGATCAAGTAGTAAAATCCTAGCTGCTTGGCTCGTTCTCAGAAGAGATACTAAGCATGGTGGTGTCGTGCTCTACCTCACATCAGATATGGTGTGCCTTAACAAACCATTTCAATCGGGTCACTTCCTCTAGATTATTTGACATTCAGAGAAAACTTCAAACGATAGCAAAAAAGAGAGAAATCCATGGAAATCTACTCAAAGGAGATTAAAGGTCTATGTGACCAACTAGAATCTATGGGGAGTCCATTCCCGGAAAAAATGAAGATTTATGCCGCTATTCATGGTCTTGGTAGAGAATACGAACCCATTAAGACAAGTATAGAAGACACTATGGATTCAGATGCAAGAATAAAATACGATGATGTTGTGCCTCGCCTAATAGGCTATGCAAATCGTCTGGAATCCTATGTTACTGAGTCAACTGTTTCTCCTTATTTATCCTTCAATGCTATGAGCACAAAAGGCAACTTTTATAATAACAGAAGACGAGGAGGTGCATTTCGCAGATATGGCAACAGGGGCAGAGGTTACAACTTCACCACTAGAGGTAGAGGCTTTTACAAGAAAATCACCTCTCCAAATCCCCTTGGAAATCAGCAAACACTAGATACTAATGCCAGTAGGGTAACCTGCCAAATATGTGGGAAAACTGATCACCAAGCACTTCGATGTTGACATCGATTCAACAACGCATACCAACATGAAGACGTGACACAAGCACTAGCTGCTATGAGGATCATGGATGTCACTGATAACGCTGGGCTGGAGTGGTACCCAGATACAGATGCAACCTCGCACTTTACCAACTCCCCCGAACATATCAATCTCCCTCAACCTTACACGGGAACAAATTAGGTAATGTTGGGAGTGGTGAGTTTCTTCCCATAACCCACACTGGATCAAGTTAACTGCCCTCGAGTTCAGGTACACTTTCTTTAAATGACATTTTGGTTTGTCCAGATATTGTCAAATCCTTACTTTTTGTATCAAAACTCACATATGATTTTCCCTGCACATTTGAGTTTGATGCTAATACGGTGCATGTGAATGATAAGGCAACAAGGAAAGTGTTAGCTCAGGGCCGAGCACATAATGGTCTTTACTCTCTGGGAAATTCAATAAATCAAGTCTGTTATATGAGTTCACGAACTGCAAGTGCTGAAATTTGGCATCGGAGGTTAGGGCATCCTCATGCCAATGTTTTAAATAAAGTGTCTACTTCTAAATCTATTATTTTGAATAACAAGTTGAACTTATTGTGTGGATCATGTCGATTGGGAAAGAGTTCTAGACTTCCATTTTCAGATTCAAAATTTTATGCAACTCAACCCTTAGAAAGACTCCATTGCGATTTATGGGGTGCTTCACCGGTTGCCTTAGTGCAAGGTTTTCGATACTATGTTATCATCATAGATAATTACACAAGATACACTTGGTTATATCCATTTAAGTTCAAATCTGACTTTTATGCAACGTTTATTTCATTTCAAAAACTTGCAGGAAATCAGTTTAACACAGGATAAAGATTTTCCAGTGTGACATAAGAGGTGAATTCATCAACTCAAACTTTCTAAATCACCTACAAAATTGTGGAATCAAGCGGTATGTCTCATGCTCTTACACCCCTCAACGGAATGGGCTAGCAGAAAGGAAACACATACATATCACGGAGCTCAGATTAACCATGATTTTTCAGTCAAAAGTTCCTACAATCTATTCGGTAGAAGCGTTTATCACGAAATTTTTTTAGCAAAACCCCAGAATATTCATCCCTCAGAGTTTTTGGCTACGCCTGTTTCCCCATTTTACGCGATTACTTATTGATACAAGCCTCAATTCAAGGTTTATATGCGCGTGGGCTGTTTGGAGAAGGTTAGGTGAGAAACTCGACCTTAGACTTCTTGGATAGGGGTTTTTGGTTTGGTATTGATGGAAGGGTGAGGTGAACCACACGAGGGGTGATGAATCTCGTGATAAATCACAAACTTAGAGCTAGGAGTGCTGGTCTTGACTAGATTCTAAGCGCACAAGTCTCTTTTGAGAGAAAGCTTGTTGGAAAAAAGTTCTACTTTATTAATATCAAAAAGGTTATCAAACTACAATGCTAGAAGGAGCCTTATTAATATGCTCGACAGCTTGACCTTCTAGGGTCGACTAAAGAAAGAAAAGGAAAGTTTACAAAAGTGCACAAATGGAAAATATACAAAAGTGCATAACCGAAAAAAGGACCTATTCCTAAAATGTCTTTGACTCAAAAATGTAAACAATCTAGATCTTACCCTGCAAAAGAAAGAGGCATATATTCGAATTGAAACTTACCTTACTTACCTCACGGCCAAGAAATGGAAGGTGGCCATCCTTGTGGCATGTACGCGCCTTGCTCTTAGTCTTCGAGTTGGAGTAGGGTTAGGAATCTTTGGGCCCTGACCTCTCTTGCCACTAAAGCCCAAGTCTCTGAAGTCCCTTGCATTGTTGAGAAGCCTTTGGACTCTTTTTTGCACTTCTGGCCCATTGTCCTTAGTCGATCTTCCTCTAGGAGCTTGTCGACCCATAAGCTGAACTTGTGGAAGAGTGTTCTTGATCTGCTCCTTGTCATTGCTCCTGGTGGCACTACGGGTGTGGAGACTTCCTATAGATGCATGTCCTGAAGCTGGTAGCTTATCTGGTCCGAGTTTCCTTGTGTAGAAGTTGAAATGCTCGTGCACTCGGCTGGATCGGCTGTACCGGCTGGAATGTGCGAGGTACTGGCTGGAATGCCTTCAGGACCGGCCAAGTTGATCCTGGAGTCGGCGGCATCACCAAGGGGACCGGCGGTGTCATCCACGTCGCCACCAAGTGTTCTGGAAGCTTGGGCCTCTCCGCCAGCAATGCTGGCTGGTCTAGTCCTATTGGTCGAG
>JAEVFF010000768.1:0-23958 GCA_018901945.1 Pugionium dolabratum | reverse complement strand
TTCTATGTCCCCATTGCTCTTATACTTGATGGTGAACACCCACTTGGAACTCACAGCCTTCTTGCCTTGGGGAAGTTCTTGTATATCCCATGTATGATTCCTTTCCATAGCTCCCTTCTCATCTCTTACTGCATCTAACCATTCTTTCTTGCTCTCAGCTTCTTCATAAGGCCTTGGAATCTGACTTTGTTCAATCTTTCCAAGGAATGCTTGATGACTAGATGGCAAGAGGTCAAGGGAACAAACAACTTGTATGGGATGAGCCACGGCCTGGTTGTTGTAGAATACCCTAGTGTTCCTAAGTCTAGTACTCCTCCTTAAATTCTGAACAGGTGGTGCAGCCTCCTCTACAACCGTTTCCTCTTCCATTTGGTGAATAGGTTCCTCTATACCCACTTCCCAGTCGTCTTGTTCTTGATTTTGGGCCATAGCTTCTTCTTGGATTGGAGTTGGTTCTTTGAGTTACCACCCCTTGTTCATTCTCTTGGGTATCTTGTGAACTACTTAAGGTTCTTGTTTCTTCGTGTCTTGAATCCTTTGGCAGATCATTTCCCAAATGATTCAAGAGAAACCTCAAACTCGTAGCCAAATCAGAAGGTGACCTGGAGAGATCCTTCAATCCTTCCCAATCTTTCTGATCATAATAGCTTTGTTCTTCTATGAACTTGACATCTCTAGACACATATGTCCTGTTGTTGCTCGGATCATAGCACTTATAACCCTTTGTGTTGTCGAATATCCAAGGAACATACACTTGATGCTCTTTGCCTCCAACTTGTTTCTTAGATCACCTGGAACATACACAAAGCACACACACCCAAATACACGTAAATGATCAATGGAAAGTTTAGTTTTATTGAGTACCTCAAATGGGGATATATCTTGCAAGACTTTGGTTGGAATCCGATTGATGAGGTAGCAAGCAACCAAGACTGCATCTCCCCAAAAACTTTTAGGAACATTGGTATGAAACATCATGGATATTGCTACTTCCATTAAGTGTCGGTTCTTCCTTTCAGCAACTCCATTTTGTTGTGGTGTGTGTGGACAGCTAGTTTGATGTAGTATTCCATGTTTGTTTAGATGAGCTTTGAATCTTTGACTTGTGTATTCCCCTCCATTATCTGATCTTAACACTTTGATCTTGGGATTGAATTGATTAGTAACATAATTATGAAAGTTTATAAATGCCTCATAAACCCTATCTTTAGATGGAAGTAATGTAACCCATGTATATTTCGATTTCTCATCTATAAAAGTCACAAAGTATTTATTCCTATCTCTAGACATGTAAGGTGAGGTCCAAACATCGGAATGTACTAAATCAAAGCAATGCTCATAAATTGTAGACGATTTAGGGAAAACAACACGACAATGTTTGTCAAGGATACAAGCCTCACAAATTGAGTGATCATAAGCGACATTAGGAATTATTAAGCTTAAAGCACGAGCATGAGGATGTCCTAATCTAGCATGCCATAAAACATCTTTATTAGCAAAAACACAGGATTTGAAAGCTAAGGAATCCAAATTGCTTGGAGGGTCTTCAAGAACATAGAGTTCATCTTGAGTTACACCACCTCCAAGTATCTTACCACTCTTAATATCCTGAAAGTAAACATTGTTAGGCCCAAATGTAACATTGCAATTGAGGTCTTTATTAGCCTTTTTGACAGAAACTAGATTAGACTTAAATTTAGGTACAAAGAATGCATTAGTTTCTTTGTCAAATAGTCTTAATTTTCCGGTTCCTTCAATTGGAATACCTTTACCATCAGCTATAGTTACTTGTCCTAGATATGGTTCAATGTTCTTTAACAACCTAGCATTGCTAATCATATGGTGAGAAGCACCTGAATCCACTACCAACTTATGATCTGGTTTATCAAGCGATTTATGGGAGTAGAGTGTGATACCGGAAAGT
Source organism: Pugionium dolabratum (assembly GCA_018901945.1). NCBI lineage: Eukaryota > Viridiplantae > Streptophyta > Magnoliopsida > Brassicales > Brassicaceae > Pugionium > Pugionium dolabratum. The sequence goes on along the minus strand of JAEVFF010000768.1, from coordinate 22,034 downwards.
TTTGAGGCATATGCCTTGATGAGATCCTCCAAGTCACTCTTCTTAACATACTCCATGGATACATTCATAGCTAGCTCCCCTCCTTGGTTGGATGAACTTGCCGGTTCAGTCGCAACCATTTGAGAGATGTTAGCCTTTGAATCCTTGAACCGGTTTGGCTTGAGATGAGGATGAAGTATCCAGGACTTGTCCTTGATGTGGCCATTCCTCTTACAATGCTCACACATCACACTCTTCCTATCCTCTTGCTTAAACACGCTTTTGTTGGCCATGACTAGTTCTCCTTTACCACCAAACAAACCAATGTTGCCTCGCTCCCTTTGAATCCGTGAGCACACCTCTTCGAAATCAGGGAGTTTTGGCTCTCTCAGGATGGACTTAATCACATCCTTAAAGGCTGGATTTAGGTTGAGAAGGAGCCCAAATATCTTGTCTTTGTTCCTTCCTTTCATTAAGCACCTTTGGATCCATAGAACTTGGTCTCAACATGTCAAGCTCGGACCATGTTGACTGGAACTTGCCCAGGAATTTTGTGAACTCCATATCCTCATGGTGTAGATCATTGAGAGCCTTCTTAACCTCATACACACGGCTGAGGTTTGAAACATCCCCATACACCCTCTTGAGAGTGTCCCAAAGAGACTTGGCGATTTCACAATGTGAATAAGCTTCAAGAATGGATGGGTCCAATGAATTTTGGAGGAATCCAAGGACTGATTGATCTTCTTGGAACCACCTAGCTTCTTCTTTCCTTGTTGCCTCATCCTTCTTCTCCTTTGGATCATCTATAGATGGAGTATTATCCTCCAAGATGTGATTCCAAAGTCCTTTGCCACAAATGGCTGTCTTGATGGTTCTTGACCATAATGTGTAGTTCAAGCCTTTGAGAACTACTGCTATCACCGTAGGTTTCAGGCTGGAACTAATTTGAACTGTATCCTCCATTGTTAGGCTTTGAAGAGCTCAAAGGAAGCAGCTTTTATGGTTGAATGAAACCGTGAGTTTTTAGTCTAAAGACTGAGAGATTTTTGACAGAATTTTAGATTAGAAACTGAGAGATTTGAGTAGAAAAGATAAGAGAATGATCTTATGCTCTGATACCATGAAAGAATATTGAGATTATAGAGGAGAAATGTGAAGAATTGAATCTGAAAACTCAAAGAGAAGTATGAGAAAATGAGAAATGACTTAGACTTATGGAGAAGAATCTCCTAAGAGTGTATTATACATTGAGTCTTTACAGCCCTTTTATAGAGGATTTACAATGTGAACACAAAAGAAAACGAATTCAAACTTGTGGATGAGTTTGAATAGAGGAGGAGCCTGTCAACAACCAATGAGAAGAGAGGAGACAGCATGGGCATGACTGTTTGGTGTGGTTGCCAAGACTGTGTGCAGCATGGGCATGACTGTTTGGTGTGGTTGCCAAGACTGTGTGCAGCATGGGCATGACTTTTTCACCTTGATTCTTCTCCCAAGGTAGCTATTTAACCATTTCAACCATGTGGTTAATAATAACCCATCCTTTTTCATTTCCCTTGTTATTCAAACTGAATTTTCGTGCTCACACTTGCCTTGTAGGTCAAGATAGGTCTTATTTGATTTTCCTATGTCAATAGTCTCGACGCCGTGGATGTCGTCGATAACTGGACTGACGTCCGTCAGGTTTTACCATCCATTTCCCGATGGTGGTGCAGGCATCGGGATTTACAAATGGATTCCCGACGATTTTACTTTGCTTGGGAATCCATCGGAAAACCATCGACTAACCGTTAGAATATTCTGAAAATAATATTGCCATCAGAAAAGCCATCAGAAATAGTAATGTTTTCTTGTAGTGCAACGTTTGAAACTAAAAGAGCCACCACAAAGCTTTCAAGTAATCTAATCTATCCTAAACTGCGTGATGACATGCATTATGCTTAATTTTTAAATATTTGCTCAATAAGCACCAATGATCAGTTTAGAATGATTAATTTAAGTACCCGATAAACTTGATATGTCCGCACTAAATCATCCGTAACTTTTCATTTAGAGTTCATAATGACATGAATCAAATGCCCACGTAAAGCTACCTCAATTTTCTACATTGTGACAAAATTTAAGACCGAAATAGTTAGGAAAAAACCTATTTAAATTAAGAATGATTTAAGACAAAATTACTCAAGGAACACCAATGATTAGTTAAGAATGATAAATTTAACTGGCCAATGAACTCATCATGTTCGCACTAAATCATCCACAAGAATCCAACAACCATGTTAAACTAGCTCAATTTTCCGTATTGTGACAAAATTTAAAACTAAAATAGCTACGAAAAGCCTCAAAGTATTCCAATCTTTCCCAAACTGCGTGATGCATTATGCTTCATTTTTAAACCTTTGGTCAATGAGCACAAATGATCAGTTTAACATGATCATTTTAACTTGCTGATCAACTTGACATGTCCGCACTAAATCGTCTTTATCATTTGATTTAGAGCTCAAAATGACATGAATCTAACGCCCTTGTTAATCTATCTCAATTTTCGATATTGTTACATCATTTGAGATTGAAAGAGCTATGACAAAGCCTCCAAGTAATCCAGTGTATCCTAAATTCGTGATGCATGCATTATGCTTCATTTATAAGCCTTTACTCAATGAGTACCAATGATCAGTTTAGAATGCTCATTTTAGCTGCCTGAGAAAATTGACATGTCCACACTAAATCGTCCGTAACTTTTGATTTAGAGTTCAGAATGACAGGAATCCACTGTCCATGTTAAGCTAGCTCAATTTTCTATATTGTGATAAAATGTAATACCAAAATGGATACGACAAATCGTGCAAGTAATCCAATTAATCCCAAACAGTGTGATGCCATCCATTATGCTTCATTTATAAACCTTTGCTCAATGAGCACCAATGATCAGTTTAGAATGATCAATCTAACTACCCGATAAACCTGACATCTCTACACTGTCGTCCGTAACTATTATTTAGTGTTTAGAATGACAGGAATCCAATATCCATGTTAAACTACCTCAATTTTCTATATTCTGACAAAATTTAAGACCGAAATAGCTACGACAAATACTCCAAGTAATCCAATGTATCCCAAACTGCGTGATGCCATGCATTATGTTTCATTTATAATCTATCATTTGTAAACCTTTACTCATGGAGCACCAGTAATCAGTTTATAATGATCAATTTAACAAGCCGATCAACTTGACATATATGAAATAAATCGTTCGTAACTTTTCATTTAAAGTTTAGAATGACACTTGTCTAATGCATACATTAAACTAACTCAATTTTCTATATTGTGAAAATATTTGAGATTGAAAGAGCTACGAAAAAACCTCAAAGTAATCCAGTGTATGCCAAACTACATGATTCCGTGCATTATGCTTCATTTATAAGCCTTTACTGAAGGAGCACCAATGATTAATTAAGAATGATCATTTTAACTGGCTGATCAATTTGACATATCTTCACTAAATCCTCCGTAACTTTTGAGTTAGAGTTTCAAAGTGACACAAATCCAACGACTACGTGTTAAGCTAGCTCAATATTCTATATTGTTAGAAAATTTAAGAGCGAAATAGCTACGAGAATGCCTCCAAGAAATCCAATCTATCCCAAAATGCGTGATGCCATGCATTATGCTTCATTTATAAGCTTTACTCAAAGAGCACCAATGATCAGTATAAAATCATCATTATAACTGGCCGATCAACTTGACATCTACGCACAATATCGTCCGTAACTTTTGATTTAGAGTTCAGAACGATACGAATCCAATGCCCATGTTAAGCTAGCTCAATGTTATATACTGTGACAACATTCAAGACTGAAAGAGCTACCACAAATCGTTTAAGTAATCCAATCTATCCTAAACTACGTGCTACCATGCATTATGTTTCATTTACAAGCCTTTACTAAAGGAGCACTAATCATCAGTTTAGAATGATCAGTTTATAATGATCAGTTTAGAATGATCAGTTCAGAATGGTCTGTGTAGAATAATCAATTTTACTGGCTGATCAAATTGACATGTCAGCACTAAATCATCTGTAACTTTTGATTTAGGGTTCAAAATGACACGAATCCAACACCCACGTTAATCTAGCTCAATTTTCTATATTGTGAAAAAATTTAGTACCGAAATAGCTACGACAAAGCCTGCAAGTAATCCAATCTATCCTAAACAGCGTGATGCCATGCATTATGGTTCATTTGTAAACCTTTGCTCAATGAGCCCCAATGAGCAGCTTAGAATGGTCACTTTAACTGGCCGATTAACTTGACAGGTCCGCCTAACATTTGTTTTACCATTCGGAATGACACGAATCCAACACCCACGTTAAGCTAGCTCAATATTCTATATTTTGACAAAATTTAAGACTGAAATAGCTACAACAAAGCCTCTAAGTAATCCAATCTATCCCAAACTGTGTGATGCCATGCATTATGCTTCCTTTGAAAACCTTTTCCCAATGAGCACCAATGAGCAGTTTAGAGTTATCATTTTAACTAGCTGATCAACCTGACATGTCCGCACTTAATCGTCTTTAACATTTCATTTAGAGCTCAAAATAACATGAATCCAAAGTCCACGTTAATGTAACGCAATTTTCAATATTGTGACAACATTTGAGACTGAAAGCGCTATGAAAAAGCCTCCAAATAATCCAATGTATCCCAAACTGCGTGGTTCCATGCATTATGCTGCATTTATAAGCCTTTACTCAAGAAGCACCAATGATCAATTAAGAATGATCATTTTGACTAGCCGATCAACTTGACATATCCTCATTAAAGTGTCCGAACTTTTGATTTAGAGTTCAAAATGACACAAATCCAATGGCTACGTGTTAAGCTACCTTAATATTCTATATTGTGAGAAAATATAAGACCGAAATAGCTACGACAAAGCCTCCAAGTAATCCAATGTATCCCAAACTGTGTGATGCCATTCATTAGGCTTCATTTATAAGCCTTTACTCACAGAGCACCAATGATCAGTTTAGTATGATCATTTTAATTGGTCGATGAACTTGACATTTCCGCACTAAACCGTCTATAACTTCAGATTTAGAGGTCAGAATGATACGAATCCAACGCGCACATTAAGTTAGCTCAAAGTTCTATATTGTGACAAAATTTAAGACTGAAATAGCTACGAGAAAGCCTTCAAGTAATCCAATCTATCCTGAATTGTGTGATGCCATGCATTATGCTTCATTTATACCCCTTTACACAACGAGTACCCATGATTAGTTTAAAATGATCATTTTAACTAGCTGATCAACTTGACATGTTTGCACTAAATTGTGTTTAACATTTGATTTAGAACTCAAACTGACATGAATCCAATGCCCACATATATCTAGCTCAATTTTCCATCTTCTGACAACAATTGAAATAGCTAAGACAAGGCCTCAAAGTAATCAAATATATCCCAAACTGCGGGATGCCATGGATTATGCTTCATTTGTAAACCTTTGCTCAATAAGCACCAATGATTAGTTTAGAATTATCAATTTAATTTTCTGATAATCCTGACATGTCCGCACTAAATTATTCATAACTTTCTATTTAGAGTTTAGAATGACAGGAATCCAACACCAACCATAAGTTAATTGAATATTCTATATTTTGACAAAATTTAAGACCAAAATAGCTATTTCTACGCCTCCAAGTAATCCATCCAAGTAATCCAATCTATCCCAAAATGTGTGATGCCCTGCATTATGCTTCATTTGTAAAGCTTTACTCAATGAGCACCAATGATCAGTTTAGAATGATCATTTTAACTAGCTGATCAACTTGACATGTCCGCACAAAATCGTCTTGAAGGTTTGATTTAGAGCTCAAAATGATATGAATCCAACTACCACGTTAATCTAGCTCCATTTTCAATACTGTGACAACATTTGAGAATGAAAGAGCTACGACAAAACCTTCAAGTAATCCAATGTATCCCAAACTGCGTGATGCCATGAATTATGCTTCATTTATAAGCCTTTACTCAAGGAACACCAATAATCAGTTTAAAACGATCATTTTAATTTGTCGATCAGCTTGACATCCGCACTAAATCGTCCGTAACTTTTGATTTAGAGCTCAAAATAACATGAATCCAACGCCCACGTTAGGCTAACTTAATTTTCTATATTGTGACAACATTTGAGACTAAAAGAGCTACGAAAAAGCCTCCAAGTAATCCAATGTATCCCAAACTGCGTGATGCCATGCATTATGTTTCATTTATAAGTGTTTACTCAATGAGCACAAATGATTAGTTTATAATGATAATTTTAACTGGCCGATCAACTTCACATGTATGCACTAAATTGTACATAAATTTTATTTAGAGTTCATAATGAGACGAATCCAACACACATGATAAGCTAGCTCAATTTTCTATACCGTGACAACAATTAAGACTGAAAGAGGTACCGCAAAGCCTTCAAATAATCCAAGTATCCCAAACTGCATAATGACATGCATTATGCTTCATTTATAAATCTTTTCTAAAGGAGCTCCGATGATTAGGTTGAAATGATCATTTTAACTGACCAATAAACTTGACATATTCGCACTAAATCGTCTATAACTTTTGATTTACAGTTCCGAAAGACACGGATACAACTCCCATATTAAGCTAGCTCAATTTTCAATATTGTGACAAAATTTAAAACCAAAATAGTAACGAAAAAGCCTCCAAGTAATCGAATCTTTCTGAAACTGCTTTATGCCATGTATTATTTATCGTTTGCAACCCTTTGCTCAATGAGCACCAATTATCAGTTTAGAATGATCATTTTAACTAGCCGATCAAGTTGTCACGTCCGCACTAAATCGTCCGTTACTTTTGATTTAGATTTCAGAGTGACATGAATGCAACCCCCAAATAATGCTAGCTCAATTTTCTAGATTGTGACAGAAATTAAAACCAAAATAGCTACGACAAAGCATCCAAATAATCGTATCTATCCTAAACTGCATAATGCCATGCCTTATGCTTCCCTTATACGCCATTGCTCAATGACCACCAATGATCAGCTTAGAATGATCATTTTAACTACCCGATACTCTTGACATATCCACACTAAATTGCCTTTAACTTTCGATTTAAAGCTCAAAATGACATGAATCCAACGCTCACGTTAAGATAGCTCAATTTTCCATATTGTGATAACCTTTGAGACTGAAAGGGCTACGGTAAAACCTTTAAGTATTCCAATATACCTCAAACTACATGATGCCATGCAATATGCTTCATTTATAAGACTTTTCGGAAGGAGTACCAATGATGAGTTTAGAATAATCAATTTAACTGCCCGATAAACTTGACATATTTGCACTAAATCATTTATAAATTTTTTTTTATAGTTCAGAATAACACGAATACAACGCTTATGGTAAGCTAGCTGAATTTTCTATATTGTGACAAAATTTAATACCAAAATAGCTCTGACAAAGCCTCCAAGAAATCGAATCTTTTGTAAACTGCTTTGTGACCAACAATGATCAGTTTCGAATGATCATTTTATCTACCTGATCAACTTGACTTATCCACACTAAATTTTTTTTAGCTTTCGATTTAGAGCTCAAAATGACATGAATCCAACGCCGACGGCAAACTAGCTCAATTTTTCATATTGTGACAACGTTTGAGACTGAAAGGGCTACGACAAAGTCTATAAGTATTCCAATATACCCCTAACAGTGTGATGTCATGCATTATGCTTCATCTATATGCCAATGATCAGTTTAGAATGATCACCTTAACTGGCCGATCAAGTTGATATGTCCGCATTAAATCGTACGTAACTTTTGATTTAGAGTTCAGAGTGACATGAATCCAACGCCCAAATAAAGCTAGCTAAATTTTCTATGTTGTGACAGATATTAAGACCGAAATATCTACAACAAAGCCACCATGTAATCTAATCTATCCTAAACTGCGTGATACCATGCATTAGGCTTCTCTTATACGCCATTGCTCAATGACCACCAATGATCAACTTATAATGATCATTTTAACTACCTGATCAAATTGACATATCCACACTAAGTTGTCTTTAACTTTTGATTTAAATCTCAAAATGACATGAATCCAATGCCCATGTTAAGCTAGCTCAAATTTCCATATTGTGATAACCTTTAAGACTGAAAGGGCTACGAAAAAGCCTCTAAGTATTCCAATATACCCCAAACTGCATGATGCCAAGCAATATGCTTCATTTATAATCCTTTCCTGAAGGGGCACCAATGATCAGTTTCGAATGCTCACCTTAACCGGCCGATCAAGTTGACATGTCCGCACTAAATCATCCGTAACTTTTGATTTAGAGTTCTGGAAGACACGAATCAAACGTCCACGTTAAGCTAACTCAATAATTTTTATTGCGACAAAATTTAATACCCAAATAGCTACGAAAAAGCCTCCAAGTAATCCAATCTATCCCAAATTGTGTGATGCCCCATTATGCTTCATTTATACCCTTTAACTCAATGAGTACCAATGATCTGTTTATAATGATCATTTTAACTAGCTGATTAACTTGACATGTCCACACTAAATCATCTTTAAAATTGATTTAGAGCTCAAAGTGATATAAATCCAACACCCACATTAGTCTAGCTCAATTTTCAATATTGTGATAGCATTTGAGACTAAAAGAGCTACGACAAAGCCTCCAAGTAATCCAATGTATCTCAAACTGTGTGATGCAATTCATTATGCTTCATTTATAAGCCTTTACTCACAGAGCACCAATGATCAGTTTAGTATGATCATTTTAATTGGTCGATGAACTTGACATTTCCGCACTAAAGCGTCTATAACTTCTGATTTAGAGTTCAGACTGATACGAATCCAACGCGCACATTAAGTTAGCTCAAAGTTCTATATTGTGACAAAATTTAAGACTGAAATAGCTACGAGAAAGCCTCCAAGTAATCCAATTTATCCTGAATTGTGTGATGCCATGCATTATGCTTCATTTATACCCCTTTACACAACGAGTACCCATGATTAGTTTAGAATGATCATTTTAACTAGCTCATCAATTTGACATGTTCGCACTAAATTGTGGTTAACATTTGATTTAGAACTCAAACTCACATGAATCCAATGCCGACATATATCTAGCTCTATTTTCCATCTTCTGACAATAGTTGAAATAGCTACGACAAGGCCTCCAAGTAATCAAATATATCCCAAACTGCGGGATGCCATGGATTATGCTTCATTTGTAAACCTTTGCGCAATAAGCACCAATGATTAGTTTAGAATTATCAATTTAATTTGCTGATAAACTTGACATGTCCGCACTAAATTGTTCATAACTTTCTATTTAGAGTTTAGAATGACAGAAATCCAACACCCACCTTAAGTTAATTGAATATTCAATATTTTGACAAAATTTAAGACCAAAATAGCTATCTATGCCTCCAAGTAATCCATCCAAGTAATCCCATCTATCCCAAAATGTGTGATGCCATGCATTATGCTTCATTTGTAAAGCTTTACTCAATGAGCACCAATGATCAGTTTATAATGATCATTTTAACTAGCTGATCAACTTGACATGTCCGCACAAAATCGTCTTTAAGGTTTGATTTAGAGCTCAAAATGATATGAATTCAACTCCCACGTTAATCTAGCCCCATTTTCAATACTGTGACAACATTTGAGACTGAAAGAGCTATGACAAAACCTCCAAGTAATCCAATGTATCCCAAACTGCGTGATGCCATGAATTATGCTTCATTTATAAGCCTTTACTCAAGGAACACCAAAAATCAGTTTAAAACGATCATTTTAATTTGTCGATCAACTTGACATGTCTGCACTAAATCGTCCGTAACTTTTGATTTAGGGCTCAAAATAACATGAATCCAACGCCCACGTTAGGTTAGCTTAATTTTCTATATTGTGACAACATTTGAGACTAAAAGAGCTACGAAAAAGCCTCCAAGTAATCCAATGTATCCCAAACTGCGTGATGCCATGGATTATGTTTCATTTATAAGTGTTTACTCAATGGGCACAAATGATTAGTTTATAATGATAATTTTAACTGGCCGATCAACTTCACATGTACGCACTAAATCGTACATAAATTTTATTTAGAGTTCATAATGAGACGAATCCAACACACATGATAAGCTAGCTCAATTTTCTATACCGTGGCAACAATTAAGACTCAAAGAGGTACCGCAAAGCCTTCAAGTAATCCAAGTATCCCAAACTGCATGATGACATGCATTATGCTTCATTTATATACCTTTTCTACAGGAGCTCCGATGATCAGTTTGAAATGATCATTTTAACTGACCAATAAACTTGACATTTTCACACTAAATCGTCTATAACTTTTTATTTACTGTTCCGAAAGACACGAATACAACTCCCATATTAAGCTAGCTCAATTTTCAATATTGTGACAAAATTTAAAACCAAAATACTAACGAAAAAGCCTCCAAGTAATCGAATCTTTCTGAAACTGCTTTATGCCATGTATTATTTATCGTTTGCAACCCTTGTCTCAATGAGCACCAATTATCAGTTCAGAATGATCATTTTAACTAGCCAATCAAGTTGTCACGTCCGCACTAAATCGTCCGTAAGTTTTGATTTAGATTTCAGAGTGACATGAATGCAACCCCCAAATAAAGCTAGCTCAATTTCCTATATTGTGACAGAAATGAAAACCAAAATAGCTACGACAAAGCATCCAAATAATCGAATTTATCCTAAACTGCATGATGCCATGCATTATGCTTCCCTTATACACCATTGCTCAATGACCACCAATGATCAGCTTAGAATGATCATTTTAACTACCCGATACTCTTGACATATCCACACTAAATTGCCTTTACCTTTCGATTTAAAGCTCAAAATGACATGAATCCAACGCTCACGTTAAGATAGCTCAATTTTCCATATTGTGATAACCTTTGAGACTGAAAGGGCTACGGCAAAACCTTTAAGTATTCCAATATACCCCAAACTGCATGATGCCATGCAATATGCTTCATTTATAAGCCTTTTCGGAAAGGACACCAATGATGAGTTTAGAATAATTAATTTAACTGCCCGACAAACTTGACATATTTGCACTAAATCGTCCATAACTGTTTATTTATAGTTCAGAATAACACGAATACAACGCCCCTGTTAAGCTAGCTGAATTTTCTATATTGTGACAAAATTTAATACCAAAATAGCTCTGACAAAGCCTCCAAGAAATCGAATCTTTTGTAAACTGCTTTGTGACCAGCAATGATCAGTTTAGAATGATCATTTTATCTCCCTGATCAACTTGACTTATCCACACTAAATTTTCTTTAGCTTTCAATTTAGAGCTCAAAATGACATGAATCCAACGCCGACGGCAAACTAGCTCAATTTTTCATATTGTGACAACTTTTGAGACTGAAAGGGCTACGACAAAGTCTCTAAGTATTCCAGTATACCCCTAACTGTGTGATGTCATGCATTATGCTTCATCTATATGCCAATGATCAGTTTAGAATGATCACCTTAACTGGCCGATCAAGTTGACATGTCCGAATTAAATCGTACGTAACTTTTGATTTAGAGTTCAGAGTGACATGAATCCAACGCCCAAATAAAGCTAGTTAAATTTTCTATGTTGTGACAGAAATTAAGACCGAAATAGCTACAACAAAGTCACCAAGTAATCTAATCTATCCTAAACTGCGTGATGCCATGCATTAGGCTTCTCTTATACGCCATTGCTCAATGACCACCAATGATCAACTTAGAATGATCATTTTAACTACCTGATCAACTTGACATATCCACACTAAGTTGTCTTTAACTTTTGATTCAAAGCTCAAAATGACATGAATCCAACGCTCACGTTAAGCTAGCTCAAATTTTCATATTGTGATAACCTTTAAGACTGAAAGGACTACGACAAAGCCTCTAAGTATTCCAATATACCACAAACTGCATGATGCCAGGCAATATGCTTCATTTATAATCCTTTCCTGAAGGGGCACCAGTGATCAGTTTAGAATGATCACCTTAACCGGCCGATCAAGTTGACATGTCCGCACTAAATCATCAGTAACTTTTGATTTAGAGTTCTGAAAGACACGAATCCAACGTCCACGTTAAGCTAACTCAATAATTTGTATTGCAACAAAATTTAAAACCGAAATAGCTACGAAAAAGCCTCCAAGTAATCCAACCTATCACAAATTGTGTGGTGCCCCAATATGCTTCATTTATACGCTTTAACTCAATGAGTACCAATGATCAGTTTATAATGATCATTTTAACTAGCTGATTAACTTGACATTTCCTCACTAAATTGTCTTTAATTTTTCATTTAGAGCTCAAAATGATACGAATCCAATACCCATGTTAAGCTAGCTCAATGTTCCATATTGTGACAACATTTGAGTGTGAAAAAGCTACGAAAAAGCGTCCAAGTAATACAATGTATCCAAAACTGCGTGATGCCATGCATTACGCTTCATTTATAATTGTTTACTCAAAGAACACCAATGATCAGTTTAGAATGATCATTTTAACTGCCTGAGCAAGTTGACATATCCGCACTAAATCGTCCCTAACTTTTGATTTAGAGTTAAGAATGACACGAATCCAACGCTCACGTTAAGCTAGCTCAATTTTCTTTATTATGACAACATTTGAGACTGAAAGAGCTACCACAAACCCTCCAAGTAATCCAATTTATTTTGAACTGCGTGATGCCATGCATTACACTTCATTTATAAGTCAATGAGTAACAATGATCAGTTTAGAATGATTATTTTAACTGGCCGATTAACTTGACATGTCCGTACTAAATCATTCGTAACTTTTGACTTAGAGTTCCGCATGACACGAATCTAACACACATGATAAGCTAGCCCAATTTTCTATATTGCGACAACATTTGAGACTAAAAGAGCTACCATGAAAGCCTTCAAGTAATCCAAGTATCCCAAACTGCATGATGACATGCATTATGCTTCATTTATAAGCATTTTCTAAAGGAGCACCAATGATCAGTTTAGAACAATTATTTTAACTGACCGATCAACTTGAAATATTTTCACTAAATCGTCCGTAACTTTTGATTGAGAGTTCTGAATGACACGAATACAATGCCCATGTTAAGCTTGCTCAATTTTCTATATTGTGACAAATTTTAAAACCAAAATAGCTACGAAAAAGCCTCCTAGTAATGGAATCTTTCCTAAACTGCTTTGTGCCATGCATTATGATTCATTTGCAATCCTTCGCTCAACGAGCACTGATGATCAGTTCAGAATGATCATTTTAACTAGCCGATCAAGTTGTCACGTCCGCATTAAATCATCCACAACTTTTGATTTAGAGTTCAAAGTAACATGAATCCAACGCCCAAATAAAGCTAGCTCAATTTTTTATATTGTGACAAAAATTAAAACCAAAATAGCTACGACAAAGCATCCAAGTAATTGAATCTACCCTAAACTGCGTGATGCCATGCATTATGCTTCATTTATACACCATTGCTCAATCACCACCAAAGATTAGTTTATAATGATCAATTTATCTACCTGATAACCTTGACCTATCCACACTAAAGTTTCTTTAGCATTCGATTTACAGCTCAAAATAACATGAATCCAACGCCGACGTCAAACTAGCTCAATTTTCCATATTGTGACAACCTTTGAGACTGAATGGGCTACGATAAAGTCTCTAAGTATTCCAATGTACCCGAAACTGCGTGTTGCCATGCATTATGCTTCATTTATAAGCCAGTGATTAGTTTAGAATGATCACTTTGACTGGCCGATCAAGTTGACATGTCCGCACTAAATCGTCCGGAACTTTTGATTTAGAGTTCAGAATTACACGAATCCAACGCCCACGTTAATCTAGCTCAATATTTTGTATTGCGACAAAATTTAAGACCGAAATAGCTACGAAAAAGCCTCCAAGTAATCGAATCTATCCCAAATTGTATGATGCCCCATTACGCTTCATTTATACGCTTTAACTCAATGAGTACCAATGATCAGTTTAGAATGTTCATTTTAACCAGTTGATTAACTTTACATGTCCGCACTAAATCGTCTTTAACTTTTCATTTAGAGCTCAAAATGGTATGAATCCAACACCCACGTTAAGCTAGCTTAATGTTCCATATTGTGACAACATTTGAGAGTGAAAGAGCTATGACAAAGCCTCAATTTTCTATATTTTGAAAAAAATTAAGACCAATATAGCTACAACAAAGCCTCCAAGTAATCGAATCTATCCCAAACTGTGTTAGGCCATGCATTATGCTTAATTTGTTAACCTTTGCTCAATGAGCACCAATAATGATCTTAGAAAGATCAATTTAACTGGTCATTCAACTTGCCATGTTTGCACTAAATCAACAATTAACTTTTGATTTAAGGATTAGAATGAGACGAATTCAACGCCCACGTTAAGCTAGCTCAATTTCCTATATTGTGACAAACATTTACTCAATGATTACTAATGATCAGCTTAGAACGATCAGTTTAGAATGATCAATTTAAGTTGCCGATCAACTTGACATGTCAGCACTAAATCATCCGTGATTTTTGATTCAGAGTTTAGAATGACACGAATCCAACGCTAATGTTAAGGTAGCTCAATATTCTGTATTGTGACAAAATTTAAGACCTAAATAGCTATGAAAAAGCCTCTAACATTTGAGATTGCGTGATGCCATGCATTATGCTTCATTTATACACTTTTACTCAATGAGTACCAATGATCAGTTTAGAATGATCATTTTAGCTAACTGATCAACTTGACATGTCCGCACTAAATCGTATTTAACTTTTGATTTAGAGTTCAAAGTGACATGAATCCAACGCCCACGTTAAGATAGCTATATTTTCCATATTGTGACAACATTTAAGACTGAAAGAGATATGACAAAGCATCTAAGTAATTCAATGTATCCAAAACAGCATGATGCAATGCATTACGCTTCATTTATAAGTCTTTACTCAATGAGCACCACTGATCACTTTAGAATGATCATTTTAACTGGCCGATAAACTTGACATGTACGCACTAAATTGTACGTAACTTTTTATTTTGTCTTCAAAATGACACGAATCCAAAGCCCACGTTAAACTAGCTCAATTTTCTATATTTTGACGACATTTGAGACTAAAAGAGCTACCACAAAGCCTTGAGGTAATCCAATGTATCTCAAACCATGTGATGCCATGCATTATGCTTTATTTATAAGCCTTCACTGTAGGAGCACCAATGATAAGTTTAGAATCATCATTTTAACTGGCCGATCAACTTGACATGTCCGCACTAAATTATCTTTGACTTTTGATTTACAGCTAAAAAAATGACATGTATCCAACGCCCACATTAAGCTAGCTCAATTTTCCATATTGCGAAAAGAGCTATGTCAAAGCCTCCAAGTAATCCCATGTATACCAAACTGCGTGATGTCATGCATTACGCTTCATTTATAAGTCTTTACTCAATGATCACCAGTGATCAGTTTAGAATGATCATTTTAACTGGCCGATCAACTTGACATGTATGCACTAAAACGTTCTTACTTTTGATTTACATTTGAGAATGACACGAATCTAACACCCATGTTAAACTAGCTTAATTTTCTATATTTTGACAACATTTGAGATTGAAAGAGCTACCAAAAATCCTTCGATGAATCCAATATATCCCAAACTGTGTGATGTCATGCATTGTGCTTCATTTATAAGCCTTTACCACAGGAGCACCAATGATCAGTTTAGAATGGTCAGTTTAGAAAGACCACTTTAACTGGCCGATCAACTTTACATGTGCACACTAAATCGTCTGTAACATTTGATTTAGAGATCAGAATGACACGAATCCCACGCCCACGTTAAGCTAGCTCTATTTTTCATATTACGACAACATTTGAGATTGGAAGAGCTACGACAAAGCCTCCAAGTAATCCTATTTATCCCAAACTGCATGATGCCATGCATTATACTTCATTTATAAGTCTTTACTCAAGGAGCACTAATGATCAGCTTAGAACGATCAGTTTAGAACGATCAATTTAGCTGGCCGATCAACCTAACATGTCCACACCAAATCATCTGAAACTTTTGATTTAAAGTTTAGAATGTCACGAATCAAATGGCCAAGTTAAGGTAGCACAATTTTATATTTTCTGAAAACATTTGAGACTGAAACACCTACCGCAAAGGCTTCAAGTAATCCAATCAATCCTAAACTGCGTGATGTCATGCATTATGCTTCATTTATAAGCCCTTACTCAAGGAGCACAAATGATCAGCTTAGAACGATAAGTTTAGAACGATCAATTTAACTTGCCGATCAACCTGACAAGTTCACACTAAATCGTCTGTAACTTTTCATTTAGAGTTCAGAATGACACGAATCAAACGCTCATGTTAAGGAAGCTCAATATTCTATATCGTGACAAAATTTTAAGACCTAAATAGCAATGAGAAAGCCTCCAAGTAATCCAATCTATTCCAAACTGCGTGATGCCATGCATTATGCTTCATTTGTAAACATTTGCTCAATGAGCACCAATGACCAGTTTAGAATAATCAATTTAAGTAGTCGATAAACTTGACATGTCCGCACTAAATCGTTGTAACTTGTGATTTAGAGTTTAGAATGACACGAATCCAACGTCCACGTTAATCTAGCTCTATTTTCTATATTGTGACAACATTTAAGGCCAAAAGATCTACCACAATGCCTTCAACTAATTCAATGTATCCCAAACTGCGTGATCCCATTCATTATGCTTCATTTATAAGCCTTTACTCAAGGAGCACCAATGATTAGTTTAGAAAGGTCATCTTAAATGGCCGATCAACAGGATATGTCCGCACTAAATTCTCCGTAACTTTTGATTTAGAGTTCAGAATAACATGAATCCAACACCCACATTAAACTAGCTTAATTTTCTATAATGTGGTAAAGTTTATGACTTAAATAGCATTGACAAAGACTCCAAGTAATCCAATCTATCCCAAACTGTGTAATTCCTTACATTATGTTTCATTTGTAAACCTTTGCTGAATGAGTACCAATGATCAATTTAGAATGATCAATTTAGAATGATCAATTTTACTAGCCGATAAACTTGACATCTCCGCACTAAATCGTTTGTACTTGTAATTTAGAGTTCAGAATGACACGAATCCAATGCCCACACTAAGCTATCTCAATTTTCTAAATTAAAACAAAATAGCTGCGACAAAGCCTCCAAGTAGTTCAATCTATCACGAACTGCATGATGCCATGCATTATGCTTCATTTGTAGACCTTTGTTCAGTTTAGAACCTAGTTGAGACCAGCCCTCCTAGCTATAAGTTTGTGATTTATCACGAGGTTCATCACCCCTCGTGTGATTCAGTTCACCCCTCCATCCATTACCAATCAGAAAACCCCTTATCCAGAAGCTTAAGGTCGAGTTGCTCACCTAAACTTCTCCAAACAGCCCACGCGCATACAGCCTTGAATCGAGGCTTGTATCATTTTGGTACCAGAGCTTAAAGATCCTAAACCAGGTTGTTTCTATCCTTTAATTAGTTTTGTTTCTATTTCTTGCATTAGTTTAAGTTGTATTCAAGAAAAAATCAAAAAAATAACATCAAACTCCAAACCGAGTGCATCTAGCTTCTACGTGCATCACTAGGGCTTAGATTCATTCTTGCATTGCAAATTACGTTTTTCCTTTTTGCTTAAACCATATTTCCATTATTATTAAGTTAAACTAAAAGAAAAGAAAAAGAAAATAGGAAAAACACCAAAAGAAATCGACCAAAACAGCTAGCACTAGTTGTTAGGAAGTTTCCATTCTTTTTCAACTTTCCATTTTTTTGAATTTCCCTTTTTCCCAGTTTTTCCTTCTCGCATTTTTTCGAATTCTTCTATATAAGAAATCCTCCTAATCGATTTTAGGAGCAGAGTAACTTGTTCCTTTCTTTTGTAGTACTCAATTGCAGAAGAAAATCGGGATGCAGCCGAGGCCATGATGGCCATGTTCACCACCCTCCAAACGCAACTCGCATCAATCGGCGAGAGGTTGGAGCGCATGGAGAGGCTTGTGAGATTCCAGGCCATAAGGAACGTGAGGGCTGAGCAAGACCGTGCTGAGGGTCCTGAGCACCCTAGGACACGGCACGAACAGGAGGAGCCCCAGCTGGATGGAGATGAGGATGCACAACCTCATGACTATCACCCTAGGCCGAGAGGACCTCCACGGCGACCAGAAGAAGAAGGTGATGGCTTCGAGCCATATGGTCATCACCAGAGACCAAGAATGCCTCCTAGGCATCATGAGAATGGAGATGAATACACCTACAACCGGGTAACTCATCCTGATGTTAAATTAACACCTCCTAGTTTTGCAGGAAAAGTGGACCCCGAAGCCTACCTAGATTGGGAGAGGAGGATGGATCACATCTTCAATCACTACAACCAACCAGGCCCTAGGAGAGTCTCCATGGCAGTAGCACAACTCACGGACAATGCCCTCATCTGGGGGATCGTGAGGTTTCTGACCGGAGGAAAAGATTGAGCCCCGTAGACTCATGGGTCGACATGAAAGATCTCATGAGACAAAGGTTTGTTCCACCTTACTTTCATAGAGATTTGCAACGCCGTTTTTGTACTCTTAAGCAGGGCACCAGATCAGTAGAGGAGTACTACGAAGAGTTTGAGAGACTAAGGAACAGGCTGGAGCACAATGACGATGAGGAGGCTTTGATGGCACACTTCTTGGATGGACTGCAAGAAAGAATCAGCTGCAAGGTGGAAAAGCAAATCTACAATGACTTCAAGGATTTGTTCCACCTCTCTGTCCAGGCTGAGCAGCACATCGAGCGTAAGAGCCAAGACATCCACAGAAGGCCTAAGACACCTTGGGCACAAAGCAATATCCCCAAGCCCGTAGACAAAGGCAAGAGCATAGAGATCGAGTCAAGGTTCAAGAGCAAGCCTCCTGAGCCAACCCGTGACCAGAGAGAGCCTAGTAAGTCCTCTAACCCTCAAAGATCACGTGAAATCACTTGTTTCAAGTGTAGGGGTCGCGGACACATCTGAAGGGAGTGCCTAAACAACCGGGTCATGCTGATTACGGAAGCTGGAGAGTATGAATCCCAAGATGAAGAGGACTATGAACCAGAAGGAGAATACGGTGACATTGAGTACCCTGATGTGGGGGGAGTGCTGGTCACTAGACGCATTCTCAGTGCAATGGTGGATCCCTCAGAGACCATCCAAATGGAGAAAATCTTCCACAGCCTTTGCACCATCAAGGGCAAGGTATGTAACCTCATATTAGATGGTGGTTCTTGCACTAACGTTGCTAGTGCGTACATGGTTGATAAGCTAGGTCTAGAGAAGACAAGGCACCCTCGACCGTATAGACTGAGATGGCTCGATGACAAAGTGTAGCTCAAGATCCATGAGCAAGTCACTGTGTCCTTCAGTGTGGGCAAGTACCAAGACCAGGTAGTGTGCGACGTGGTGCCAATGCAAGCTGGCCATCTTCTGCTAGGAAGGCCATGGCAGTTTGACAAGGAGACCAGGCATGATGGCCAAACCAATCTCTACACTTTTGTGCATGACAAGAGAAAGGTCAGCCTAGCTCCTCTCACACCTGCCCAGGTTGATGAGGACATCAGGTCGTACATCCAGCCAGGAGACCAGACTGGCCGACCAGGAAGCTTGCCCGAGACAGCAGGACCATCTGGCGCGCCTGCCGGACCAGACAGTACCGCCGGACCCTCGACCTATAGGACCAGACCGGTCAACATCGCCGGCGGAGAGGCCCAAGCTTCCGGCACACTTGGTGGGGACGTGAATGACACCGCCGGTCCCCCTGATGACACCGCCGACTCCGGGATCAACTTGGCCGGTCCTGAAGTCATTCCGGCCAGTACCGCGCACAATCCAGCCGGTACAGGCCATCCAGCCGAGTACACGCACACTTCCACTTCTACACAAGAGGACTCGGACCAAATGAGCTACCAGCTCCAGGACATGCACTTAGAGGAAGTATCTACACCAGTGGTACCTCCAGGAGCAATGACAAGAAGCAGATCAAGAGCACTCTTCCACAAATTCAGCTTATGGGTCGACAAGCTTCTAGAGGAAGAGCAGCTAAGGACAATGGGCCAGAAGAGCAAATTAGAGTCCAAAGGCTTCTCAACAACACAAGGAACATCAGAGACTTGGGCTTTAGTGGCAAGAGAGGTCAGGGCCCAAAGATATTTAACCCTACTCCAAGTCGAAAACTAGGAGCAAGGCGCGTGCATGCCACAAGGACGGCCACCTTCCATTTCTTGGCCGTGAGGTGAGTTAAGGTAATTTTACATTCGAATATATGCCTCTTTCTGTTTTGCAGGGTAGGATCTAGTTGCTTTACATTTTTGAGTCAAGAACATTTTAGGAATAGATCCTTTTTCGGTTATGCACTTTTGTATCTTCTCCTTTTGTGTACTTTTGTAAACTTTCCTTTTTCTTTATTTGTGTCGACCCTAGAAGGTCAAGCTGTCGAGCATATTAATAAGGCTCCTTCCAGCATTGTAGTTCGACAACCTTTTGATTATTAATAAAGTAGAACTTTTTCCTACGAGCTTTCTCTCAAGAGAGACTTGTGCGCTTAGAACCTAGTTGAGACCAGCCCTCCTAGCTCTAAGTTTGTGATTTATCACGAGGTTCATCACCCTCGTGTGGTTCACTTCACCTTTCCATCGAATACCAACCCAAAAACCCCTATCC
Organism: Pugionium dolabratum; assembly: GCA_018901945.1. Taxonomy (NCBI): domain Eukaryota; kingdom Viridiplantae; phylum Streptophyta; class Magnoliopsida; order Brassicales; family Brassicaceae; genus Pugionium; species Pugionium dolabratum. The sequence continues at coordinate 1,229 of JAEVFF010000768.1, read as the reverse complement.
AAGAAGTCTAAGGTCGAGTTTCTCACCTAAACTTCTCCAAACAGCCCACGCGCATACATCCTTGAATCAAAGCTTGTATCATTTTGGTATCAGAGCTTAAAGCTCCTAAACCAGGTTGTTTCTATCCTTTTGCTTGTCTTATTTCTAGTTCTTGCATTAGTTTAAGTCGTATTCAAGAAAAAATCAAAAAACAACATCAAACTCCAAACCGAGTGCATCTAGCCTCCTACGTGTATCACTAGGGTTTAGGTTCACTTTTGCATTATCATTCACGTTTTCCTTTTTGTTTAAGTCATATTTCCTTTATTTTTAAGTTTAATAAAAAAGAAAAGAAAAAGAAAATAGAAAAGATACTAAAAGAATTCGAATTGGACAGCTAGCACAAGTTGTCTAGGAAGTTTCCTTTTTTTCGAATTTCCTTTCTTTAGAATTTTTCCTTTTTGCATTTTTTTCAAACCACATATAAAAAGAAAACTCTCCTAATAATTTAGGAGCATCCTAATTGTCTTCTTTCTTTGTAGCACACATGGGAGAAGAGAATAGAGACGCAGCTGAAGCCATGATGGCCATGTTCACCACACTCCAAACACAACTCGCATCCATAGGCGAGAGGTTGGAACGCGTGGAGAGACCAGTAAGATTCCAGGCCATAAGGCACGTGAGAGCTGAGCCAGATCGTCCTGAGGGTCCTGAGTACCTTAGGACACGGCACGAACAGGAGGACCCCCAGCCAGATGGAGATGAGGACACGCAACCTCATAACTATCACCATAGGCCGAGAGGACCTCCACGGCAACCAGAGGCAGAAGATGATGGCTTTGGGCCATATGGTCTTCACCAGAGACCAAGAATGCCTCCTAGACATCATGAGGATGGAGATGAACACGCCTATAACCGGGTAACTCATCCTGATGTTAAGCTAACTCCTCCAAGTTTTGCAGGGAAAGTAGACCCCGAGGCTTACCTAGATTGGGAGAGAAGAATGGATCATATCTTTGATCATTACAACCAACCAGGACATAGGAGAGTCTCAATGGCAGTAGCACAACTCACGGACAATGCCCTCATCTGGTGGGATCGTGAGGTATCTGACAGAAGGAGGAATAGAATGAGGCCCATAGACTCATGAGTCGACATGAAAGATGTCATGCGACAAAGGTTTGTTCCACCTTACTTTCATAGGGACTTGCAACGTCGTTTTCGTACTCTTAAGCAGGGTACCAGATCAA
>JAEVFF010000767.1:207700-269133 GCA_018901945.1 Pugionium dolabratum | reverse complement strand
ATCTATCGAAAACTATGTGATGTCATGCATTATGCTTCATTTATAAGCCTTTACTTAATGAGCACCAATGATCAGTTTAAAATCATCACTTTAACTCGCCGATCAACTTGACATGGCTACACTAAATCTTATATGACTTTCAATTTAGAGCTCACAAACACACGAAACCAATGCCCACAAAAAACTAGCTCAATTTTCTATATTGTAACAAAATTTGAGACAGAGCTATATACGATAAAGCGTCCAAGTAATCCAATCTATCCCAAACTGTGTGATGCCATGCATTATGATTCATTGATAAGCCTTTTCTCATTGGACACCAATTATCCATTTAGAATTATCACTTTAACTGGCAGATCAACTTAAGATGTTCGCCCTAAATTGGCCATTAATTCTGCTTCAGAGCTAAATTGGCCCTAAATTGGCCAATGCACACGTTAAACTAGCTCAATTTTGTATATTTTACAAAATTTGAGACAGAAATTGATACGACAAAGCGCCCAAGTAATCCAATCTATCCGAAACTATGTGATGCCATACATTATGCTTCATTTGTAAGCCTTTACTAAATGAGTATCAATGATCAAATTAGAATGATGACTTAATTGGCCGATCAACTTGATATGTCCGCACTAAATCGTCTGTAACTTTTGATTTAGAGCTCCGAATGACATGAATCCAACGTCCACGTTAAGCTAGCTTAATTCTCTATATTTTGAAAAAATTTGAGACTGAAATCGAGACGACAAAGCGTCCAAGTAATCCAATCTATGTAAACTGCTTGATGATATGCATTATGTTTCACTTATAGCCCTTTACTTAGGAGCACCAATGATAAGTTTAGAATGATCACTTTAACTGGCCGATCAACTTGACATGTCTGTACTAAATCGTCCCTAAGATTTTATCTAGAGCTCTGAATGACACGAATCCAATGCCCATGTTAAGCTAGCTCAATTTTCTATATTGTGAGAAAATTATAGACAGAACTAGATATGACAAAGCGTCCAAGTAATCCAATCTATTCAAAATTGTTGTATGCGATGCATTATGCTTCCTCGATAAGCCTTTATCAATGGGCACCAATGATCAGTATAGAATGATCACTTTAACAGGCCGATAAACTTGACATGTCCGCACTAAATCATCTGTAACTTTTGATTTAGAGATCAGAATGACACGAATCCAATTCTCACGTTAAACTAACTCAATTTTCTATATTTTGACAAAATTTGAGACTGAAATCGAGAGGACAAAGCGTCCAAGTAATCCAATCTATCTAAACTGCTTGATGTTGTGCATTATGTTTCATTTATAACCCTTTCTTTACTTAGGAGCACCAATGATCAGTTTAGAATGATCACTTTATCTGGCCGATCAACTTGACATGTCCGCACTAAATCATCTGTAAGTTTTGATTTAGAGATCAGAATGACAAGAATCCAATGCCCACGTTAAACTAACTCAATTTTCTATATTTTGACAAAATTTGGAACAAAAATAGAGACGACAAAGGGTCCAGGTAATCCAATCTATCGGAACTTGCCTTCAGCCATGTTTTATGCTTCATTTATAAGCCTTTACTTAATGAGCACCAATGATCAGTTTAGAATGATCACTTTAACAAGTCGATCAACTTGACTTATCTGCACTAAATCGTCCATAATTTTTTATTTAGAGCTCAGAAACCGAGAATCCAATGCCCACTTTAAGCTAGGTCAAGTTTCTATATTGTAACAAAATTTGAGATAAAAACAGATATGACAAAGCGTCCAAGTAATCCAATCTATCGAGAACTGTGTGATGTCATGCATTATGCTTCATTTATAAGCCTTTACTTAATGAGCACCAATGATAAGTTTAGAATCATAACTTTAACTCGCCGATCAAATTGACATGTCCACACTAAATCTTGTGTAACTTTCAATTTAGAGATCAGAAACACACGAAACCAATGCCCACAAAAAGCTAGCTCAATTTTGTATATTGTAACAAAATTTGAGACAGATGCAGATACGACAAAGTGTCCAAGTAATATAATCTATCCAAAACTGTGTGATGCCATGCATTATGCTTCATTGATAAGCCTTTACTTAATGGGCACCAATTATCCATTTTGAATTATCACTTTAACTGGCAGATAACCTTAAGATGTCCGCACTAAATCGTCCGTTAATTCTACTTTAGAGCTACGAATGACACGAATCAAATGCCCACGTTAAACTAGCTCAATTTTCTATATTTTACAAAATTTGAAACTGAAATTGATACAACAAAGGACCCAAGTAATCCAATCTATCCCAAACTATGTGATGCCATACATTATGCTTCGTTTATAAGCGTTTAGTCAATGAGCATCAATGATCAAATTAGAATGATGACTTTAACTGGCCGATCAACTTGATATGTCCGCACTAAACCTTTTGTAACTTTTGATTAAGAGCTCAGAATGACATGAATCCAATGCCCAAGTTAAGCTAGCTTAATTCTCTATATTTTGACAAAATTTGAGACAGAAATCGAGACGACAAAGTGTCCAAGTAATCCAATCTATGTAAACTGCTTGATGCTATGCATTATGTTTCATTTATAACCCTTTACTTACGAGCACCAATGATCACTTTAACTGGCCGATCAACTTGACATTTTCATACTAAATCATCCCTAAGATTTTATCTAGAACTCTGAATGACAAGAATCCAATGCCTATGTTAAGCTAGCTCAAGTTTCTATAATGTGACAAAATTTGAGACAGAACTAGATATGACAAACCATCCAAGTAATCCAATCTATTCAAAATTGTGTGATGTGATGCATTATGCTTCCTTGATAAGTCTTCACTCAATGGGCACCAATGATAAGTATAGAATGATCACTTTAACTGGCCGATCAACTTGACATGTATGCTCTAAATCGTCCATAAATTTTGATTTAGCGCTCAGGAGGACACGATTCCAATGCCCACGTTAAGCTAGCTCAATTTTAATATTGTAAAAAAATTTGAGACAGAAAAGATACGACAAAGCGTCCAAGTAATCCAATATATCGAAAACTGTGTGATGTCATGCATTATGCTTCATTTATAAGCCTTTACTTAATGAGCCCCAATGATCAGTTTAGAATCATCACTTTAACTTGCCGATCAACTTGAGATGTCTACACTAAATCTTATATAACTTTCAATTTAGAGCTCGGAAACACACGAAACCATTGCCCACAACAGGCTAGCTCAATTTTCTATATTGTAACAAAATTTGAGACAGAGGTAGATACGACAAAGCGTCCAAGTAATTTCTATCTCAAATTTTGTTAAAATATATATAATTGAGCTAGCTTAACGTGGGCATTGGATTCGTGTGTTTCTGAGCTCTAAATAAAAAGTTATGGACTATTTATTGCGGACATGTCAATTTGAGCGGTCACTTAAAGTGATCATTGTAAAGTGATGATGGTGCTCATTGAGTAAAGGCTTATAAATGCAGCAAAATGCATGGCATCACAGAGTTTGGGATAGACTGGATTACTTGGACGCTTTGGCGTAGCTAGTTCTGTTTTAAATTTGATGACAATATAGAAAATTGAGCTACCTTAAAGTGAGCATTGGATTCGTGTCTTTCTGAGCTCTAAATAAAAAGTAAGAAACAATTTAGTGTGGACATGTCAAGTTGGTCGGCCAGTTATTGTGATCATTCTAAAGTGATCATTCTAAACTGATCATTGGTGCTCATATAATAAAAGCCTATAATTGAAACATAATGCCTTGCATCACGCAGCTTGGGATAGATTGGAATTGTTGAATGCTTTGTCTTACCTAGTTCTGTTTCAAATTATGTCACAATATAGAAAATTGAAATAGCTTAATGTGCGCATTGGGTTTGTGTCATTCAGAAATATAAAACAAAAGTTACGGATGATTTAACACGGACATGTCAAGTTGATCGTCTAGTTAAAGTGATCATTCTAAACTGAGCATTGGTGCTCATTGAATAAAGGCTTATAAATGAGCATAATGCATGCCATGAAATAGTTTTGATAGATTGGATTACTTGGATGCTTTGTCGTATCTATTTCTATCTCAAATTTTGTTAAATATAGAAAATTGAGCTAGCTTAACGTGGGCACTGGATTCGTGTGTTTCTGAGATCTAAATCAAAAGTTACGGACGATTTAGTGCGCACATGTCAAGTTGATCGGCCAGTTAAAGTGATCGTTCTAAACTTATCATTGGTGCTCATTCAGTAAAGGCTTATAAATGAAACAAAATGCATGGCATCATGCAGTTTGGGATAGAATGGATTACTTGGACGCTTTTTCGTATCTAGTTCTGTTACAAATTTTGTCACAATATAGAAAATTGAACTAACTTAATGTCGGTATTGAATTCGTGTCATTGTGAGCTATAAATCAAAAGTTATGGACCATTTGGTGTCGACATAACAAGTTGATCGGCCAGCTAAAATGATCATTCTGAAATTATCATTGGTGCTCATTGAGTAAAAGCATACAAATGAAAAATAATGCATGGGATCAAGAAGTTTGGGATAGATTGAATTACATTGACGCATTGTCGTATCTATTTCTATCTCAAATTTTGTTACAATATAAAAAATTGAGCTACCTTAATGTTAGCATTGGATTCATGTCTTTCTGAGCTCTAAATCAAAAGTAACAAACAATTTAGTACGGACATGTCGAGTTGATCAGCCAATTAAAGTGATCATTCTAAAGTGATCATTCTAAACTGATCATTGGTGCTCATTGAGTAAAGGCTTATAATTGAAGCATAATGCTGGGCTTCGAGCAGTTTGGGATAGATTGGAATACTTGAATGCTTTGTCGTATCTAGTTCTGTTTCAAATTATGTCACAATATAGAAAATTGAAATAGGTTAATGTATGCATTGGATTCGTGTTATTCTGAGTTTAATGTATAAATCAAAAGTTTGGGACGATTTAACGGGGACATGTCAAGTTGATCGTCCAGTTAAAGTGATCATTCTAAACTGAGAATTGGTGCTCATTGAGTAAAGGCTTATAAATGAAGCATCATGCATGCCATCACACAATTTTTGATAGATTGGATTACTTGGACGCTTTGTCGTATCTGAATCAAATTTTGTTAAAATATAGAAAAGTGAGCTAGCTTAACGTGGGCATTAGATTCGTGTGTTTTTAAGCTCTAAATAAAAAGTTATGGACTATTTATTGCGGACATGTCAAGTTGATCGGCCAGTTAAAGTGATTATTCTAAACTGATGATGGTGCTCATTGAGTGAAGGCTTATAAATGAAGCAAAATGCAAGGCATCACACAGTTTGGGATAGATTGGATTACTTGGATGCTTTGGCGTAGCTTGTTCTGTTTTAAATTTTATGATAATATAGAAAATTGAATTAGATTAATGTGGGCATTGGATTCGTGTCATTCTGATCTATAAATCAAAAGTTATGGACGATTTAGTACCGACATGACAAGTTGGTCGGGCAGTTAAAATGATAATTCTAAACTGATCATTGGTGCTCATTGAATAAAAGCTTACAAATGAAAAATAATACATGGCATCACGCAGTTTGGGATAGATTGGATTACTTGGATGCTTTATCGTATATATTTCTATCTCAAATTTTGTTACAATATAGAAAATTGAGCTACCTTAACCTGGGCATTGGATTCATGTCTTTCGGAGCTCTAAATCAAAAGCAATGGACGATTTAGTGCAGAAATGTCAAGTTTATCTGCATGTAAAGTGATAATTCTAAACTGATCATTGTTTGAGTAAAGGCTTATAAATGAAGCATAATGCATGGCATCAAACAATTTTGGATAGTTTGGATTACTTGGACGCTTTGTCATATTTATTTTTGTCTCAAATGTTGATACAATATAGAAATTTGAGCTATCTTAGTCAAGTTGTCAAAAGTTATAGACAATTTAGTGTGAATATGTCAAGTTGATCAGCCAGTTAAAGTGATCACTCTAAACTGATCATTGGTGCTCATTGAGTAAAGGCTTATAAATGAAGCATAATGCTTGGCATCATGCATTTTAAATAGATTGGATTACTTGGATGATTTGTCGTATCAAGTTCTGTTTAAAATTTTGTCACAATACAAAAAATTCAACTAACTTAATATGGGCATTGGATTCGTGTCATTCCGAGCTATAAATCAAAAGTAATGGCCAGTTGATCGGCCATTTAAAATGTTCATTATAAGCTGATTATTGGTGCTCATTGAGTAAAAGTTTACAAATGCAAAATAAAGAATGGCATCACGCAGTTTGGGATAGATTGGATTACATGGACACTTTGTCGTATCTATTTCTATCTCAAATTTTGCTACAATATAGAAAATTTTGCTACATTAACGTGAGGATTGGATTTGTGTCTTTCTGAGCTCTAAAGCAAAAGTAACGAACGATTTAGTGCGGACATGTCAAGTTAATTGCCCAGTTAAAGTGATCATTCTAAAGTGATCATTCTAAACTGATCACTGGTGCTCATTGAGTAAAGTCTTATAAATGAAGCATAATGCATGGCATCACGCATTTTGGGATAGATTGGATTACTTGAACGCCTTTTCGTATCTAGTTCTGCCTCAAATTTTGTCACAATATAGAAAATTGAACTAGCTTAATGTGGGCATTGGAAGCGTGTCATTTTGAGCTATAAATCAATAGCTATGGATTATTTAGTGCATACATGTCAAGTTGATCGCCCAGTTAAACTGATCATTTTTAACTGATCATTGGTGCTCATTGAGTAAAGGCTTATAAACGAAACATAATGCATGGCATCACATAGTTTTGGATAGATTGGATTACTTGGACACTTTGTTGTATCTATTCCTGTGTCAAATTTTGTTAAAATTTAGAAAATTGAGCTAGCTTAACGTGGCCATTGGATTCGTGTGTTTCTGATTTCTAAATCAAAAGTTACGGATTTTGTCGTATCTAATTCTAGTTCAAATTTTCTCAAAATATAGAAAATTGAGTTAGCAAAACCTTGGCATTGGATGCGTGTCCTTATTAGCTCTTAATAAAAAACTTACGGACGATTTAGTGCGGACATGTCAAGTTGATCGGCCGGATAAAGTGATCATTCTAAACTGATCATTGGTGCTTATTGACTAAAGGCCTATAAATGAAGCATAATGCATGGCATCACGCAGTTTGGGATAGATTGGACGACTTGGATGCTTTGTCATATATAGTTTTGTTTCAAATTTTGTCAAAATATAGAAATTTGTGGTTGATGAACATGGGCATTGGATTCGTGTCATTCTGATCTCTAAATCAAAAGCTAAGAATGATTTAAGGTCAACATGTCAAGTTGATCGGTCAGTTAATATTATGAATCTAAACTGATCATTGTTGCTCATTGAGTAAAGGCTTATAAATGAGGCATAATGCATGGCATCAGACTGTTCGGGAGAAATTGGATTTCTTGGACGCTTAGTAGTATCTAGTTCTGTCTCAAATTTTGCCACAACATAGAAACTATATCTAGCTTAACGTGGGAATTGGATTCGTGTCATTTTGAGCTATATGTCAAAAGTTGCGCGCGATTAAGTGCGGAAATGTCAAGTTTATCGGCTAGTGAGAGTGATCTTTCTAAACTGATCATTGGTGCTCATTGAGTAAAGGCTTATTAATAAAGCATAAGGAATGGCATCCTGGATTTTGGGATAAATTGGATTACTTCGACGCTTTGTCGTATCTAGTTCTGTCTCAAAATTTTTGTCACAATATTGAAAGTTGTAGTATCTTAATGTGCCCATTGGATTCATGTCATTCAGAGCTCTAAATCAAAAGTTACGGACGATTACGTGCGGACATATCAAGCTGATCGGCTAGTTAAAGTGCTCATTATAAACTGATCATTGGTGCTCATTGAGTAAAGGCTTATAAATGAAGATAAATGCATGACATCACGCAGTTTGGGATAGATTGGATTACTTGGACACTTTGTCGTATCTAGTTGTAATTCAAATTTTGTCACAATATAGAAATTTGAACTAGTTTAGTGTGGGCATTGGGTTCATGTCATTCTAAGCTATACATCAAAAGTTATGGACCATTTAGTGCCGACATAATAAGTTGATCGGCTAGTTAAAATGATCATTCTAAACTGATAATTTTAAAACGATCATTGGTGGTCCTTTAGTAAAGGCTTATAAATGAACCATAATGCTTGACATCATGCAGTTTGGGATATACTGGATTACTTGGACGCTTTGTCGTCTCTATTTATGTCTCAAATTTTGTCAAAATATAGAAAATTGAGCTTGGTTAACATGGGCATTGGATTCTGAGCTCTAAATCAAAAGTAACGGACGGTTTAGGGTGGCCATGTCAAGTTGATCGACCAGTTAATATGATTATTCTAAATGGAACATTGGGGCTCGTTGAGTAAACGCTTATAAATGAAGCATAATGCATGGCATCATGCAGTTTGGGATAGATTGGATTAGTTGGACGCTTTTTCGTATCTAGTTATGACTCAAATTTTGTCACAATATAGAAACTTGAGCTAGCTTAATGTGGGCATTGGATTCGTGTCATTCGGAGATCTAAAATCAAAAGTTACGAACGATTTAGTGCGGACATATCAAGATGATCGGCCAGTTAAAGTGATCATTATAAACCGATCATTCGTGCTCATTAAGTAAAGGCTTATAAAGGAAGTATAATGCATGGCATCACATATTTTTGGATAGATTGGATTGCTTGTACGCTTTGTCGTATCTATTTCTTTCTCAAGTTTTCAATTTAGAAAATTGAGCTTGCTTAACGTGGGCATTGGATTTGTGACATTCACAACTCAAAATCAAAAGTTACGGACGATTTAGTGGACATGTCAAGTAGAGTGGCCAGTTAAAGTGATCATTCTAAACAGATCATTATTGCTCATTAAGCAAAGGCCTATAAATGAAGCATAATGCATGGCATCAAGTAGTTTGGATAGATTGGATTACTTGGAGGCTTTGTCGCCTCTAATTTTGTCTCAAATTTTGTTAAAATATAGAAAATTGAGCTACCTTAACGTGGGCATGCTCTATAAAAGTTATGGATGACTTAGTGCAAATATGTGAAGTTGATCGGCCAGTTAAAGTTATCATTGGTGCTCATTAAGTAAAAGCTTATAAATGAAGCATAAAGCATGACATCACACATTTTGGGACAGATTGGATTAGTTTGATGCTTTGTCGTCTCTATTTCTATTTCAAATTTTGTCAAAATATAGAAAATTAAGCTACCTTAATGTGGGCATTAGATTCGTGTCATTCTGAGCCATAAATCAAAAGTTACGAAAAATTTAGTGCGGACATTTCAAGTTTATCAGCCAGTTAAAATGATCATTCTAAACTGATCATTGGTGCTCATTGAGTAAAGGCTAATAAATGAAGCATAATGCAGGGCATCACACAATTTTCAATAGATTGGATAACTTGGACGCTTTGTCCTATCTATTTCAATCTCAAATTTTGTTTCAATATAAAAAATTGAGCTAGGTTAACGTGGGAATTTGATTCGTGTCATACAGAGTTCTAATCAAAAGTATCGGACGATTAAGTGCGGACATGTCAAGTTAATCGTCTAGTGAAAGTGATCATTATAAACTGATCATTGGTGCTCATTGAGTAAAGGCTTAGAAATGAATCATAAGGAAAGGCATCACGCATTTTGGGATAGATTGGATTACTTCGACGCTGTGTCGTATCTAGTTTGGTCTCAAAATTTTGTCGCAATATTGAAAGTTGTACTAGCTTAATGTGCGCATTGGATTCGTGTCATTCAGAGGTATAACTCAAAAGTTACGAACGATTACATGCAGACATGTCAAGTTGATCGGCTAGTTAAAGTGCTCATTCTGAATTGATCATTGGTGCTCATTGAGTAAAGACTTATAAATGAAGCATAATGCATGGCATCACACAGTTTTGGATAGATTGGATTACTTGGATGCTTTCATATCTAATTCTGTCTCAATTTTTTTATCAATAAAGATAATTGAGCTAGCTTAACGTGGGCATTGGATTCGTGTGTTTCTGAGCTCTAAATCGGAAAATACACACGATTTAGTGCGGAAATGTCAATTTGATCGGCCAGTTAAAGTGATCAATCTAAACTGATCATTGGTGCTCATTGAGTAAAGGCTTATAAATGAAGCATAATGCATGGCATCACGCATTTTAAATAGATTGGATTACTTGGACGATTTGTCGAATCTTGTTCTGTTTCAAATTTTGTCACAATACAGAAAATTCAACTAACTTAATGTGGGCATTGGATTCGTGTCATTCTAAACTATAAATCAAAAGTAATAAACCATTTAATGCCGACATGACAAGTTGATCGGCTAGTTAAAATGATCATTCTAACTGATCATTGCTTCTCATTGAGTAAAAGCTTACCAATGAAAAATAAAGAATGGCACACGCTGTTTGGAATAGATTGGATTACATGGACACTTTGTCGTATCTATTTGTATCTCGAATGTTGCTACAATATAGAAAATTTTGCTACATTGACGTGAGGATTGGATTCGTGTCTTTCTGAGCTCTAAATCAAAAGTAACAAACGATTTAGTGCGGACATGTCAAGTTGATCGCCCAGTTAAAGTGATCATTCTAAACTGATCATTGGTGCTCATTGAGTAAAGGCTTATAAATGAAGCATGCATGGGATCACGCATTTTGGGAAAGATTGGATTACTTGAACGCCTTTTCGAGTCGTGTCTCAAATTTTGTCAAAGTATAGAAAATCAGACTAGCTTAATGTGGGCATTGGAATCGTGTCATTTTGAGCACTTAATCAATAGTTACGGATGATTTCATGCGTACATGTCAAGTTGATCGGCCAGTTAAACTGATCGTTTTTAACTGATCATTTTTAACTGATCATTTTTAACTGATTATTTTTAACTGATCATTGGTGCTCATTGAGTAAAGGCATATAAATGAATCATAATGCATGACATCACACAATTCTGAGCTCTAAATCAAAAGCTAAGAATAATTTAAGGTCAACATGTCAAGTTGATCGGACAGTTAATATTATTATTCTAAACTGATCAGTGGTGCTCATTGAGTAAAGGCTTATAAATGAAGTATAATGCATGGCATCACACAGTTGGGGATAAATTGGATTACTTGGACGCTTAGTAGTATCTAGTTCTGCCTCAAACTTTGCCACAACATAGAAAATATATCTAGCTTCGTGTGGGAATTAAATTCGTGTCATTCTGAGCTATAAATCAAAAGTTACGGACAATTTATTGCAGATATATCAAGTTGATCGGCTAGTTAAAGTGATCATTCTAAACTGATCAATGGTGCTCATTGAGTAAAAGCTTATAAATCAAGCATAATGCATGGCATCACACATTTTTGCATAGATTGGATTATTTAGAAACTTTGTCATGTCTATTTTAGTTTCAAATTTTGTTACAATATAGAAAATTGAGCTAGCTTAGCGTGGGCATTGGACTCGTGTGTTTCTGAGCTCTAAATCATACATTACGGACAATTTTGTGCGGACATGTTAAGTTGATCGGCCAGTTAAAGTTATCATTCTAAACTGATCATTGGTGCCCATTAAGTAAAGGCTTATAAATGAAGCATAAAGAATCACATCATACAGTTTGGGATTAATTGGATTACTTGTACGCTTTGTAGTCTCTATTTCTGTCTCAAATTTGTCGAAATATAGAAAATTGATCTAGGTTAACGTGGGCATTGGACTCGTGTCATTTTGGCTCTAAATAAAAAGTTACGGATGATTTATTGCGGACATGTCAAGTTGATCGGCCAGTTAAACTGATCATTCTAAACTGATCATTGGTGCTCATTAAGTAAAGGCTTATAAACGAAGCATAAAGCATGGCATCACACATTTTGGGATAGATTGGATTACTAGGACGCTTTGTCGTCTCTATTTCCGTCACAAATTTTGTCAAAATATAGAAAATTGAGCTAGCTTAACGTTGGCATGCTCTAAATAAATTGTTATGGACGATTTAGCGCAGTCATGTCAAGTTAACCGGCCAGTTAAAGTTATTATATTAAACTGATCATTGGTGCTCGTTAAGTAAAAGCTTATAAATGAAGCATAAAGCATGGCATCACACATTTTGGGATAGAGTGGTATACTTTGACACTTTGTCGTCTTTATTTCTTTTTCAAATTTAGTCAAAATATAGAACATTAAGCTAGCTTAATGTGGGCATTACATTCGTGTCATTCTGAGCTCTAAATGAAAAGTTAGTCACGATTTAGTGCGAATATTTTAAGTTGATTGGCCAGTTAAAATTATCATTTTAAAATGATCATTGTGGTGCTCATTGAGTAAAGGCTTATAAATGAAGCATAATGCATGGCATCACACAGTTTTCGATAGATTGGATTACTTGGATGCTTTGTCCTATCTATTCAATCTCAAATATTGTTTCAATATAGAAAATTGAGCTAGCTTAACGTGGGAATTGGATTCGGGTCATTCTGAACTCTAAATCAAAAGTTACAGACGATTAAGTGCAGACATGTCAAATTTATCGGCTAGTGAAAGTGATCATTCTAAACTGATCATTGGTGCTCATTGAGTAAAGGCTTATAAATAAAGCATAAGGAATGGTATCACGCATTATGGAGTTTAACTAGATACGAGAAAGCATCCATGTAAAAGCATCCAAGCATTTGATATTGTGAAAAAATTTGAATTAGAACTAGATACGAGAAAGCATCCAAGTAATCCATGTAATCCAATCAATGGATTGGATACTTTGTCGTATCTATTTCTGTCTCAAATTTTGTCACAATCTAGAAAATTGAGCTAGCTTAACGTGGGCATTGGATTCGTGTTATTTTGAGCTCTAAATCAAAATTTACAAACGATTTAATGCGGACATGTCAAGTTGATCGACAAGTTAAAGTGATCATTCTAAACGGATCATTGGTGCTCATTGAGTAAAGGCTTATAAATGATGCATAATGCATGACATCACACAATTCAGGATAGATTGGATTACTTGTACACTTTGTCATATCTATTTCAGTCTCAAATTTTGTCACAATATAGAAAATTGGGCTAGCGTAACGTGGGCATTGGATTCGTGTTATTTTGAGCTGTAAATCAAAATTTACGGACAATTTAGTGCGGACATGTCAAGTTAATCGGCCAATTAAAGTGATCATTCTAAACTGATCATTGGTGCTCATTGAGTAAAGGCTTATAAATGAAGCATAATGCATGGCATCACGCAGTTTGGGTTAGATTGGATTAGTTGGACGCTTTGTCATATCTAGTTCTGACCCAATTTTTGTCACAATATAGAAACTTGAGCTAGGTCATATGGGCATTGGATTCGTATCATTCTGAGCTCTAAAATCAAAAGTTACGAACGATTTAGTGCAGACATATCAAGATGATCGGCCAGTTAAAGTGATCATTCTAAACTGATCATTCGTGCTCATTAAGTAAAGGCTTATAAATGAAGTATAATGCATGGCATCTTACATTTTTGGATAGATTGGATTACTTGGACGCTTTGTCGTATCTATTTCTGTCTCAAGTTTTGCTTCAATATAGAAAATTGAGCTAGCTTAACGTGGGCATTGGATTTGTGTCATTCAGAGCTCCAAATAAAAAGTTACGGACGATTTAGAGCGGTCATGTCAAGTAGAGTGGCCAGTTAAAGTGATCATTCTAAACTGATCATTGTTGATCATTAAGTAAAGGCTTATAAATTAAGCATAATGCATGGCATTAAGTAGGTTGGATAGATTGGATTACTTGGACGCTTTGTCTCAAAATTTTGTCAAAATATAGAAAATTGAGCTAGCTTAACATGGGCATGCTCTAAATAAAAGTTACGTATGATTTAGTGCAAACATGTGAAGTTGATCGGCCAGTTAATATTATTATTTGAAATTGATCATTGGTGCTCACTGAGTAATTGTTGACATGTCAAGTCTATCGGCTAGTTAAAATGATCATTCTAAACTCATCATTGGTGCTCATTTTGAAAATCTTATAAACGAAGAAGAATGCATGGCATCACGCAGTTTGGGATGGATTGGATTACTTGAACGCTTTGTCGTATCTATTTTTCTCTAAAATTGTGTCACAATATAGAAAATTGAGCCACTTAACGTGGACATTGGATTCATGTCATTCTGAACTCTAAATAAAAAGTTACGAATGATTTAGTGTTGACATGTCAAGTTGATCGGCCAGTTAAAGTGACCGTTCTAAACTGATCAATGGTGCTCATTGAGTAAAAACTTATAAATGAAGCATAATGCATGACATCACATAGTTCAGGACAGATTAGATTATTTGGACGCTTTTTTGTATCTATTTCTGTCTCAAATTTTGTCACAATATAGAAAACTGAGCTAGCTTAACATGGGCAAGGGATTCGTGTCATTTTGAGCTCTAACTCATAAGTTACGAACGATTTAGTGCGGACATGTCAAGTTGATAAGCAAGTTAAAGTGATCATTCTTAACTGATCATTGGTGCTCATAAAGTAGAGGCTTATAATTGAAGCATAATGCATGGCATCATGCAGTTCGGGATAGATTGTATTACATGGACGCTTTGTCGTATCTATTTATGTCCCAAATTTTGTCGCAATATAGAAAATTGAGCTAGTTTAACGTGGGCATTGGATTCGTGCTAGTCTGACCTCTAAATCAAAAGTTCAGAAAATTTAGTGTGGACATGTCAAGTTGATCGGGCAGTTAAAGTGGTCATTTGTAACTGATCATTGGTGCTCATTGAGTAAAGGCATATAAATCAAGCATAATGTATGGTCTCACGAAGTTTGGGATGGATTTGATTACATGGATGCTTTGTTCTATCTATTTCTGTCTCAAATCTTGTCAGAATATAGAAAATTGAGCTATCTTAACGTAGGCATTGGATTCGTGTCATTCTGAGCTCTAAATCAAAAGTTACAGACAATTTAGTGCAGAAATGTCAAATTGATCGGCTAGTTAAAGTGATCATTCTAAATTGATAATTGGTGTTCATTGAGTAAAGGCTTATAAATGATGCATAATGAATGACATCACGCAGTTCAGGATAGATTGGATTACTTGGACGCTTTGTCGTATCCATTTTGGTCTCAAAGTTTTTCACAATACAGAAAATTGATCTAGTTTTACGTGGTCATTGGATTCGTGCCAATCTGATGTCTAAATCAAAAGTTTGGACGATTTAATGCGGACATGTCAAGGTTATCAGCTTGTTAAAGTGATCATTCTTAACTGATCATTGGTGCTCATTGAGTAAATGTTTATTAATGAAATATAATGCATGGCATCACAAAGTTCAGGATAGATTGGATTACATGGACGCCTTTTCGTATCTATTTCGGTCTCAAATTTTGTCACAATATAGAAAATTGAGCTAGCTTAATGTGGGCATTGGATTCGTGTCATTCAGAGCTGTAAATTAAAAGTTACTGACGATTTAGTGCAGACATGTCAAGTTGATCAGCCAGTTAATGTGATCGTTCTAAACTGATCATTGGTGCTCATTGAGTAAAAGGCTTACAAACGAAGCAAAATACATGACATCACGCAGTTCAGGATAGATTGGATTACTTGGATGCTTTGCCGTATCTATTTCTGTCTCAAATTTTGTCTCATCATAGAAAATTCAGCTAGCTTAATGTGGGCATTTGATTCATGTCATTTTGAGCTCTAAATCAAAAGATATGGACGATTTAGTGCGGACATGTCAAGTTGATCGGCCACTTAAAGTGATCTTTCTAAACTGATCATTGGTGCTCATTGAGTAAAAGCTTATAAATGAAGCATAATGCATGACATCACATAGGTTAGGATAGATTGGATTATTTGGACGCTTTGTCGTATCTATTTTTGTCTCAAATTTTTTTCACAATATAGCAAATCGATCTAGCTTAATACGGACATTGGATTCGTTCATTCTAAGCACTAAATCAAGAGTTACACATGATTTGGTGCAGACATGTCAAGTTGATCGGCTAGTTAAAGTGATCATTCTTATAAATGAATCATAATGCATGGCATCACGCACTTTTGGCTAGATTGGAGTACTTGAACGCTTTCTATATCTATTTCTGTTTTAAATGTTGTCACAATATAATAAATTGAGTTAGCTTAACGTGGGCATTGGATTCGTGTTATTCCGAGCACTAAATCCAAAGTTATACTCAGTTAAGTGTACACATGTCCAGTTGATCACCGAGTTAGAATGATCATTCTAAACTGATCATTGGTGTTCATTGAGTATAAGCTTATAAATGAAGCATAATTCATGATATCACGTAGTTTTGGATAGATTGGATTATTTGGATGCTTTGTCGTATCTATTTTTGTCTCAAATTTTCCACAATATAGAAAAATTGAGCTAGCTTAATGTGGGCATTGGATTCGTGTCATTCTAAGCTGTAAATAAAAAGTTACAGAAGATATAGTGCGAACATGTCAAGTTGATCGGGATGTTAACGTGATCATTCTAAACTGATCATTGGTGGTCATTGAAAAAAGGCTTACAAATGATGTATAATGCATGACATCACAAAGTTAGGGATAGATTGGTTGAAATGGACGCTTTGTCGTATCAATTTCGGTCTCAAATTTTGTCACAATATAGAAAATTGAGCTAGCTTAATGTGGGCATTGAATTCGTGACATTCTGAGCTCTAAATCAAAACTAATGGATGATTTAGTGCAGACATGTCAAGTTGATCACCCAGTTAAAGTTATCATTCTTAACTGATCATTGGTGCTCATTCAGTAAAGGCTGATAAATGAAGCATAATGCATAGCACCACGCATTTTTGGCTAGATTAGATTACTTGAACGCTTTTTGTATCTATTTATGTCTGAAATTTTTGTGACAATATAGAAAATTGATCTAGCTTAACGTGTGCATTGGATTCGTATTATTCCGAGCTCTAAATCAAAAGTTATGGTCAATTTAGTGCAGACATGTCCAGTAGATCACCCGGTTAAAGTGATCATTCTAAACTGATCATTGATGCTCATTGAGTAAAAGCTTATAAATGAAGCATAATGCATGACATCACGTAGTTCGGGATAGATTGGATTATTTGGACACTTTATCGTATCAATTTTGGTCTCAAATTTTATCACAATATAGAAATTGAGCTAGCTTAATGTGGGCATTTGATTCGTGTCATTCTGAGCCGTAAATCAAAAGTTACGGACGATTTAGTGCGTACATGTCAAGTTGATGGGCCAGTTAAAGTGACCATTCTAAACTGATCATTGGTGCTCATTGAATAAAAAGCTTACAAATGAAGCATAATGCATGACATCACGCTGTTAGGGATAGAGTGGATTACTTGGATGCTTTGTCGTATCTATTTTTGTCTCAAATTTTATCACAATATAGAAAATTTAGCAAATTTAACGTGGGCATTGGATTCGTGTCATTTTGAGCTCTAAATCAAAAGATACGGACGATTTAGTGCGGACATGACAAGTTGAACGGCCAGTTAAAATGATCATTCTAACTAATGATTGGTGCTCATTGAGTAAAGGCTATAAATGATGCATAATGCATGACATCACACAGCTCGGGATAGATTGGATTACTTGGATACTTTGTCGAATCTATTTCTGCCTCAAATTTTATCACAATATAGAAAATTGAGCTAGCTTAATGTGGGCTTTGGATTCGTATCATTTTGAGCTCTAACTCGTATCATTTTCTTATCTATTTCTGTCTCAAATTTTGTTACAATATTGAATTGAGCTTGCTTAACGTTGGCATTGGATTCGTGTCATTGTGAGCTCAAATCATAAGCTACGGCAATTTAGTGAGGATATGTCAAGTTGATCGGCTAGTTAAAGTGATCATCCTTAACTGATCATTGGTGCTCAATGAGTAAAGGCATATAAATTAAGTTAATGCATGGCATCACGCAGTTTTGGCTAGATTGGATTACTTGAACGCTTTTTCGTATCAATTTTTGTCTCAAATTTTGTTGCAATATATAAAATTAAGCTAGCTTAACGTGGACATGGATTCGTGATATTCTGAGCTCTAAATCAAAAGTTACGGATGATTTAGTGCAGACATGTAAAGTTGATCGGCCAGTTAAACTTATCATTCTAAACTGATCATTGGTGCTCATTGAGTTAAGGCTTATAAATGAAACATAATGCATGACATCACGCAGTTCGGGATAGATTGGATTACTTGGAGGCTTTGTTTTATCTATTTCTATCTCAAATTATGTCACAATATTGAATTAAGCTAGCTTAACATGGGCATTGGATTCGTGTCATTCAGAGCTCTAAATCATAAGTTACAGACTATTTAGTGCGGATTTGTCACGTTGATCGGCCAGTTAAAGTGATCATTCTTAACTGATCATTGCTGCTCATTGAGTAAAGGCTTATAAATTAAGCTAATGCATGGCATCACGCAATTTTGGATAGATTGGATTACTTGAATGCTTTTTTGTATCTAGTTCTTTCTCAAATTGTGTCACAATATAGAAAATGGAGCTAGCTTAACATGGGCGTTGGATTCGTGTCATTCTGAGCTCTAAATCAAAAGTAATGGATGATTTAGTGTGACATGTAAAGTTGATCGGCCAGTTAAAATGATCATTCTAAACTGATCATTGGTGCTCCTTGAGTAAAGGCTTATAAATGAAGTATTATGCATGGAATCATGCAGTTTTGGCTATATTGGATTACTTGAACACTTTTTCGCATCTATTTCTCTCTCAAATTTTTTCAAAATATAGTAAATTGAGCTAGCTTAACGTGGGCATTGGATTCGGGTCACTATGAGCTCTAAATCAAAAGTTACGTACGATTTAGTGTGGACATGTCAAGTTGATCGCCCTGTTAAATTGATCATTCTAAACTGATCATTGGTGCTCATTGATTAAAGGATTGTAAATGAAGCATAATGCATGATATCAAGTAGTTTTGGAAAGATTTGATTACTTGGAGGACTTGCTGAAGCAATTTTTGTCTGAAATCTTATCACAATACAAAAAAAATTGAGCTAGCTGAACGTGGGCATTGGATTCGTGTCATTCTGAGCTCTAAATCAAAAGTTACGGACAATTTAGTGCGGAAATGTCAAGATGATCGGCCAGTTAAAGTGAACATTCTAAACTGATCATTGGTGCTCATTGAGTAAAGGCATATAAATGAATCAAAATGCATGGCATCACGCAGTTTTGTCTAGCTTAGATTACTTGAACGCTTTTTGTATCTATTTCTATCTCAAATTTTGCGACAATATAGAAAATTGAGCTAGCTTAATGCGGGCATTGGATTCCTGTCATTATGAGCTATAAATCAAAAGTTATGGACAATTTAGTGCAAACATGTCAAGTGTATCACCCAGTTACATTGATCATTCTAAACAAATCTTCATGTCTTTATGCGTTATAAATCAAATGTTATAGATGATTTATTGCAGAGATGTCATGTTGATCGCCCAGGTAAATTGATCATTCTAAACTCATCATTGTTGCTCAGTGAGTAAAGGCTTACAAATGAAACATAATGCATGGCATCACGCAGTTTTGGCTATATTGGATTACTTGAACACTTTTTCGTATCAATTTCTGTTTCAAATTTGTTGCAATATAGAAAATTTAGCTAGATTAACGTGGATATTGGATTCGTGTTATTCAGAGCTCTAAATCAAAAGTTACGGATGATTTAGTGCAGACATGTCAAGTTGATCGGCCAGTTAAACTGATCATTCTAAGCTGATCATTGGTGCTCATTGAGTTAAGGCTTATAAATGAAGCATAATGCATGACATCACGCAGTTCGGGATATATTGGATTACTTGGATGCTTTGTCTTATCTATTTCTGTCTCAAATTTTGTTACAATATGGAATTGAGCTAGATTAACGTGGGCATTGGATTCGTGTCATTCTGAGGCATAAATCATTAGTTACGGACAATTTAGTGCGGATAAGTCAAGTTGATCGGCCAGTTAAATTGACCATTCTTAACTGATCAATGGTGCTCATTGAGTAAACGCTTATAAATTAAGCATAATGCATGGCATCACACAATTTTGGCTAGATTGGATTACTTGAACGCTGATTTATATATATTTCTGTCTCAAATTGTGTCACAATATAGAAAATTGCGCTTGCTTAACATGGGCGTTGGATTCGTGTCATTCTGGGCTATAAATCAAAAGTTAGGGACGATTTAGTGCGGATATATCAAGTTGATCGGCCAGTGAAAGTGATCATTATAAACTGATTATTGGTGTTCATTGACTAAAGGCTTATAAATGAAGCATAATGCATGGCATCCCACAGTTCGGGATAGATTGGATTGCTTGAACGCTTTGTTGTATCTATTTATGTCTCAAATTTTGTCACAATATTGGAAGACTTGTCAAAGCAATATTAGTCTTAAATTTTTTATCACAATGTTAACAAATTGAGCTAGCTTAACGTGGGGATTGGATTCGTTTCATTCAGAGCTCTAATTCAAAAGTTACGGATAATTTAGTGCGGACATGTCAAGTTCTCGACCAGTTAAAATGATCATTCTTAACTGACAATTTGTGCTCATTGAGTAAAAGCTTATAAATGAAGCATAATGCATAAGGAAAGGCATCACGCATTTTGGGATAGATTGGATTACTTTGACGCTGTGTCGTATCTAGTTTGGTCTCAAAATTTTGTCGCAATATTGAAAGTTGTACTAGCTTAATGTGCGCATTGGATTCGTGTCATTCAGAGGTATAAATCAAAAGTTACGAACGATTACGTGCAGACATGTCAAGTTGATCGGCTAGTTAAAGTGCTCATTCTGAATTGATCATTGGTGCTCATTGAGTAAAGACTTATAAATGAAGCATAATGCATGGCATCACACAGTTTTGGATAGATTGGATTACTTGGATGCTTTCATATCTAATTCTGTCTCAATTTTTTTATCAATAAATACAATTGAGCTAGCTTAACGTGGGCATTGGATTCGTGTGTTTCTGAGCTCTAAATCGGAAAATACACACGATTTAGTGCGGAAATGTCAATTTGATCGGCCAGTTAAAGTGATCAATCTAAACTGATCATTGGTGCTCATTGAGTAAAGGCTTATAAATGAAGCATAATGCATGGCATCACGCATTTTAAATAGATTGGATTACATGGACGATTTGTCGTATCTTGTTCTGTTTCAATTTTTGTCACAATACAGAAAATTCAACTAACTTAATGTGGGCATTGGATTCGTGTCATTCTAAGCTATAAATCAAAAGTAATAAACCATTTAATGCCGACATGACAAGTTGATCGGCTAGTTAAAATGATCATTCTAACTGATCATTGCTGCTCATTGAGTAAAAGCTTACCAATGAAAAACAAAGAATGGCACACGCTGTTTGGAATAGATTGGATTACATGGACACTTTGTCGTATCTATTTGTATCTCGAATGTTGCTACAATATAGAAAATTTTGCTACATTGACGTGAGCATTGGATTCGTGTCTTTCTGAGCTCTAAATCAAAAGTAACGAACGATTTAGTTCGGACATGTCAAGTTGATCGCCCAGTTAAAGTGATCATTCTAAACAGATCATTGGTGCTCATTGAGTAAAGGCTTATAAATGAAGCATGCATGGGATCATGCATTTTGGGATCGATTGGATTAATTGAACGCCTTTTCGAGTCGTGTCTCAAATTTTGTCAAAGTATTGAAAATCAGACTAGCTTAATGTGGGCATTGGAATCGTGTCATTTTGAGCACTAAATCAATAGTTACGGATGATTTCGTGCGTACATGTCAAGTTGATCGGCCAGTTAAACTGATCATTTTTAACTGATCATTTTTAACTTATCATTGGTGCTCATTGAGTAAAGGCTTATAAATGAATCATAATGCATGACATCACACAATTCTGAGCTCTAAATCAAAAGCTAAGAATAATTTAAGGTCAACATGTCAAGTTGATCGGACAGTTAATATTATTATTCTAAACTGATCAGTGGTGCTCATTGAGTAAAGGCTTATAAATGAAGTATAATGCATGGCATCACACAGTTGGGGATAAATTGGATTACTTGGACGCTTAGTAGTATCTAGTTCTGCCTCAAACTTTGCCACAACATAGAAAATATATCTAGCTTCATGTGGGAATTAGATTCGTGTCATTCTGAGCTATAAATCAAAAGTTACGTATAATTTATTGCAGATATATCAAGTTGATCGGCTAGTTAAAGTGATCATTCTAAACTGATCAATGGTGCTCATTGAGTAAAAGCTTATAAATCAAGCATAATGCATGGCATCACACATTTTTGCATAGATTGGATTATTTAGAAACTTTGTCATATCTATTTTAGTTTCAAGTTTTGTTACAATATAGAAAATTGAGCTAGCTTAGCGTGGGCATTGGATTCGTGTGTTTCTGAGCTTTAAATCATACATTACGGACAATTTTGTGCGGACATGTTAAGTTGATCGGCCAGTTAAAGTTATCATTCTAAACTGATCATTGGTGCCCATTGAGTAAACGCTTATAAATGAAGCATAAAGAATCACATCATACAGTTTGGGATTAATTGGATTACTTGTACGCTTTGTAGTCTCTATTTCTGTCTCAAATTTGTCAAAATATAGAAAATGTATCTAGGTTAACGTGGGCATTGGACTCGTGTCATTTTGGCTCTAAATAAAAAGTTACGGATGATTTATTGCGGACATGTCAAGTTGATCGGCCAGTTAAACTGATCATTCTAAACTGATCATTGGTGCTCATTAAGTAAAGGCTTATAAATGAAGCATAAAGCAAGGCATCACACATTTTGGGATAGATTGGATTACTAGGACGCTTTGTCGTCTCTATTTCCGTCTCAAAATTTTTCAAAATATAGAAAATTGAGCTAGCTTAACGTTGGCATGCTCTAAATAAAGTGTTATGGACGATTTAGTGCAGGCATGTCAAGTTAACCGGCCAGTTAAAGTTATTATATTAAACTGATCATTGGTGCTCGTTAAGTAAAAGCTTATAAATGAAGCATAAAGCATGGCATCACACATTTTGGGATAGAGTGGTATACTTTGACGCTTTGTCGTCTTTATTTCTATTTCAAATTTTGTCAAAATATAGAAAATTAAGCTAGCTTAATGTGGGCATTACATTCGTGTCATTCTAAGCTCTAAATGAAAAGTTAGTCACGATTTAGTGCGAATATTTTAAGTTGATTGGCCAGTTAAAATTATCATTTTAAACTGATCATTGGTGCTCATTGAGTAAAGGCTTATAAATGAAGTATAATGCATGGCATCACACAGTTTTCGATAGATTGGATTACTTGGATGCTTTTTCCTATCTATTCAATCTCAAATATTGTTTCAATATAGAAAATTGAGCTAGCTTAACGTGGGAATTGGATTCGGTTCATTCTGAACTCTAAATCAAAAGTTACAGACGATTAAGTGCGGACATGTCAAGTTTATCGGCTAGTGAAAGTGATCATACTAAACTGATCATTGGTGCTCATTGAGTAAAGGCTTATAAATAAAGCATAAGGAATGGTATCACGCATTTTGGGATTGTTTGGATTACTTCGATGCTTTGTCATATCTAGTTCTGTCTCAAAATTTTGTTAGAATATTGAAAGTTGTACTAGCTTAATGTGCGCATTGGTTTCGTGTCATTCAGAGGTCTAAACCAAAAGTTACGGACGATTACGTGCGGACATGTCAATTTGATCGGCTAGTTAAAGTGCTCATTATAAACTGATCATTGGTGCTCATTGAGTAAAGGCTTACAAATGAAGGAAAATCCATGACATCACGCAGTTTGGGATAGATTGGATTACTTGGACGCTTTGTCGTATCTAGTTCTAATTCAAATTTTGTCACAATATCGAAATTTAATTTGGGCATGGATTCATGTCATTCTAAGCTATACATTAAAAGTTATGGACCATTCAGTGCCGACATGACAAGTTGATCGGCCAGTTAAAATGATCATTCTAAACTGATAATTCTAAACTGATTATTGGTGCTCATTGAGTAAAGGCTTATAAATGAACCATAATACTTGACATCACGCAGTTTGGGATAGATTGGATTTCTTGGACGCTTTGTCGTCTCTATTTATGTCTCAAATTTTGTCAAAATGTAGAAAATTGAGCTTGGTTAACATGGGCATTGGATTCGTGTCATTCGGAGCTCTAAAATCAAAAGTTACGAACGATTTAGTGCAGACATATCAAGATGATCGGCCAGTTAAAGTGATCATTCTAAACTGATCATTCGTGCTCATTAAGTAAAGGCTTATAAATGAAGTATAATGCATGGCATCTCACATTTTTGGATAGATTGGATTACTTGGACGCTTTGTCGTATCTATTTCTGTCTCAAGTTTTGCTTCAATATAGAAAATTGAGCTAGCTTAACGTGGGCATTGGATTTGTGTCATTCAGAGCTCCAAATAAAAAGTTACGGACGATTTAGAGCGGTCATGTCAAGTAGAGTGGCCAGTTAAAGTGATCATTCTAAACTGATCATTGTTGATCATTAAGTAAATGCTTATAAATTAAGCATAATGCATGGCATTAAGTAGGTTGGATAGATTGGATTGCTTGGACGCTTTGTCTCAAATTTTTGTCTCAAATTTTGTCAAAATATAGAAAATTGAGCTAGCTTAACATGGGCATGCTCTAAATAAAAGTTACGTACGATTTAGTGCAAACATGTGAAGTTGATCGGCCAGTTAATATTATTATTTGAAATTGATCATTGGTGCTCACTGACTAATTGTTGACATGTCAAGTTGATCGGCCAGTTAAAATGATCATTCTAAACTCATCATTGGTGCTCATTTTGAAAATCTTATAAACGAAGAAGAATGCATGGCATCACGCAGTTTGGGATGGATTGGATTACTTGAAGGCTTTGTTGTATCTATTTTTCTCTAAAATTGTGTCAAATATAGAAAATTGAGCCACTTAACGTGGACATTGGATTCATGTCATTCTGAACTCTAAATCAAAAGTTATGAACGATTTAGTGTTGACATGTCAAGTTGATCGGCCAGTTAAAGTGATCGTTCTAAACTGATCAATGGTGCTCATTGAGGAAAGGCTAATAAATAAAGCATAATGCATGTCGTCACGCTGTTTGGGATAGATTGGATTATTTGGTTGCTTTTCCGTATCTAGTATTGTCTCAAATTTTGTCACAAATTTTGTCACACTATAGAAAGTGAACTAGCTTAATGTGGGTATTGGATTTGGGTCATTCAGAGATATAAATCAAAAGTGATGGACGATTTAGTGCATACATATCAAGTTGATCAGTCAGTCAAAATGATCATTCTAAACTAATCATTGGTGCTCATTGAGTAAAAGCTTATAAATGAACAATAATGCATGTTAACACGTAGTTTGGGATGTATTGGATTACTTGGACGTTTTTTCATATCTATTCCTGTCTCAAATTTTGTTACAATATAGAAAATTGAGCTAGCTTAAGGTGGACTTTGGATTCATGTGTTTCCTCTAAATCAAAAGTTACGGACGATTTAGTGCAGATATGTCAAGTTTATCGGCGTGTTAAAGTGATCTTTCTAAACTGATCATTGGTGCTCATTAAGTAAAGGCTTATAAATAAAGAAAAAAGCATTGCATCACGAAGTTTGGGATAGATTGGATTTCTTGAACGCTTTGTCGTCTCTTTTTTGGTCCCAAATTTTGTCAAAATTTTGAAAATTGAGCTAGATTAATGTGGACATTGAATTCGTGTCATTCTGATCTCTAAATCAAAAGTTACTGACGATTTAGTCTGGACATGTCAAGTTGATCGGCCAGTTAGAGTGATCATTCTAAACTGATCATTGGTGCTCATTGAGGAAAGTCCAATAAATCTAGGAGAATGCATGGCATCACGCAGTTTGGGATAGATTGGATTACTTGGATGCTTTGTCGTCTCTTTTTTCTGCCCCAACTTTTGTCAAAATATAGAAAATCGAGTTAGCTTAATGTGGACGTTGCATTCGTGTCATTTTGAGCCCTAAATCAAAAGTTACCAATGATTTAGTGTGGACATGTCAAGTTGATCGGCCATTTAAAGTGATCATTGGTGCTCATTGAGGAAAGGCTAATAAATGAAGCATAATGCATGGCATCACGTAATCTGGGATATATTGGATTTCTGGGACACTTTGTTATATTTAGTTCTGTCTCAAATTTTGTCACCATTTAGAAAATTGAACTAGATTAATGTGTGTATCTGATTCGTGTCATCCCGAGCTATAAATCAAAAGTTATGGACGATTTAGTGCAGATATGTCAAGTTGATCGGCCAGTTAAATAGATCATTCTAAATTCATCATTGGTGCTCATTGAGTAAAAGCTTATGAATAAAGAAGAATGCATGCCATCAAGCAGTTTGGGATGGATTGAGTTACTTGGACGCTTTGTCGTTCAAATTCTCTGTCTCAAATTTTATCACAATATAGAAAATTGAGCTAGCTTAACATTGACATTGGATTCGTGTCATTTTGAGATCTAAATCAAAAGTTACGGACGATTTATTGCGGATATGTCAAATTTATCGGCCAATTAAGTTATCATTCTAAACTGATCATTTGTGCTCATTGAGTAAAGGCTTATAAATGATGTATAATGCATGACACAACGCTGTTCAGGATAGATTGGATTACATTAACGTGTTGTCTTATCTATTTGTACCTCATATTTTGTCGCAATATAGAAAATTGAGCTAGCTTAACGTGGGCATTGGATTCATGTCATTTTGAGCTCTAAATAAAAAGTTACGAACGATTTAGTGCGATCATGTCAAGTTGATCGGGCAGTTAAAGTGATCATTCTAAACTGATCATTGGTGCTCATTGAGTAAAACCTTATAAATCATGCATAATGCATGACATCACGCAGTTTAGGATAGATTGGATTGCTTGGACGCTTTGTCACCTCTTTTTCTGTCTCAAATTTTGTCACAATATAGAAAATTGAGGTAGCTTAACGTGGGCATTGTGACAAAATTTGAATTAGAACTAGATACGACGAAGCGTCGAAATCCAATCTATCCCAAAATGCGTGATGCCATTCCTTATGCTTTATTTATAAGCCTTTACTCAATGACCACCAATGATCAGTTTAGAATGATCACTTTCACTAACCGATAAACTTGACATGTCCGCACTTAATCGTCTGTAACTTTTGATTTAGAGTTCAGAATGACCCGAATCCAATTCCCATGTTAAGCTAGCTCAATTTTCTATATTGAAACAGTATTTGAGATTGAAATAGATAGGAAAAAGCATCCAAGTAATCCAATCTATCGAAAACTGTGTGATGCCATGCATTATGCTTCATTTATAAGCCTTTACTCAATGAGCACCAATGATCAGTTTAAAATGATAAATTTAACTGGCCAATCAACTTAAAATATTCGCACTAAATCGTGACTAACTTTTCATTTAGAGCTCAGAATGACACGAATGTAATGCCCACATTAAGCTAGCTTAATTTTCTATATTTTGACAAAATTTGAAATAGAAATAAAGATGACAAAGCGTCAAAGTATACCAATCTATCCCAAAATGTGTGATGCCATGCTTTATGCTTCATTTATAAGCTTTTACTTAATGAGCACCAATGATCAGTTTAATATAATAACTTTAACTGGTCGATTAACTTAACTGGCCGATTAACTCAGAATGACACGAATCCAATGCCCACGTTAAGCTAACTCAAATTTCTATATTGTGACAAAATTTGAGATAGAAATAGATTCAAAAGCGTTCAAGTAATCCAATCTAGCCAAAACTGCATGATGCCATTCATTATTATTCATTTATAAGCCTTTAGCACCAATGGTCAGTTTAGAATGATCACTTTAACTGGCCGATCAACTTGTCCGCACTAAATCGTCCCTAACTTTTGATTGAGAGTTTAGAATGACAAGAATCCAATGCCCACGTTAAGCTAGCTCAATTCTCTATGTTGTAACAGAAATAGACAAAAAAAGCGTTCAAGTAATCCAATCTAGCCAAAACTGCATGATACCATGCATTATGCTTCATTTATAAGCCTTTACTTAATGAGCACAAATGATCAGTTAAGAATGATCAATTTAACTAGCCGATCAACTTGATATGTCCGCACTAAATCGTCCCTAACTTTTGATTTGGATCTCAGAATGACACAAATCCAATGCCCACGTTAAGCTAGCTCAATTTTCTATATTGTGACCAAATTTGAGATAGAAATAGATAGAACAAATCGTCCATGTAATCCAATCTGTCACAAAATTCATGATGCCATGCATTATGCTTTATTTATAAGCTTTTACTCAATTAGCACCAATGATCAGTTAAGAATGATCACTTTAACTGCCCGATCAACTTGACATGTCCGCACTAAATCGTTCGTAACTTATGATTTAGAGCTCATAAGGACATGAATCCAATGCCCACGTTAAGCTAGCTAAATTTTCTATATTGTGACGAAATTTGATACTAAAATAGATACGACAAAGCGTCCAAGTAATACAATCTATCCCGAACTGTGTGATGTTATGCATTGTGCATCATTTATAAGCCTTTACTCAGTGAGCACCAATGATCAGTTTAGAATGATCACTTTAATTGGCCGATAAACTTGACATGTCCGCACTAAATTGTCCGTAAATTTTGATTTACAGCTCAAAATAACACGAATCCAATGCCCACGTTAAGCTAGCCCAATTTTCTATATTGTGACAAAATTTGAGACTGAAATAGATACGACAAAGTGTACAAGTAATCCAATCTATCCTGAATTGTGTGATGTCATGCATTATGCATCATTTATAAGCCTTTACTCAATGAGCACCAATGATCAGTTTAGAATGATCACTTTAACTTGTCGATCAACTTGACACGTCCGCATTAAATCGTTTGTAAATTTTGATTTAGAGCTCAAAATAACACGAATCCAATGCCCACGTTAAGCTAGCTCAATTTTCTAGATTGTGACAAAATTTGAGACAGAAATAGATACGACAAAGTATCCAATCCATAGATTGGATTACATGGATTACTTGGATGCTTTCTCGTATCTAGTTCTAATTCAAATTTTTTCACAATATCGAAATTTAATTTGGGCATGGATTCATGTCATTCTAAGCTATACATTAAAAGTTATGGACCATTTAGTGCCGACATGACAAGTTGATCGGCTAGTTAAAATGATAATTCTAAACTAATAATTCTAAACTAATCATTGGTGCTCATTGAGTAAAGGCTTATAAATGAACCATAATGCTTGACATCACGCAGTTTGGGATAGATTGGATTTCTTGGACGCTTTGTCGTCTCTATTTATGTCTAAAATTTTGTCAAAATGTAGAAAATTGAACTTGGTTAACATGGGCATTGGATTCGTGTCATTCTGAGCCCTAAATCAAAAGTTACGGACGATTTAGGGTGGCCATGTCAAGTTGATCGAACAGTTAATATGATTATTCTAAATAGATCATTGGTGCTCATTGAGTAAAGGCTTATAAATGAAGCATAATGCATGGCATCACGCAGTTTGGGTTAGATTGGATTAGTTGGACGCTTTGTCGTATCTAGTTCTGACTCAATTTTTGTTACAATATAGAAACTTGAGCTAGCTTCATATGGGCATTGGATTCGTATCATTCTGAGCTCTAAAATCAAAATTTACGAACGATTTACTGCAGACATATCAAGATGATCGGCCAGTTAAAGTGATCATTCTAAACTGATCATTCGTGCTCATTAAGTAAAGGCTTATAAATGAAGTATAATGCATGGCATCTCACATTTTTGGATAGATTGGATTACTTGGACGCTTTGTCGTATCTATTTCTGTCTCAAGTTTTGCTTCAATATAGAAAATTGAGCTAGCTTAACGTGGGCATTGGATTTGTGTCATTCAGAGCTCCAAATAAAAAGTTACGGACGATTTAGAGCGGTCATGTCAAGTAGAGTGGCCAGTTAAAGTGATCATTCTAAACTGATCATTGTTGACCATTAAGTAAAGGCTTATAAATTAAGCATAATGCATGGCATTAAGTAGGTTGGATAGATTGGATTACTTGGACGCTTTGTCTCAAAATTTTGTCAAAATATAGAAAATTGAGCTAGCTTAACATGGGCATGCTCTAAATAAAAGTTACGTATGATTTAGTGCAAACATGTGAAGTTGATCTAATATTATTATTTGAAATTGATCATTGGTGCTCACTGAGTAATTGTTGACATGTCAAGTCTATCGGCCAGTTAAAATGATCATTCTAAACTCATCATTGGTGCTCATTTTCAAAATCTTATAAACGAAGAAGAATGCATGGCATCACGCAGTTTGGGATGGATTGGATTACTTGAACGCTTTGTCGTATCTATTTTTCTCTAAAATTGTGTCACAATATAGAAAATTGAGCCACTTAACGTGGACATTGGATTCATGTCATTCTGAACTCTAAATAAAAAGTTACGAACGATTTAGTGTTGACATGTCAAGTTGATCGGCCAGTTAAAGTGACCGTTCTAAACTGATCAATGGTGCTCATTGAGTAAAAACTTATAAATGAAGCATAATGCATGACATCACATAGTTCAGGACAGATTAGATTATTTGGACGCTTTTTTGTATCTATTTCTGTCTCAAATTTTGTCACAATATAGAAAACTGAGCTAGCTTAACATGGGCAAGGGATTCGTGTCATTTTGAGCTCTAACTCATAAGTTACGAACGATTTAGTGCGGACATGTCAAGTTGATAAGCAAGTTAAAGTGATCATTCTTAACTGATCATTGGTGCTCATAAAGTAGAGGCTTATAATTGAAGCATAATGCATGTCATCATGCAGTTCGGGATAGATTGTATTACATGGACGCTTTGTCGTATCTATTGATGTCCCAAATTTTGTCGCAATATAGAAAATTGAGCTAGTTTAACGTGGGCATTGGATTCGTGCCAGTCTGACCTCTAAATCAAAAGTTCAGAAAATTTAGTGTGGACATGTCAAGTTGATCGGGCAGTTAAAGTGGTCATTCGTAACTGATCATTGGTGCTCATTGAGTAAAGGCATATAAATCAAGCATAATGTATGGCCTCACGAAGTTTGGGACGGATTTGATTACATGGATGCTTTGTTCTATCTATTTCTGTCTCAAATTTTGTCAGAATATAGAAAATTGAGCCATCTTAACGTAGGCATTGGATTCGTGTCATTCTGAGCTCTAAATCAAAAGTTACGGACAATTTAGTGCAGAAATGTCAAGTTGATCGGCTAGTTAAAGTGATCATTCTAAATTGATAATTGGTGTTCATTGAGTAAAGGCTTATAAATGATGCATAATGAATGACATCACGCAGTTCAGGATAAATTGGATTACTTGGACGCTTTGTCGTATCCATTTTGGTCTCAAAGTTTTTCACAATACAGAAAATTGATCTAGTTTTACGTGGTCATTGGATTCATGCCAATCTGATGTCTAAATCAAAAGTTTGGACGATTTAATGCGGACATGTCAAGGTTATCAGCTTGTTAAAGTGATCATTCTTAACTGATCATTGGTGCTCATTGAGTAAATGTTTATAAATGAAATATAATGCATGGCATCACAAAGTTCAGGATAAACTGGATTACATGGACGCTTTTTCGTATCTATTTCGGTCTCAAATTTTGTCACAATATAGAAAATTGAGCTAGCTTAATGTGGGCATTGGATTCGTGTCATTCAGAGCTGTAAATTAAAAGTTACTGACGATTTAGTGCAGGCATGTCAAGTTGATCAGCCAGTTAAAGTGATCGTTCTAAACTGATCATTGGTGCTCATTGAGTAAAAGGCTTACAAACGAAGCAAAATACATGACATCACGCAGTTCAGGATAGATTGGATTACTTGGATGCTTTGCCGTATCTATTTCTGTCTCAAATTTTGTCTCATCATAGAAAATTCAGCTAGCTTAACGTGGGCATTTGATTCATGTCATTTTGAGCTCTAAATCAAAAGATATGGACGATTTAGTGCGGACATGTCAAGTTGATCGGCCACTTAAAGTGATCTTTCTAAACTGATCATTGGTGCTCATTGAGTAAAAGCTTATAAATGAAGCATAATGCATGACATCACATAGGTTAGGATAGATTGGATTATTTGGACGCTTTGTCGTATCTATTTTTGTCTCAAATTTTTTTCACAATATAGCAAATCGATCTAGCTTAATACGGACATTGGATTCGTTCATTCTAAGCACTAAATCAAGAGTTACACATGATTTGGTGCAGACATGTCAAGTTGATCGGCTAGTTAAAGTGATCATTCTTATAAATGAATCATAATGCATGGCATCACGCACTTTTGGCTAGATTGGAGTACTTGAACGCTTTCTATATCTATTTCTGTTTTAAATGTTGTCACAATATAATAAATTGAGTTAGCTTAACGTGGGCATTGGATTCGTGTTATTCCGAGCACTAAATCCAAAGTTATACTCAATTAAGTGTACACATGTCCAGTTGATCACCGAGTTAAAATGATCATTCTAAACTGATCATTGGTGTTCATTGAGTATAAGCTTATAAATGAAGCATAATTCATGATATCACGTAGTTTTGGATAGATTGGATTATTTGGATGCTTTGTCGTACCTATTTTTGTCTCAAATTTTGCCACAATATAGAAAAATTGAGCTAGCTTAATGTGGGCATTGGATTCGTGTCATTCTAAGCCGTAAATAAAAAGTTACAGAAGATATAGTGCGAACATGTCAAGTTGATCGGGATGTTAACGTGATCATTCTAAACTGATCATTGGTACTCATTGAATAAAAGGTTTACAAATGATGTATAATGCATGACATCACAAAGTTAGGGATAGATTGGTTGAAATGGACGCTTTTGTCGTATCAATTTCGGTCTCAAATTTTGTCACAATATAGAAAATTGAGCTAGCTTAATGTGGGCATTGAATTCGTGACATTCTGAGCTCTAAATCAAAACTAATGGATGATTTAGTTCAGACATGTCAAGTAGATCACCCAGTTAAAGTTATCATTCTTAACTGATCATTGGTGCTCATTCAGTAAAGGCTGATAAATGAAGCATAATGCATAGCACCACGCATTTTTGGCTAGATTAGATTACTTGAACGCTTTTTGTATCTATTTATGTCTGAAATTTTTGTGACAATATAGAAAATTGATCTAGCTTAACGTGTGCATTGGATTCGTATTATTCCGAGCTCTAAATCAAAAGTTATGGTCAATTTAGTGCAGACATGTCCAGTTGATCACCCGGTTAAAGTGATCATTCTAAACTGATCATTGATGCTCATTGAGTAAAAGCTTATAAATGAAGCATAATGCATGACATCACGTAGTTCGGGATAGATTGGATTATTTGGACACTTTATCGTATCAATTTTGGTCTCAAATTTTATCACAATATAGAAATTGAGCTAGCTTAATGTGGGCATTTGATTCGTGTCATTCTGAGCCGTAAATCAAAAGTTACGGACGATTTAGTGCGTACATGTCAAGTTGATGGGCCAGTTAAAGTGATCATTCTAAACTGATCATCGGTGCTCATTGAATAAAAAGCTTACAAATGAAGCATAATGCATGACATCACGCTGTTAGGGATAGAGTGGATTACTTGGATGCTTTGTCGTATCTATTTTTGTCTCAAATTTTATCACAATATAGAAAATTTAGCAAATTTAACGTGGGCATTGGATTCGTGTCATTCTGAGCTCTAAATCAAAAGATACGGACGATTTAGTGCGGACATGACAAGTTGAACGGCCAGTTAAAATGATCATTCTAACTAATGATTGGTGCTCATTGAGTAAAGGCTATAAATGATGCATAATGCATGACATCACACAGCTCGGAATAGATTGGATTACTTGGATACTTTGTCGAATCTATTTCTGCCTCAAATTTTATCACAATATAGAAAATTGAGCTAGCTTAATGTGGGCTTTGGATTCGTATCATTTTGAGCTCTAACTCGTATCATTTTCTTATCTATTTCTGTCTCAAATTTTGTTACAATATTGAATTGACCTTGCTTAACGTTGGCATTGGATTCGTGTCATTGTGAGCTCAAATCATAAGCTACGGCAATTTAGTGAGGATATGTCAAGTTGATCGGCTAGTTAAAGTGATCATCCTTAACTGATCATTGGTGCTCAATGAGTAAAGGCTTATAAATTAAGTTAATGCATGGCATCACGCAGTTTTGGCTAGATTGGATTACTTGAACGCTTTTTCGTATCA
This sequence comes from Pugionium dolabratum, assembly GCA_018901945.1. Taxonomy (NCBI): domain Eukaryota; kingdom Viridiplantae; phylum Streptophyta; class Magnoliopsida; order Brassicales; family Brassicaceae; genus Pugionium; species Pugionium dolabratum. Next base: position 234,835 of record JAEVFF010000767.1, on the reverse strand, counting down.
ATTTTTGTCTCAAATTTTGTCGCAATATATAAAATTAAGCTAGCTTAACGTGGACATGGATTCGTGATATTCTGAGCTCTAAATCAAAAGTTACGGATGATTTAGTGCAGACATGTAAAGTTGATCGGCCAGTTAAACTTATCATTCTAAACTGATCATTGGTGCTCATTGAGTTAAGGCTTATAAATGAAACATAATGCATGACATCACGCAGTTCGGGATAGATTGGATTACTTGGAGGCTTTGTTTTATCTATTTCTATCTCAAATTATGTCACAATATTGAATTAAGCTAGCTTAACATGGGCATTGGATTCGTGTCATTCAGAGCTCTAAATCATAAGTTACAGACTATTTAGTGCGGATTTGTCACGTTGATCGGCCAGTTAAAGTGATCATTCTTAACTGATCATTGCTGCTCATTGAGTAAAGCTTATAAATTAAGCTAATGCATGGCATCACACAATTTTGGATAGATTGGATTACTTGAATGCTTTTTTGTATCTAGTTCTTTCTCAAATTGTGTCACAATATAGAAAATGGAGCTAGCTTAACATGGGCGTTGGATTCGTGTCATTCTGAGCTCTAAATCAAAAGTAATGGATGATTTAGTGTGACATGTAAAGTTGATCGGCCAGTTAAAATGATCATTCTAAACTGATCATTGGTGCTCCTTGAGTAAAGGCTTATAAATGAAGTATTATGCATGGAATCATGCAGTTTTGGCTATATTGGATTACTTGAACACTTTTTCGCATCTATTTCTCTCTCAAATTTTTCAAAATATAGTAAATTGAGCTAGCTTAACGTGGGCATTGGATTCGGGTCACTATGAGCTCTAAATCAAAAGTTACGTACGATTTAGTGCGGACATGTCAAGTTGATCGCCCTGTTAAATTGATCATTCTAAACTGATCATTGGTGCTCATTGATTAAAGGATTGTAAATGAAGCATAATGCATGATATCAAGTAGTTTTGGAAAGATTTGATTACTTGGAGGACTTGCTGAAGCAATTTTTGTCTGAAATCTTATCACAATACAAAAAAAATTGAGCTAGCTGAACGTGGGCATTGGATTCGTGTCATTCTGAGCTCTAAATCAAAAGTTACGGACAATTTAGTGCGGAAATGTCAAGATGATCGGCCAGTTAAAGTGAACATTCTAAACTGATCATTGGTGCTCATTGAGTAAAGGCATATAAATGAATCAAAATGCATGGCATCACGCAGTTTTGTCTAGCTTAGATTACTTGAACGCTTTTTGTATCTATTTCTATCTCAAATTTTGCGACAATATAGAAAATTGAGCTAGCTTAATGCGGGCATTGGATTCCTGTCATTATGAGCTATAAATCAAAAGTTATGGACAATTTAGTGCAAACATGTCAAGTGTATCACCCAGTTATATTGATCATTCTAAACAAATCTTCATGTCTTTATGCGCTATAAATCAAATGTTATAGATGATTTATTGCAGAGATGTCATGTTGATCGCCCAGGTAAATTGATCATTCTAAACTCATCATTGTTGCTCAGTGAGTAAAGGCTTACAAATGAAACATAATGCATGGCATCACGCAGTTTTGGCTATATTGGATTACTTGAACACTTTTTCGTATCAATTTCTGTTTCAAATTTTGTTGCAATATAGAAAATTTAGCTAGATTAACGTGGATATTGGATTCGTGTTATTCAGAGCTCTAAATCAAAAGTTACGGATGATTTAGTGCAGACATGTCAAGTTGATCGGCCAGTTAAACTGATCATTCTAAGCTGATCAATGGTGCTCATTGAGTTAAGGCTTATAAATGAAGCATAATGCATGACATCACGCAGTTCGGGATAGATTGGATTACTTTGACGCTTTGTCTTATCTATTTCTGTCTCAAATTTTGTTACAATATGGAATTGAGCTAGATTAACATGGGCATTGGATTCGTGTCATTCTGAGGTATAAATCATTAGTTACGGACAATTTAGTGCGGATAATTCAAGTTGATCGGCCAGTTAAATTGACCATTCTTAACTGATCAATGGTGCTCATTGAGTAAACGCTTATAAATTAAGCATAATGCATGGCATCACACAATTTTGGCTAGATTGGATTACTTGAACGCTGTTTTATATATATTTCTGTCTCAAATTGTGTCACAATATAGAAAATTGCGCTTGCTTAACATGGGCGTTGGATTCGTGTCATTCTGGGCTATAAATCAAAAGTTAGGGACGATTTAGTGCGTAGATTGGATTACTTGAACATCGGCCAGTGAATAGTCTCTGTCTAAAATTATGTTATTGGTGTTCATTGACTAAAGGCTTAATAATGAAGCATAATGCATGGGCCACAGTTCGGGATATTCTGGGCTATGAATCAAAAGTTAGTGGAAGATTTATGTCGCAAATTGATCACAATCATTGTTGATAGGCACATTGTCAAAGCTTATATGATAATGCATTCATTTGGGATAGATTTTACTTGATTACAGGTCAAATTTTGTTCAAATTTGAGTGTCATTCTAAGCTAAATAACGATTTAGTGCGACAATTGAAGTTCATATCATTCATTCATAATGCACCATCATAGTTCGGGATTGGAGGATTGGTCACAATATGCTAGCTGATAATTTAGTGTTACGGATGATCATGTCAAGTTGATCGGCCATGATCATTCTAAATCATTGGTGCTCACTGAAGCATAATGCATGACATCTTATACTTGGACAAGTCTCAAATATATGGAATTGAGCTATTAACTTAAAATAGCTTTAGTCCAAGTTGAAGCCATTAACTGATCAATGGTGCTCATTGAGGCTTAAAGCATAATGCATGGCATCGGCAGATTGGATTGGGTTTTATAGGTCACAATATCGCTTTCATTCAGAGCTCAAGTTGAAGTTCAATAAACTGATTACATTGGATAAATTAATGATGTGTTCGGACTTGATTTGTCTATTTAGTCTCAAATTTTGTCACAATATTGGACCAGTTAAAATGATCATTCTTAACTGAAAATGTCATGCTCACCAGTTAAAATGAGTAAGTAAAGCTTATAAATGAAGCATAATGCATGGCATCACGCAGTTTGGGATAGATTAGATTACAGGGACACTTTGTCGTATCTATTTTTGTCTCAAATTTTTTCACAATATAGAAAATTGAGCTATCTTAACGTGGATATTGGATTCATGTCATTCTGAGCTATATAATCAAAAATTACGGACGATTTAGTGCGGACATGTCAAGTAGATCCTTAGGTTAAAGTGATCATTCTAAACTGATCGTTGGTGCTCATTAAGTAAACGCTTATAAATGAAGGATAAAACATGGCATCACGCAGTTTCGGATAGATTGGATTACTTGGACGCTTTGTCAAATCTAGTTCTATCTAAAATTTTATCACAAAATAGAAAACTGAGCTAGAGTAACATGGGCATTGGATTCGTGTCATTCTTAGCTCTAAATCAAAAGTTACGGAAGATTAAGTGCAGACATGTGAAGTCTATCGGCCACTTAAAATGATCTCTAAATCAAAACTAAGCTATAAATCAAAAGTTATGCACGATTTAATGCACAATGAGTAAGGGCTTAGTGTGGAAAGGTCAAGTTTATCGGCCAGTTAAAATGATCATGCTTAACTGATCATTGGTGCTCATTGAGTAAAGGCTTATAAATGATGCATAATGCATGGCATCCCGCAGTACGGAATAGATTCTATTACTTGGATGCTTTGTAGTATCTATTTCTGTCTCAAATTTTGTCACAATATAGAAAATTGAGGTAGGTTAACGTGGGCATTTGATTTGTGTCATTCTGAGCTCTAAATCATAAGTTACAAACGATTTAGTGAGGACATGTCAAGTTGATCGGCCAGTTCTAGTGATCATTATAAACTGATCATAGGCGCTCATTAAGTAAACTCTTATAAATGAAGCATAAAGCATGGCACCACGCAGTGTTGAATTGGTTGGATTACTTGGACGCTTTGTCGTATCTTGTTCTGTCTCAAATTTTGTCACAATATATAAAAAATTGAGCTAGCTTAACGTGGGCATTGGACTAGTATCATTCTAAGCAATAAATCATAAGTTATGGACGATTTATTGCGGACATATCAAGTTGATCGACAAGTTAAAATGATCATTCTAAACTGATCATTGGTGCTCATTCAGTTAAAGCTTATAAGTGAAGAATAATGCATGGCATCACACAGTTTGGGATAGATTGGATTACTTGCACGCTTTGTCGTAATATTTCAGTGTCAAATTTTGTCACATTGTAGATAATTGAGCTCGCTTAACATGGGCATTGGATTCGTGTCATTCTAAGATCTAAATAAAAAATTATGGACGATTTAGTGCGACATGTAAAGTTGATCGCCAGTTAAAGTGATCATTCTTTTGATCATTGTTTCTCATTGAGTAAAGGATTATAAATGAAACATAATGCACGACATCATGCAGTTCGAGATAGATTGGATTACATGGATGGTTTTTCGTATCTATTTCTGTCTCAAATTCTGTCACAATATAAAAAATATAGCTAGCTTAATGTGGGCATTGAATTTGTTTCTGTCTGAGCTCTAAATCAAAAGTTACGGATGATTTAGTGCAGACATGTCAAGTTGATCAGGTGAGTTAAACTGATCATTCTGCTGATCTGCTCATTGATTAAAGGCTTATAAATGAAGCATAATGCATGACATCACGCAGTTTGGGATAGATTGGATTACTTGGACGCTTTTTCATATCTATTTCTGTTTCAAATTTTGTCACAATATGAAAATAGTTAGCTTAACGTGGGCATTGGATTCGTGTCATTCTGAGCTATAAATCAAAAGTTACGGATGATTTAGTGCGGATAAGTCAAGTTGATCGCCAGTTAAATTGATGATTCTAACTGATCATGGTGCTCATTGAGTAAACGCTTAGAAATTAAAGCAAATGCATGGATCATAAAGTTTTGGCATAGATTGGTTACTTGACGCTGTTTATTATTTCAGTCTCAAATTTTGTCACAATATAGAAAATTGAGCTAGCTTAAAGTGGGCACTGGATTCGTGTCATTCATAAATCAAAAGTTAGGGAAATTTAGTGCGGATATATCAAGTGATCGGCCAGTTAAAGTGATCATTCTAAACTGATCATTGGTGCTCATTGACTAAAGGCTTATAAATGAAGCATAATGCATGGCATCCCACAGTTCGGGATAGATTGGATTGCTTGAACGCTTTGTTGTATCTATTTATGTCTCAAATTTTGTCACAATATTGGAAGACTTGTCAAAGCAATATTAGTCTTAAATTTTTTTATCACAATGTTAACAAATTGAGCAAGCTTAACGTGGGGATTGGATTCGTTTCATTCAGAGCTCTAATTCAAAAGTTACGGATAATTTAGTGCGGACATGTCAAGTTCTGGACCAGTTAAAATGATCATTCTTAACTGAAAATTCGTGCTCATTGAGTAAAAGCTTATAAATGAAGCATAATGCATGGCATCACGCAGTTTGGGATAGATTAGATTACAGGGACACTTTGTCGTATCTATTGTTGTCTCAAATTTTTTCACAATATTGAAAATTGAGCTATCTTAACGTGGATATCGGATTCATGTCATTCTGAGCTATATAATCAAAAATTACGGACGATTTAGTGCGGACATGTCAAGTAGATCCTTAGGTTAAAGTGATCATTCTAAACTGATCGTTGGTGCTCATTAAGTAAACGCTTATAAATGAAGGATAAAACATGGCATCACGCAGTTTCGGATAGATTGGATTACTTGGACGCTTTGTCAAATCTAGTTCTATCTAAAATATTATCACAAAATAGAAAACTGAGCTAGAGTAACATGGGCATTGGATTCGTGTCATTCTTAGCTCTAAATCAAAAGTTACGGAAGATTAAGTGCAGACATGTGAAGTCTATCGGCCACTTAAAATGATCTCTAAATCAAAACCTAAGCTATAAATCAAAAGTTATGCACGATTTAATGCACAATGAGTAAGGGCTTAGTGTGGAAAGGTCAAGTTTATCGGCCAGTTAAAATGATCATGCTTAACTGATCATTGGTGCTCATTGAGTAAAGGCTTATAAATGATGCATAATGCATGGCATCCCGCAGTACGGAATAGATTCTATTACTTGGATGCTTTGTAGTATCTATTTCTGTCTCAAATTTTGTCACAATATAGAAAATTGAGGTAGGTTAACGTGGGCATTTGATTTGTGTCATTCTGAGCTCTAAATCATAAGTTACAAACGATTTAGTGAGGACATGTCAAGTTGATCGGCCAGTTCTAGTGATCATTATAAACTGATCATAGGCGCTCATTAAGTAAACTCTTATAAATGAAGCATAAAGCATGGCACCACGCAGTGTTGAATTGGTTGGATTACTTGGACGCTTTGTCGTATCTTGTTCTGTCTCAAATTTTGTCACAATATATAAAAAATTGAGCTAGCTTAACGTGGGCATTGGACTAGTATCATTCTAAGCAATAAATCATAAGTTATGGACGATTTATTGCGGACATATCAAGTTGATCGACAAGTTAAAATGATCATTCTAAACTGATCATTGGTGCTCATTCAGTTAAAGCTTATAAGTGAAGAATAATGCATGGCATCACACAGTTTGGGATAGATTGGATTACTTGCACGCTTTGTCGTATATATTTCAGTGTCAAATTTTGTCACATTGTAGATAATTGAGCTCGCTTAACATGGGCATTGGATTCGTGTCATTCTAAGATCTAAATAAAAAATTATGGACGATTTAGTGCGACATGTAAAGTTGATCGCCAGTTAAAGTGATCATTCTTTTGATCATTGTTTCTCATTGAGTAAAGGATTATAAATGAAACATAATGCACGACATCATGCAGTTCGAGATAGATTGGATTACATGGATGGTTTTTCGTATCTATTTCTGTCTCAAATTCTGTCACAATATAAAAAATATAGCTAGCTTAATGTGGGCCTTGAATTTGTTTCTGTCTGAGCTCTCAATCAAAAGTTACGGACGATTTAGTGCAGACATGTCAAGTTGATCCACCAGTTCAAGTGATCGTTTTAAACTGATCACTGGTGATCTGATCATTGATTAAAGGCTTATAAATGAAGCATAATGCATGACACCACTCAGTTTTGGCTAGAATGGATTACTTGAATGCTTTCTCGTATCTATTTCTGTTTCAAATTTTGTCACAGTATAGAAAATAGATCTAGCTTAACGTGGGCATTGGATTCGTGTCATTATGAGCTACAAATCAAAAGTTATGGATGATTTAGTGTATACATCTCAAGTTGATCGCCTAGTTAAATTGATGATTCTAAACTGATCATCGGTGCGCATTCAGTAAATTCTTATAAATAAAGCAATATGCATCCCATCATGTAGTTTTTCATAGATTTAGTTACTTGGAGGACTAGTCGAAGCCATTTTAGTCCAAAATTTTATCACAATATAAAAAATTGAGCTAGCTTAACGTGGGCACTGGATTCGTCTCAAATTGATCAGCCAGTTAAAGTGATCATTCTAAACTGATCATTAGTGCTCATTGAGTAAAGGCTTATAAATGAAGCATAATGCATGACATCACGCAGTTCAGGATAGATTGGATAACTTGGATGCTTTGTCGTATCTATTTCTGTCTCAAGTTTTGTCACAATATAGAAAATTGAGCTAGCTTAACATGGGCATTGGATTTGTGTCATTCTGAGCTCTAAATCAAAAGTTACAGACCATTTAGTGCGAACATATCAAGTTGATCGCCTACTTAAAGTGATCATTCTAAACTGATCGTTGGTGCTCATTCAGTAGAAGATTATAAATGAAGCATAATGCAGTACATCATGTAGTTCAGGACAGATTGGATTACTTGGATTTTTATCTTAAATTTTTTCAATATATAGAAAATTGAGATAGCTTAAGGTGGGCATTGGATTCGGGTCACTCTGAGCTCTAAATCAAAAGTTACATACGATTTAGTGCGGGCATGTCAAGTTGATCGGCTAGTTAAAGTGATTTTTCTAAACTGATCATTTGTGCTCATTGAATAAAGTCATATAAATGAAGCATAATGTATGACATCACGAAGTTTGGGTTAGATTGGATTACATGGACCCATTGTTGTATCTATTTCTGTCTAAACCATTTTCACAATATAGAAAATTGGTCTAGCTTAACGTAGGCATTTGGTTCGTGTCATTCTGAGCTCTAAATCAAAAGTTACGAACGATTTAGTGCGGACATGTCAAGTTTATCACCTAGTTAAATTGATCATTCTAAACTGATCACTGGTGCTAATTGATTAAAGGCTTATAAATGAAGCATAATGATGACATCACGTAGTTTTGGAAAGATTTGATTACTTGGAGGACTTGCAAAAGCAATTTTTGTCTTAAATTTTATCACAATAAAAAAAATTGAGATAGCTGAATGTGGGCATTGGATTCGTGTCATTCTCAGCTGTACATCAAAAGTTACGGACGAATTACTGCGGAAATGTCAAGTTGATCGGCCAGTTAAAGTGAACATTCTAAACTGATCATTGGTGCTCATTGAGTAAAGGCATATAAATGAAGCAAAATGCATGGTATCACGCAGTTTTGTCTAGCTTAGATTACTTGAACGCTTTTTATATCTATTTCTATCTCAAATTTTGTCACAATATAGAACATTGAGCTAGCTTAATGCGGGCATTGGATTCCTGTCATTATGAGCTATAAATCAAAAGTTATGGACGATTTAGTGCAAACATGTCAAGTGTATCGCCCATGTCAACGCTTATAAGGGAAGCATACTGCATGGCATCACGCAATTCGGGATAGATTGGATTACTTGACGCTTTGTCGTATCTATTTATGTTTCAAATTTTGGCACAATATAAAACATCGAGCAAGCTTAATGCGGGCATTAGATACCTGTTATTCTGAGCTCTAAATCATAGTTTACAGACAATTTTTGGCGAATATGTCAAGTTGATCGCCCAATTAAATTCATCATTCTAACATGATCATTGGTGCTCATTAAGTAAACGCTTATAAATGAAGCATAAAGCATTGCATCACGCAGTTTGGGATATATTAGATTACTTGGAGGCTTTGTCGTATCTAGTTCTCTCTCAAATTTTGTCACAATATAAAAAATTGAGTGAGATTAACGTGGGCAGTGGATTCCTGTCATTCTGAGCTCTAAATCAAAAGTTACGGACGATAAAATGCAGATATGTCAAGTTGATCGACGAGTTAAAGTGATCATTCTATACTGATCATTGGTGCTCATTGAATAAAGGCTTAAAATGAAGCATAATGCATGGCATCAAGCAATTCGAGATATATTGGATTACTTGGATGCTTTGTCGTACCTATATCTATTTCAAATTTTGTCAAAATATAAAAAATTTGAGATAGCTTAACGTGTGCATTGGATTCGTGTCATTCTGAGCTCTAATCAAAAGTTACGGACGATTAAATGCAGATATGTCAAGTTGATCGACCAGTTAAAGTGATCATTCTATACTGATCATTGGTGCTCATTGAATAAAGGCTTAAAATGAAGCATAATGCATGGCATCACGCAATTCGGGATATATTGGATTACTTGGATGCTTTGTCGTACCTATATCTGTTTCAAATTTTGTCAAAAATATAAAAAATTTTAGCTAGCTTAACGTGGGCATTGGATTCATGTCATTCTGAGCTCTAAATCAAAACTTACATACGATTTAGTGTGGACATGTCAAGTTAATCGGCCATTTAAAGTGATCATTCTAAATTGATCCTTGGTGCTCATTGAGTAAAGCTTATAAATGAAGCATAATGCATGGCATCACGGAGTTTGATTACTTGGAGGACTTGTTGAAGCAATTTTAGTCTTAGATTTTATTTCAATATAAAAATTGAACTACCTGAACGTGTGCATTGGATTCGTCTCATTCTGAGCTATAAATCAAAAATTACTGACGATTTAGTGCAAACTTGTCAAGTTGATCAGCCAGTTAAATTGATCATCCTAAACTGATCGTTGGTGCTCATTTAGTAAAGGCTTATAAATGAAGCATAATGCATGACATCACGTAATTTTGATTACTTGGAGGACTTGTCGAAGCAGTTTTAGTCTTAAATTTTTTTAGAATGTAGAAAATTGAGCTACCTTAACGTGGTCATTTGATTCGTATCATTTTGAGTTTGAAATCAAAAGTTACGGACGATTTAGTGCGGACATGTCAAGTTGAGCGGCAAGTTAATATTATCATTCTAAACGATCATTGGTGCTCATTGAGTAAAAGCTAAATAATGAAGAATAATGCATGGCATCACATAGTTTGGGATATATTGGATTAATTGGATGCTTCGTTGTATGTATTTGTTTCTTAAATTTTGTTACAATATAGAAAACTGAGCTAGCTTAATGTGGGCATTGGATTCGTGAGTTACAGATGATTTGGTGCGACATGTCAAATTGATCGGGAAGTTAAAATGATCATTCTTCTGATCATTGGTGCTCATTGAGTAAAGGCTTATAAATGAAGCATAATGCATGGCATCACGCAGTCTAGGATAGATTGGATTACTTGGACGCTTTTTCGTATATGTTTTTGTCTCAAATTTTGTGACAATATAGCATACTGAGCTAGCCTAATGTGGGCATTGGATTCGTGTCATTATGAGCTATAAATCAAAAGTTATGGATGATATAGCGCATATATGTTAAGTTGATCGGACAGTTAAAATGATCATTCTAAACTGTTCATTTGTTCTTATTGAGTAAAAGCTTATAAATTAAGCATAATGCAGAGCTTCTCGCAGTTCGGAATAGATTGGATCACTTGGAGAATTTGGGTATCTATTTTTGTTTCAAATTTGGTCACAATATAGAAAAATGAGCTAGCTTAACATGGGCATTGGATTCGTGTCATTCAAAGCTAGAAATTAAAGGCTACGGACAATTTAGTGCGGATATGTCAAGTTGATCGACAAGTTTAAATGATCATTCTTAAGTGATCATTGGTGCTCATTGATTAAAAGCTGATATATGAAGCATAATGCATGGCATAATGAAGTTTGGGATAGATTGGATTACTTGGACGATTTGTCGTCTCCATTTTTGTCTATAATTTTGTCAAAATATAAAAAATTTAGCTAGCTTAACGTGGGTACTTGATTTGTGTCATTACGAGCTATAAATCAAAAGGTATGGACGATTTAGTGCAGACATGTCAAGTTGATCGGCCAATTAAATGATCATTCTAAACCGACCATTGGTGCTCATTTAGTAAACGATTATAAATGAAGCATAAACCATGACATCTTGTAGTTCTAAATTGATTGGATTACTTGGACGCTTTGTCCTATCTATTTCTGTCACAAATTTTGTCACAATATAGAAAATTGAGCTAGCTTAAAGTGTCATTCGGAGCTCTCAATGAAAAGTTACGGACGATTTGGTGTGGACATGCCAAGTTGATCGGCCAGTTAAAGAGATCATTCTTAACTAATGACTAGTACTCATTGATTAAAAGCTTATAAATGAAACATAATGCATGGCATCACGCAGTTTGGGATAGATTGGATAACTTGGACGCTTTTTCATCTCTATTTCGGTATATAATATTGTCACAATACAGAAAATTGAGCTAGCTTAACGTGGCTACTTGATTTGTGTCATTCGGAGTGTTAAATCAAAAGCTACAGACGATTTAGTGCGGACATGTCAAGTTGATCATCCCATTAAAATAAGCATTCTTAACTAATCATTGGTGTTTATGGAGTAACGGCTTATAAATGAACCATAATGCATGGCATCACATAGTTCGGGATAGATTTGGTTACTTGAATGCTTTGTCGTATCTATTTTAGTCACAAATTTTGTAACAATATATAAAATTGAGTTAGCTTAATGTGTGCATTGGATTCGAGTCATTAGGATCTCTGAATCAAAAGTTACGGTCGGTTTAGTGCGGACATGTCAAGTTGATTGGCCAGTTCATATGATCACTCTAGACTGATCATTGGTACTCATTGACTTAAAGCTTATAAATGAAGCATAATGCATGGCATCACGCAATTTGGGATAGATTGGATTACTTGGATGCTTTTTCGTCTCTATTTTTGTCTATAATTTTGTCACAATATAGAAAATTGACCTAGCTTAACGTGTGCATTGAATTCGTGTCATTTGGAGCTCTAAATCAAAAGTTACTAAAGATTTAGTGTGGACATGTCAAGTTGATCGACTAGTTAATATGATTATCCTAAGCTGATCATTGTTGCTCGTTGAGTAAAGACTTACAAATGAAGCATAATGCATGGCATGACGTAGTTCAATATAGATTGGATTATTTGGATGCTTTGCCGTATCTAATTTTTGTCTCAAAATTTGTCAGAATATATAAAACTGAGCTTGCTTAATGTCGGCATTGGATTCGTTCCATTATGGGCTATAAAGCAAAAGTTATGGAGATTTTGTACAAACATGTCAGGTTGATTGGCCAGTTAAAATGATTATTCTAAGCTGATCGTGGGTGCTCATTGAGTTCGGGATATATTAGTTTACTTGGATGCTTTTTTGTATCTATTTTTGTTTCAAATTTATCACAATATAGTAAATTGAGCTAGCTTAACGTAGGCATTGGATTCGTATCATCCGGAGGCCTAAATTAAAAGTTAGGGATGATTTAGTGCGGACATGTCAAGTTGATCGGCTAGTTAAAATGATCATTCTTAGCTGATCACTAGTGCTCATTGATTAAAAGCGTAAAAATGAAGCGTAATGCATGACGTCACGCAGTTTGGGATACATTGGATTACTTGGACGCTTTGTCGTCTCTATTTCTGTCTATAATTTTATCACAATATAGAAAATTGAGCTAGTTTAATGTGGGCATTGGATTCGTGTCATTCTGAGCTCTAAATCAAAAGTTACGAACGATTTAGTGTGGAAATGTCAAGTTAATCGGCCAGTTAAATTAATCATTCTAAGCTGATTATGGTGCTCATTAAGGAAAGGCTAATAAATGCAGCATAATGCATGGCATCACGCAGTTCGGGATAGATTGGATTACTTGGATGCTTTTTCATATAATTTTTTTCAGAATATAGAAAATTTATCTAGCTTAATGTGGGTATTGGATTCATANGACATGTCAAGTTGATCGGCCAATTAAAATGATCATTCCAAACTGATCGTTGGAGCTCATTCAGTAAAAGCTTATAAATGAATAATAATGCCTCGCATCATGCAGTTTGGGATGGATTGGATTACTTGCACTGTTTGTCGTATCTATTTTTGCTTCAAATTTTTTTCACAATATAGAAAATTTAGGCAGCATAACGTGGACCTTGGATTCGTGTCATTCTGAGCTCTAAATTAAAAGTTACGGACGATTTAGTATGGACATGTCAAGTAGATTGCCTAGTTAAAGTGATCATTCTAAACCGATCATTGGTGCTCATTGAGGAAAGGCTTACAAATGAAGGATAATATATGGCATCACGCAGTTTGGGATAGATTGGATTACTTGGATGCTTTTTTGTATCTAGCTCTGTTTTAAATTTTGTCATAATATAGAAAATTGAACTAGCTTAATGTGGGTATTGGATTCGTGTCATTCTAAGATATAAATAATATGTTATGGACGATTTAGTGCATGCATATCAAGTTGATTGGCCAGTTAAAATGATCATTCCAAACTGATCATTAACAATGATTTGTTTAGAATGATCATTTTTGCTAGCTGATCAACTTGACATGTCCGGACTAAATCGTCTTTAATATTTGATTTGGAGCTCAAAATGACATGAATCCAATGCCCACGTTAATATGGCTCAATTTTCAATATTGTAACAACATTTGAGACTGAAAGAGGTACGAAAAAGCTTCCAAGTAATCCAGTGTATCCAAAACTGCGTAATGCCTTGCATTATGCTTCTTTCATAAGCCTTTCCTCAAAGAGCACCAATGATCAGTTTAGAATCCTCATTTAACTGGGCGATCAACTTGATATATCCGTACTAAATCCTCCGAAACTTTTGATTTAGAGTTCAGAATGTCACGAATCCAACTCTCACGATAAGCTAGCTCAATTTTTTATATTGTGATTAAATAAAGACCCAAATAGCTATGACAAAGCCTCCAAATAATCCAATCTATTCCAAACAGCTGGATGCCATGCACTATGCTTCATTTGTAAACATTTTTGCAGGGAGCACCAATGATTAGTTTAAAATGATCATTTGAACTAGTTTATCGACTTGACATGTATGGACTAAATCGTCTTTAATATTTGATTTAGAGCTTAGAGTGAAATGAATTCAATGCCCACGTTAATCTAGCTCAATTTTTAATATTGTGAACACATTTGAGGCTCAAAGAGCTACAATAAAGCCTCCAAGTAACCCAATGTATCCCAACAGCGTGGTGCCATGCATTATGCTTCATTTATAAGCCTTTACACAATGAGCACCAATGAGCAGTTTAGAATTATCATTTTAACTGGCCGATCAACTTGACATGTTAGCAATAACATCCGAAACGTTTGATTTAGAGTTCAGAATGATATGAATCTAACGACCACGTTAAACTAGATAAATTTTCTATATTGTGATTAAATTTAAGACCCTAATAGCTATGCCAAAGCCTCCAAGTAACCAATCTATCCCAAACTGCTGGATGACATAAATTATGCTTCATTTGTTAAACATTGCTTAATGAGCACCAATGATCTGTTTAAATTGATCATTTTAACTAGCTGATCAACTTGACATGACCGTACGAAATCTTCTTTAATATTTGATTTAGAGCTCAAAATGACATGCATCCAACACCCACGATCAGTTTTGAATTCTCATTTAACTGGACGATAACCCTGTCATATCCGTACTAAATCGTCCAAAACTTTTGATTTAAAGTTCAGAATGACACGAATACAACACTCACGTTAAGCTAGCTCAAGTTTCTATATTGTGATTAAATTTAAGACCCAAATAGCTAGAACAAACCCTGCAAGTAATCTAATCTATTCCAAACTACTGGATACCATGCACTATGCCTCATTTATAAACCTTTTCTCAGTGAGCAACAATGATCAGTTTAGAATGATCATTTTTAACTAGCTGAGAAACCTTACATATCCAAACTAAATCGTCTTTAATATTTGATTTAGAGCTCAAAATGACATGAATCCAACGCCCACGTTAATCTAGCTCAATTTTCAATATTGTGACAACATTTGAGGCTTAAAGAGTTACAACAAAGCTTCCAAGTAATCCAATGTATCCCAACTACATGATGCCAGGCATTATGCTTCATATATAAACCTTTACACAAGGAGCACCAATGATCAGTTTAGAATTATCATTTAACTGGCCGATAAACTTGCCATGTTAGCACTAATGTCTGAATTTTTTTATTTAGAGTTCAGAAGGACACGAATCCAACGACCACATTAAACTAGCCCAATTTTCTATTTGATTAAATTTAAAACCCAAATAGCTACACCAAAGCCTCCATGTAATCCAATATATCCCAAACTCCTGGATGCCATGACTTATGCTTCATTTGTAAACCTTAGCTTAATGAGCACCAATGATCTGTTTAGAATGATGATTTTAACTAGCTGATCAACTTGAAATGTCCGGACTAAATCGTCTTTAATATTTGATTTAGAGCTCAAAATGACATGAATCGAACGTCCACGTTAATATAGCTCAATTTACAATATTTTGACAACATCTGAGAAAGATAGAGCTACGACAAAGGTTCCAAGTAATCCAATGTATTCCAAACTTCGTAATGCCATGCATTATGCTTCCTTCATAAGCCTTTATTCAATGAGAACCAACGATCAGTTTAGATTTCTCATTTAACTGGCTGATAAACTTGACATATCCTTGTTAACTCGTCCGAAACTTTTGATTTAGAGTTCCAAATGACACGAATCCAACGCCCATGTTAAGCTAGCTCAATTTTCTATATTGTGATTAAATATAGGACCCAAATAGCTACGAAAAAGCCTCCAAGTAATCCAATCTAACCCAAACTGCTGAATGTCATGTACTATCCATCATTTGTAAACCTTTTCTCAGTGAACACCAATGCTTAGTTTAGAATGATCACTTTAACTAGATGATCAACTTGACATGTCCGCATTAAATCATCTTTAACATTTGATTTAGAGTTCAGAATGACATGAATCCAATGCCCACATTAATATGACTAAATTTTCAGTATTGTGACAATATTTGAGACTGAAAGAGCTACGTCAAAGCTTCCAAATAATCCAATGTACCCCAAACTACGAGATGCCATGCATTATGCTTCCTTCATAAGCCTTTACTCAAGGAGCTCCAATGATCAGTTTATAATTCTCATTTAACTGGCCGATATCCTTGACAGAACCGTACTAAATCATCCGAAACTTTTGATTTAAAGTTCAGAATGACACGAATCCAACACTCACATTAAGCTAGATCAAATTTCTATATAGTGATTAAATTTAAGACCGAAATAGCTACGAAAAAGCCTCTAAGTAATCCAATCTATCCCAAACTGCTGGATGCCATGCACTATGATTCATTTGTAAACCTTAGCTTAATGAGCACCAATGATTAGTTTAGAATGATCATTTTAACTTGCTGATAAACTTGACATGTACGGACTAAACCATTTTTAATATTTGATTTAGAGCTCAAAATGACATGAATCCAACGCCCATGTTAATATAGCTCAATATTCAATATTGTGACAACATTTGTGGCTTAAAGAGCTACAACAAAGCCTCCAAGTAATCCAGTGTATCCCAACTGTGTTATTCTATGCATTATGCTTAATTTATAAGCCTTTACACAAGGAGCACTAATGATCAATTTATAATTATCATTTAACTGGCCGATCAACTTGACATGTTAGCACTAAAGTTTGAAACTTTTGATTCAGAGTTCAGAAGGACACGAATCCAACGACCACGTTAAACTAGCTCAATTTTCTATTTGATTAAATTTAAGACCCAAATAGCTACGCCAAAGCCTCCATGTAATCCAATCTATCCCAAACTACTGGATGCAATGAATTATGCTTCATT
This sequence comes from Pugionium dolabratum, assembly GCA_018901945.1. Lineage (NCBI taxonomy): Eukaryota > Viridiplantae > Streptophyta > Magnoliopsida > Brassicales > Brassicaceae > Pugionium > Pugionium dolabratum. Next base: position 217,750 of record JAEVFF010000767.1, on the reverse strand, counting down.
TGTAAACCTTAGCTTAATGATCACCAATGATCTGTTTAGAATGATCATTTTAACTAGCTGAATAACTTGACATGTCCGGACTAAATTGTCTTTAATATTTGATTTAGAGCTCAAAATGATATGAATCGAATGCCCACATTAATATAGCTCATTTTTCAATATTGTGACAACATTTGAGAATGATAGAGCTAGACAAAGCTTTCAAGAAATCCAATGTATCCCAAACTTCGTGATGCCATGCATTATGCTTCCTTCATAAGCCTTTAGTCAATGAGCACCAACGATCAGTTTAGATTTCTCATTTAACTGGCCGATAAACTTGACATATCCTTGTTAAATCGTCCGAAACTTTTGATTTAGAGTTCCGAATGACACGAATCCAACGCCCACGTTAAGCTAGCTGAATTTTCTATATTGTGATTAAATATAAGACCCAAATAGCTACGAAAAAGCCTCCAAGTAATCCAATCTAACCCAAACTGCTGGATGTCATGTACTATCCTTCATTTGTAAACCTTTTCTCAGTGAACACCAATGCTTAGTTTAGAATGATCATTTTAACTAGATGATCAACTTGACATGTCCGCATTAAATCATCTTTTACATTTGATTTAGAATTCAGAATGACATGAATCCAATGCCCACATTAATATGGCTAAATTTTCAGTATTGTGACAATATTTGAGACTGAAAGAGCTACGTCAAAGCTTCCAAATAATCCAATGTACCCCAAACTGCGAGATGCCATGCATTATGCTTCCTTCATAAGCCTTTACTCAAGGAGCTCCAATGATCAGTTTATAATTCTCATTTAACTGGCCGATATCCTTGACATAACCGTACTAAATCATCCGAAACTTTTGATTTAAAGTTCAGAATGACACGAATCCAACACTCATATTAAGCTAGATCAAATTTCTATATAGTGATTAAATTTAAGACCGAAATAGCTACGACAAAGCCTCTAAGAAATCCAATCTATCCCAAACTGCTGGATGCCATGCACTATGATTTATTTGTAAACCTTAGCTTAATGAGCACCAATGATTAGTTTAGAATGATCATTTTAACTTGCTGCTCAACTTGACATGTACGTACTAAACCATTTTTAATATTTGATTTAGAGCTCAAAATGACATGAATCCAACGCCCATGTTAATATAGCTCAATATTCAATATTGTGACAACATTTGAGGCTTAAAGAGCTACAACAAAGCCTCCAAGTAATCCAGTGTATCCCAACTGTGTTATTCTATGCATTATGCTTAATTTATAAGCCTTTACACAAGGAGCACTAATGATCAATTTATAATTATCATTTAACTGGCCGATCAACTTGACATGTTAGCACTAAAGTTTGAAACTTTTGATTCAGAGTTCAGAAGGACACGAATCCAACGACCACGTTAAACTAGCTCAATTTTCTATTTGATTAAATTTAAGACCCAAATAGCTACGCCAAAGCCTCCATGTAATCCAATCTATCCCAAACTCCTGGATGCAATGAATTATGCTTCATTTGTAAACCTTAGCTTAATGATCACCAATGATCTGTTTAGAATGATCATTTTAACTAGCTGAATAACTTGACATGTCCGGACTAAATTGTCTTTAATATTTGATTTAGAGCTCAAAATGATATGAATCGAACGCCCACATTAATATAGCTCATTTTTCAATATTGTGACAACATATGAGAATGATAGAGCTAGACAAAGCTTTCAAGAAATCCAATGTATCCCAAACTTCGTGATGCCATGCATTATGCTTCCTTCAGAAGCCTTTAGTCAATGAGCACCAACGATCAGTTTAGATTTCTCATTTAACTGGCCGATAAACTTGACATATCCTTGTTAAATCGTCCGAAACTTTTGATTTAGAGTTCCGAATGACACGAATCCAATGCCCACGTTAAGCTAGCTCAATTTTCTATATTGTGATTAAATATAAGACCCAAATAGCTACGAAAAAGCCTCCAAGTAATCCAATCTAACGCAAACTGCTGGATGTCATGTACTATCCTTCATTTGTAAACCTTTTCTCAGTGAACACCAATGCTTAGTTTAGAATGATCATTTTAACTAGCTGATCAACTTGACATGTCCGCATTAAATCATCTTTTACATTTGATTTAGAGTTCAGAATGACATGAATCCAATGCCCACATTAATATGGCTAAATTTTCAGTATTGTGACAATATTTGAGACTGAAAGAGCTACGTCAAAGCTTCCAAATAATCCAATGTATCCCAAACTGCGAGATGCCATGCATTATGCTTCCTTCATAAGCCTTTACTCAAGGAGCTCCAATGATCAGTTTATAATTCTCATTTAACTGGCCGATATCCTTGACAGAACCGTACTAAATCATCCGAAACTTTTGATTTAAAGTTCAGAATGACACGAATCCAACACTCACATTAAGCTAGATCAAATTTCTATATAGTGATTAAATTTAAGACCGAAATAGCTACGAAAAAGCCTCTAAGTAATCCAATCTATCCCAAACTGCTGGATGCCATGCACTATGATTCATTTGTAAACCTTAGCTTAATGAGCACCAATGATTAGTTTAGAATGATCATTTTAACTTGCTGATAAACTTGACATGTACGGACTAAACCATTTTTAATATTTGATTTAGAGCTCAAAATGACATGAATCCAACGCCCATGTTAATATAGCTCAATATTCAATATTGTGACAACATTTGTGGCTTAAAGAGCTACAACAAAGCCTCCAAGTAATCCAGTGTATCCCAACTGTGTTATTCTATGCATTATGCTTAATTTATAAGCATTTACACTAGGAGCACTAATGATCAATTTATAATTATCATTTAACTGGCCGATCAACTTGACATGTTAGCACTAAAGTTTGAAACTTNAATCCAACGACCACGTTAAACTAGCTCAATTTTCTATTTGATTAAATTTAAGACCCAAATAGCTACGCCAAAGCCTCCATGTAATCCAATCTATCCCAAACTACTGGATGCAATGAATTATGCTTCATTTGTAAACCTTAGCTTAATGAGCACCAATGATCTGTTTAGAATGATCATTTTAACTAGCTGAATAACTTGACATGTCCGGACTAAATCGTCTTTAATATTTGATTTAGAGCTTAAAATGATATGAATCGAACGCCCACATTAATATAGCTCAATTTTAAATATTGTGACAACATTTAAGATTGATAGAGCTACGACAAAGCTTTCAAGAAATCCAATGTATCCCAAACTTCGTGATGCCATGCATTATGCTTCCTTCATAAGCCTTTAGTCAATGAGCACCAACGATCAGTTTAGATTTCTCATTTAACTGGCCGATAAACTTGACATATCCTTGTTAAATCGTCCGAAACTTTTGATTTAGAGTTCCGAATGACACGAATCCAACGCCCACGTTAAGCTAGCTCAATTTTCTATATTGTGATTAAATATAAGACCCAAATAGCTACGAAAAAGCCTCCAAGTAATCCAATCTAACCCAAACTGCTGGATGTCATGTACTATCCTTCATTTGTAAACCTTTTCTCAGTGAACACCAATGCTTAGTTTAGAATGATCATTTTAACTAGATGATCAACTTGACATGTCCACATTAAATCATCTTTTACATTTGATTTAGAGTTCAGAATGACATGAATCCAATGCCCACATTAATATGGCTAAATTTTCAGTATTGTGACAATATTTGAGACTGAAAGAGCTACGTCAAAGCTTCCAAATAATCCAATGTATCCCAAACTGCGAGATGCCATGCATTATGCTTCCTTCATAAGCCTTTACTCAAGGAGCTCCAATGATCAGTTTATAATTCTCATTTAACTGGCTGATATCCTTGACAGAACCGTACTAAATCATCCAAAACTTTTGATTTAAAGTTCAGAATGACACGAATCCAACACTCACATTAAGCTAGATCAAATTTCTATATAGTGATTAAATTTAAGACCGAAATAGCTACGACAAAGCCTCTAAGTAATCCAATCTATCCCAAACTGCTGGATGTCATGCACTATGATTCATTTGTAAACCTTAGCTTAATGAGCACCAATGATTAGTTTAGAATGATCATTTTAACTTGCTGATCAACTTGACATGTACGGACTAAACCATTTTTAATATTTGATTTAGAGCTCAAAATGACATGAATCCAACGCCCATGTTAATATAGCTCAATATTCAATATTGTGACAACATTTGTGGCTTAAAGAGCTACAACAAAGCCTCCAAGTGATCCAGTGTATCCCAACTGTGTTATTCTATGCATTATGCTTAATTTATAAGCCTTTACACAAGGAGCACTAATGATCAATTTATAATTATCATTTAACTGGCCGATCAACTTGACATGTTAGCACTAAAGTTTGAAACTTTTGATTCAGAGTTCAGAAGGACACGAATCCAACGACCACGTTAAACTAGCTCAATTTTCTATTTGATTAAATTTAAGACCCAAATAGCTACGCCAAAGCCTCCATGTAATCCAATCTATCCCAAACTACTGGATGCAATGAATTATGCTTCATTTGTAAACCTTAGCTTAATGATCACCAATGATCTGTTTAGAATGATCATTTTAACTAGCTGAATAACTTGACATGTCCGGACTAAATTGTCTTTAATATTTGATTTAGAGCTCAAAATGATATGAATCGAATGCCCACATTAATATAGCTCATTTTTCAATATTGTGACAACATTTGAGAATGATAGAGCTAGACAAAGCTTTCAAGAAATCCAATGTATCCCAAACTTCGTGATGCCATGCATTATGCTTCCTTCATAAGCCTTTAGTCAATGAGCACCAACGATCAGTTTAGATTTCTCATTTAACTGGCCGATAAACTTGACATATCCTTGTTAAATCGTCCGAAACTTTTGATTTAGAGTTCCGAATGACACGAATCCAACGCCCACGTTAAGCTAGCTGAATTTTCTATATTGTGATTAAATATAAGACCCAAATAGCTACGAAAAAGCCTCCAAGTAATCCAATCTAACCCAAACTGCTGGATGTCATGTACTATCCTTCATTTGTAAACCTTTTCTCAGTGAACACCAATGCTTAGTTTAGAATGATCATTTTAACTAGATGATCAACTTGACATGTCCGCATTAAATCATCTTTTACATTTGATTTAGAATTCAGAATGACATGAATCCAATGCCCACATTAATATGGCTAAATTTTCAGTATTGTGACAATATTTGAGACTGAAAGAGCTACGTCAAAGCTTCCAAATAATCCAATGTACCCCAAACTGCGAGATGCCATGCATTATGCTTCCTTCATAAGCCTTTACTCAAGGAGCTCCAATGATCAGTTTATAATTCTCATTTAACTGGCCGATATCCTTGACATAACCGTACTAAATCATCCGAAACTTTTGATTTAAAGTTCAGAATGACACGAATCCAACACTCATATTAAGCTAGATCAAATTTCTATATAGTGATTAAATTTAAGACCGAAATAGCTACGACAAAGCCTCTAAGAAATCCAATCTATCCCAAACTGCTGGATGCCATGCACTATGATTTATTTGTAAACCTTAGCTTAATGAGCACCAATGATTAGTTTAGAATGATCATTTTAACTTGCTGCTCAACTTGACATGTACGTACTAAACCATTTTTAATATTTGATTTAGAGCTCAAAATGACATGAATCCAACGCCCATGTTAATATAGCTCAATATTCAATATTGTGACAACATTTGAGGCTTAAAGAGCTACAACAAAGCCTCCAAGTAATCCAGTGTATCCCAACTGTGTTATTCTATGCATTATGCTTAATTTATAAGCCTTTACACAAGGAGCACTAATGATCAATTTATAATTATCATTTAACTGGCCGATCAACTTGACATGTTAGCACTAAAGTTTGAAACTTTTGATTCAGAGTTCAGAAGGACACGAATCCAACGACCACGTTAAACTAGCTCAATTTTCAATTTGATTAAATTTAAGACCCAAATAGCTACGCCAAAGCCTCCATGTAATCCAATCTATCCCAAACTCCTGGATGCAATGAATTATGCTTCATTTGTAAACCTTAGCTTAATGAGCACCAATGATCTGTTTAGAATGATCATTTTAACTAGCTGAATAACTTGACATGTCCGGACTAAATTGTCTTTAATATTTGATTTAGAGCTCAAAATGATATGAATCGAACGCCCACATTAATATAGCTCATTTTTCAATATTGTGACAACATATGAGAATGATAGAGCTAGACAAAGCTTTCAAGAAATCCAATGTATCCCAAACTTCGTGATGCCATGCATTATGCTTCCTTCAGAAGCCTTTAGTCAATGAGCACCAACGATCAGTTTAGATTTCTCATTTAACTGGCCGATAAACTTGACATATCCTTGTTAAATCGTCCGAAACTTTTGATTTAGAGTTCCGAATGACACGAATCCAACGCCCACGTTAAGCTAGCTCAATTTTCTATATTGTGATTAAATATAAGACCCAAATAGCTACGAAAAAGCCTCCAAGTAATCCAATCTAACCCAAACTGCTGGATGTCATGTACTATCCTTCATTTGTAAACCTTTTCTCAGTGAACACCAATGCTTAGTTTAGAATGATCATTTTAACTAGATGATCAACTTGACATGTCCACATTAAATCATCTTTTACATTTGATTTAGAGTTCAGAATGACATGAATCCAATGCCCACATTAATATGGCTAAATTTTCAGTATTGTGACAATATTTGAGACTGAAAGAGCTACGTCAAAGCTTCCAAATAATCCAATGTATCCCAAACTGCGAGATGCCATGCATTATGCTTCCTTCATAAGCCTTTACTCAAGGAGCTCCAATGATCAGTTTATAATTCTCATTTAACTGGCCGATATCCTTGACAGAACCGTACTAAATCATCCGAAACTTTTGATTTAAAGTTCAGAATGACACGAATCCAACACTCACATTAAGCTAGATCAAATTTCTATATAGTGATTAAATTTAAGACCGAAATAGCTACGACAAAGCCTCTAAGTAATCCAATCTATCCCAAACTGCTGGATGCCATGCACTATGATTCATTTGTAAACCTTAGCTTAATGAGCACCAATGATTAGTTTAGAATGATCATTTTAACTTGCTGATCAACTTGACATGTACGGACTAAACCATTTTTAATATTTGATTTAGAGCTCAAAATGACATGAATCCAACGCCCATGTTAATATAGCTCAATATTCAATATTGTGACAACATTTGTGGCTTAAAGAGCTACAACAAAGCCTCCAAGTGATCCAGTGTATCCCAACTGTGTTATTCTATGCATTATGCTTAATTTATAAGCCTTTACACAAGGAGCACTAATGATCAATTTATAATTATCATTTAACTGGCCGATCAACTTGACATGTTAGCACTAAAGTTTGAAACTTTTGATTCAGAGTTCAGAAGGACACGAATCCAACGACCACGTTAAACTAGCTCAATTTTCTATTTGATTAAATTTAAGACCCAAATAGCTACGCCAAAGCCTCCATGTAATCCAATCTATCCCAAACTCCTGGATGCAATGAATTATGCTTCATTTGTAAACCTTAGCTTAATGATCACCAATGATCTGTTTAGAATGATCATTTTAACTAGCTGAATAACTTGACATGTCCGGACTAAATTGTCTTTAATATTTGATTTAGAGCTCAAAATGATATGAATCGAACGCCCACATTAATATAGCTCATTTTTCAATATTGTGACAACATTTGAGAATGATAGAGCTAGACAAAGCTTTCAAGAAATCCAATGTATCCCAAACTTCGTGATGCCATGCATTATGCTTCCTTCATAAGCCTTTAGTCAATGAGCACCAACGATCAGTTTAGATTTCTCATTTAACTGGCCGATAAACTTGACATATCCTTGTTAATTCGTCCGAAACTTTTGATTTAGAGTTCCGAATGACACGAATCCAACGCCCACGTTAAGCTAGCTCAATTTTCTATATTGTGATTAAATATAAGACCCAAATAGCTACGAAAACGCCTCCAAGTAATCCAATCTAACCCAAACTGCTGGATGTCATGTACTATCCTTCATTTGTAAACCTTTTCTCAGTGAACACCAATGCTTAGTTTAGAATGATCATTTTAACTAGATGATCAACTTGACATGTCCGCATTAAATCATCTTTTACATTTGATTTAGAGTTCAGAATGACATGAATCCAATGCCCACATTAATATGGCTAAATTTTCAGTATTGTGACAATATTTGAGACTGAAAGAGCTACGTCAAAGCTTCCAAATAATCCAATGTATCCCAAACTCCGAGATGCCATGCATTATGCTTCCTTCATAAGCCTTTACTCAAGGAGCTCCAATGATCAGTTTATAATTCTCATTTAACTGGCCGATATCCTTGACATAACCGTACTAAATCATCCAAAACTTTTGATTTAAAGTTCAGAATGACACGAATCCAACACTCACATTAAGCTAGCTCAATTTTCTATATAGTGATTAAATTTAAGAACGAAATAGCTATGACAAAGCCTCCAAGTAATCCAATCTATCCCAAACTGCTGGATGCCATGCACTATGATTCATTTGTAAACCTTAGCTTAATGAGCACCAATGATCTGTTTAGAATGATCATTTTAACTAGCTGATCAACTTGACATGTGATGACTAAATCGTCTTTTATATCTGATTTAGAGCTCAAAATGACATGAATCCAAGACCCATGTTAATATAGCTTAATTTTCAATATTGTGACAACATTTGAGAATGATAGAGCTATGACAAAGCTTACAAGTAATCCAATGTATCCCAAACTTCGTGATGCCATGCATTATGCTTCCTTCATAAGCCTTTACTCAAGGAGCATCAATGATCAGTTTAGATTTCTCATTTAACTGGCTGATAACCTTGACATATCCGTATTAAATCGTCTTAAACTTTTGATTTAGAGTTCAGAATAACATGAATCCAATGCTCCTGTTAAGCTAGCTCAATTTTCTATATTGTGATTAAATTTAAGACCCAAATAGCTACGAAAAAGCCTCCAAGTAATCCAATCTATCCCAAACTACTGGATGACATGTACTATCCTTCATTTGTTAACCTTTTCTCAGTGAGCACCAATGCTTAGTTAAGAATGAACATTTTAACTAGCTGATCAACTTGACATGTCCGCACTAAATCATCTTTAACATTTGATTTAGAGTTCAAAATGACATGAATCCAATGCCCACGTTAATATTGCTAATTTTTTAGTATTGTGACAATATTTGAGACTGAAAGAGCTACGACAAAGCTTCCAAGTAATCCAATGTATCCCAAACTGCGTGATGCCATGCGTTATGCTTTCTTCATAAGCCTTTACTCAAGTAGCTCCGATGATCAGTTTAGAATTTTCATTTAACTGGCCGATCAAGTTGACATGTCCGCACTAACGTGCAAAACTTTTGATTTAGAGTTCAGAATAACACGAATCCAACGACCACGTTAAACTAGCTCTATTTTCTATATTGTGATTAAATTTAAGACCCAAATAGCTAAGCCAAAGCCTTCAAATAATCCAATCTATCCCAAACTGCTGGATGCCATGCATTACGCTTTATTTGTAAACCTTTGCTCAATAAGGCTTTTACTCAAGGAGCACCAATGATCAGTTTAGAATGGTGCTAGTTAAAATGATCATTCTAAACCAATGATTAGTTTAAAATGATCATTTTAACTAGATGATTAACATGACATGTCCGGACGAAAACGTCTTTAACATTTGAGTTATAGCTCAAAATGATATGAATCCAATGCCCACGTTAATGTAGGTCAATTTTCAATATTATGACAAAATTTGAGACTGAAAGAGCTACAACAAAGCCTACAAATAATCCAATCTGTCCCAACTGCATGATGCTATGCATTATGCTTCATTTAGAAGCCTATTCTCAAGGAGAACCAATGAAAAGTTTAGAATTATCATTTAACTGGTCGATCAAATCTACATGTCCGCACTAACGACCAAAACTTCTGATTTAGAGTTCAGAATGACACGAATC
>JAEVFF010000767.1:143521-206624 GCA_018901945.1 Pugionium dolabratum | reverse complement strand
CCCAAATTAGTCCTCGAGATATGCTCAGCGCTCGAAGATTCCCAGTAACGAATAAAGTCGTTCCAAACCGACTCATTCAACCCTCTTGATTTTTCTTTTCCCTTTTTCCCCTTTTGTTTGCACTCGTTCATGTGGCGAGAAAATTGTACCTCAACCTATTTTTGAAAAGCTTCTTCTACCAACTTTGTGTTCTGGGATCCCATATAAATTCTTAATATGAAATTTACTTATATATTACTAAAAAAATATTTAAAACAACTACAAATTTAAAAATAAATTAACGTACCACACATGTCCTGAACAAAATCGGATGTTCTTCGTACGAAATATCTCTAAATTTTGTATATAGTTTTTTTCAAAATAAAAGGAAGCATCTTTAATATTGATTTGCTTATTCCGTTGTTTGAAATTCTAGACCTACCATTTTTATTTAAATAACGTTAAAATAATTATTTTAAATGTAATTATAGAAAATTTAATTTACCATGTCAAATTTTCTTGACGCCTCGGATCGAGAAAAGTAAGAAGTTCACGACCAGGCTACTGAACCAATTCTTCAATTGTGATTGCTCGGAAAGAATCATTTCCATATTGTGGAATTGAGTTGGTATAAAACTCGGAGTAGACATTTCACCACTTCTTTGGTATTCTTGATACGATTTTAAAACATTATGATTGTGACATTTTATTAGTCTATCTACATTTACTATTTGTCATTTTCTCTTCTAAACCCAATTTAAAAATATCGAAAAAACTTTCTCTAAATAATAGGTTTCGGAGACATGGTTAGGATTTAGTGTTTGTTAAATTATTTTTTCACATACTCGACCCAATATTAATCTAAACCCAAATATTTAAACTCTCAAATTTAATTTTAGTAATTTGGACAAAATCTTCATTACATTGGTTTCAATTTGTTATCCATTTTTATTCGATTAAAAATAATTTAGATTCAATACTAAAATTTAATATCCGAATGTACTAAAATAATTTAGATTTAATACTAACTTTCTCTTGAACACCATCTCTCAGTTATGCATATCACTCATTAGCAAGTCAAAAGAAAAGAAAAATCTTCAAAAAATCAGAGCAAACACCAACCTTCATTCATCTCTAGATAAATTAAGCATAATGAGATCAAGATAACTTGAGACGCACATATACAAAGTATGGAGTAGCCAAATGATCTTAGCCATTTCAGGACTACATATCCAATGTTATTCTTCTGGGGTTGTAATATAACCCGAAAACAAAATTCATGGAGTTGTGAATTCCATATTCCAAAAAATTATGACAAAAAAGGCAGATCAGATACAGATCAACGCAACAAAATCCGAGCCACCGATCAAATAAAGGCAGGAAACGAGATATGGATCATGGGAATGCAAAGGAATAAGGAAGATTGAACAAGACAAAGTTAAGACAAAGGCATAAGGCATAAAAACTGACATCTAGAAATCTAACCAAAATGGGAATGGTAGAGGGGGAAAACTTAAATATCTGGCGACTAAACTTACAGAGAGTGATGGTTTCCGACGACGACAGCGGCGGGAGGCGAAGAGGTAGAGAGGGAAAGGAAAGGCGAGAGAGAAAGAGGAGAAGTGGGGTCGTAGGTTATATTCGATATTTCCGATGGTAGTATCCATCAGGAATCCGTCGGTCAACTAATAAATATTTTCATGAAAGTTTGTATTGTTAATTACGTTTCCCGTGAATAATTTAAGAGCGTGGGAAATCCATCGGTAAGTACCGATGGATTTCCGAAGCACTGCTGAAAAACCGTGCATGTTCGCCAAATAGTCCGTCCATATTGCAAATACGTTTTCGACCGCTTTTTGACGAACATCGTCGGCAATCCATCGGTATTAACAAATTTTGACACAAAAATTTTTAAGTTTAAAATTTAAATTATTATATGACTTGTATCAATTTTAGGTATTTTAGGTATTTTTTAAAAAAGATAAATAATAAAGTTTACGTATTTAATACAATAAATGAAACTATGAATTTGATTTTATATAATTTACTTGCTAATACTTTGTTAGTAAAATCACACACGTAACACTATCATGAATTATATCCTGCATAATATATAATACTCTTATGATTTATAAAACTAGAGAAAACCAATTAGATTAACTTATTCTTTACCAATCCAAAAGTTATGCTTGATATGTGTACCATAGAATGTGTAAGAAAGTTATGTGTACCATATTATGCTTGATATGTGTACCATAGAATATTAAATTCTATATTAATAATTATTTTTCGTCGCAATACCGTTCGTCGCAATACCGTCGGAAATTAATAATTTTCAATCATTTAAATTCTATATTAATAATTATTGTTCATCGCAATACCGTTGGAAATTACATACGGCATGCCGACGGATATAACAATGTCGTCGGTAATCCGTCGGATTAAGAATCTGATATTTCAAAAACAATTCCGACAAGATAGGGTGCATCAATACCCTAAGTCATCGAGAATCCGACTTTATTTTCCGATGGAATAGCAACGGATATTTCAGTTCCATCGAAAATCCATCGGAATGATCTGGACGCCGTCGGAAATCCATCGGATAGACATTTAAAATTTAAAAAATATTATTTAACTCTAAAAATTGAAATATCGCTAAAACTAAAACATTATTATCATAGATTTAATCTGAAACTGATGAAAATTCTGAAGTAGCTGAATTTTTGTCGTCAAACGCTCCAGTCTCTTCTTCTGAATCTTGAAACACGTTGTAATCTCCATTCGTGGTATCATCAACAACAAGGTTAACTTCAAAAGAAGTCTCTATGGAACCTAAGTTACCAATTGTGCTTTGTTGCATTGGGTCTTAGTCAGTAAGACCACATACCATTCTTCTAGGATGTATTGAGGTCACTGTAATCCAAGGATCTTGCTTGTTCATCACACGAGGATCTCGAATGTAACAAACCTGGTCTGCTTCTGGTGCAAGTATAAAAGGATCATATTTTCTATATCGCTTACGAGAGTGGATAGATGTAACACCGAATTCATCTTGACGTTGACACATGACAGGTACACCTCAAATCAATCATTCCTGGATATTGAACTTCTAATATTTCACGAAGAAAACTGTTGTATACAATTTCTCCAGATTGAGATGATATACCATAGTTATAAGTTTTTTGTGAATTTCCTTCGCGGTGACTTTTAAAAACATATCTACGACTATAGTACATTGGATAAGATTTTGCAGTAAATGTAGGACTATTCACCAACTCAACTAACCACGTGGGAAACGTTATCCCCCTAGAAGGACCTATAGTAACCTGCAAAATAATTTAATGCACTCAACTATATATTTATATATATAAGAAACTATTATTGACAATTACATAACTGTGGTAAAACTGACATAAAAGTACAACCATCTCGCAAATTTGCTCATTTTAAGTTCGACCAACTCATTATCTGTGTAATTTGAATAATAAACACGTATTTGATCCATGTATATCCTATTAATTATGAACAAAATAATTAAAAATAAATTATAATATCAATTAGAAAACAAAATTTAATTGAGATACCTTTCATATTCCAAAACGTCATCACAATTTATCAAAATATACAGATGCAAGTAATTGTGTTCCTCCTCAGATAGGCGTCGTATATTAACTTTTCCACTTAAACGTCCAACTTGTGCAAATATTTGTGGCACATACACTGTATAGCTTGGTTTTTTACCTCCATCATCATGTCGTGCAGATCATCTATTTTTTGTTTGGACTTGCGATGGAAAATAGTCGATGGCAAGTTAGATGTTTCTTCATTAATACTTTGTGCGACGATTTAACCTTCAACCCTCGCAATATTTTTAACTTTTTTATTTAGGTGGAACATATATCTCTCAAAAGGATATATTCATCGGTACTGAACAGGTCCTCCAAGCGCTGTTTCTTTAGGGAGGTGAATAGTAAGATGTTCCATAACATCAAAAAATGATGGTGAAATATTTTCTCCAAGTTACAAATGAGATGGTATTTTTTCCTCCAAATTTTCGATATCATCTCCACTAAGTGATCTTGTACATAAATATCGGAAAAGCACCAATCCTTGCTCCTCTAAGTCGTCTTTAAAATTTGATTTAGACCTCAAAATTATATGAATCCAAAACCCAATTAATCTAGCTCAATTTTCAATATTTATACAACGTTTGAGACTGAAAGAGCTAAGACAAAGCCTTCAAGTAATTCGAAGTACCCAAAACTGTGTGATGCCTTGCAATATGCTTCATTTATAAGCCTTTACTCAAGGAGCGCCAATAATAAGTTTAAAATAATCATTTAACTGGCCGATAACCTTGGCATGTCCGCACTAAATCGTCCAAAACTTTTGATTTAGAGTTCAAAATGACACTAATCCAACGCCCACGTTAAACTAGCTCAATTTTCTATATTGTGATTAAATTTAAGACCCAAATAGCTATGAAAAAGCTTCCAAGTAATCCAATCTATCCCAAACTGCTCGATGCCATGCATTATGCTTCATTTGTAAACCTTTGCTCAATTAGCACCAATGATTAGTTTAGAATGATAATTTTAACTAGATGCCCAACTTGACATGTTTGGACTAAATCGTCTTTAACATTTAATTTAGAGTTCAAAATAACATGAATCCAACGCCCACGCTAAGCTAGCTCAATTTTCTATATTGTGATTACATTTAAGACCCAAATAGCTACAACAAAGCCACCAAGTAATCCAATGTATCCCAAACTGCAGAATTCCATGCATTATGCTTCATTTATAAGCCTTTGCATAAGGAGTACCGAAGATCAGTTTAAAATTATCATTTAACTCGCCGATAACCTTGACAAGCCCGCATTTAATGATCTTAAAATTTTGATTTAAAGTTTAGAATGACACGAATCCAATGCCCACGTTAAGCTTGCTGAATATTCTATGTTGTGACAAAATTTATGGACGAGATAGATACGAAAATCCCTCCAAGTAATCCAATCTATCCAAAACTGCGCAATGCCATGCATTATGC
The DNA here is from genome assembly GCA_018901945.1 of Pugionium dolabratum. Classification (NCBI taxonomy): domain Eukaryota; kingdom Viridiplantae; phylum Streptophyta; class Magnoliopsida; order Brassicales; family Brassicaceae; genus Pugionium; species Pugionium dolabratum. The sequence goes on along the minus strand of JAEVFF010000767.1, from coordinate 201,596 downwards.
TTCATTTTTAAACATGTTCTCTTTGAGCACCAATGATCAATTTAGAGTAATCATTTTAACTAGCTGATCAACTTGACATGTCCAGACTAAATTGTCTTTAATATTTGATTTAAAGGTCAAAATGACATGAATCCAGTACCCACGTTAATCTAGCTCAATTTTAATTATTGTGACATCATATGAGAATGAAATAGCTCTGACAAATCCTCCATGTAATCCAATGTATCATAAACTGCGTGATGTCATGCATTATGCTTCATTTATAAGCCATTACTCAAGGAGCACTAGTGATCAGTTTAATGATCATTTTAACTGGATGATCATCTTAAAATATCCGCATTAAATCGTCTAAAACTTTTGATTTTGATTTCATAATGACACGAATCCAATGCCCACGTTAAGGTAGCTCAATATTCTATACTGTGACAAAATTTATGGCTGAAATAGCTACCACAAAGCATCCAAGTAATCCAATCTATCTCAAATTGCGTGTTATCATGCATTATGATTCATTTGTAAACCATTGCTCAATGAGCACCAATGTTCAGTTTAGAATGAGCATTTTAAGTAGCTGATCAACTTGACATGTCCGCACTAAATTGTCTTTAACATTTGATTTATAGCTTAAAATGACATGAATCCAACGCCCACGTTAATGTAGCTCAATTTTCAATATCGTGACAACATTTGACACTGAAAGAGATACAAAATGCCTCCAAGTAATCTAATATATCCCAAACTGCATGATGCTATGCATTATGCTTCATTTTTAAACCTTTTCTCTTTTAGCAGCAATTATCAATTTATGATAATCATTTTAATTAGCTGATCAATTTGACTTGTCCAGACTAAATTGTCTTTAATATTTGACTTAGAGCTCAAAATGATATGAATTCAACAACCACGTTAATCTAGCTTAATTTTAATTATTGTGACAATATATGAGACTGAAAGAGCTCTGACAAAGCCTCCAAGTAATCCAATGTTTCCCAAACTGCGTGATGACATGCATTATATTTCATTTATAAGCCTTTATTCAACAAGCACCAATGATCAGTTTAGAGTTATCATTTAACTGGCCGATCAACTTGACATGTTCAAACTAAATCATCCGAAACTTTTGATTTAGAGTTCAGAATGACACGAATCCAATGCCCATGTTAAACTAGCTCAATTTTCTATATTGTGATTAAATTTAAGACCCAAATAGCTACGACAAAGCCTACAAGTAATCCAATTTATCCCCAGCTGCTAGATGCCATGCATTATACTTTATTTGTAAACCATTTCTCAATGAGTACCAATGATCAGTTGAGAATGATCATTTTAACTAGTTGTTCAACTTGACATGTCCTGATTAAATCGTCTTTAACATTTGAATTAGATCTCAAAAAGACATGAACCAAACGCCCACATTAATCTAGCTCAATTTTTAATATTGTGACTACATTTGAGAATGAAAGAGCTAGGGAAAAGCCTTCAAGTAATCCAATGTATCCCGAACTGCGTGATGCCTTGCATTATTCTTCATGTATAAGCATTTACTCAAGGATCACCAATGATTAGTTCAGAATGATCATTTTAACTGGACGATCAACTTAAAATGTCCGCAATAAATCGTCCAAAACTTTTGATTTAGAGTTCATAATAACACGAATCCAAAGCCCACGTCAAGCTACCTCAATATTCTATATTGTGATAAAATTTATGGCCGAAATAGCTACGACAAAGCCTCCAAGTAATCCAATGTATCCTAAACTGCGTGATGTCATGAATTATGCTTCATTTATAAGCCCTTACTCAAGGAGCACCAGTGTTCAGTTTGAAATTATTATTTTAACTAGCTGATACACTTGACATGTCCGCACTAAATCATCCGTAGCTTTTGATTTAGAGTTTAGAATGACACTAATCCAATGCTCACATTAAGCTAGCTCAATTATATATATTATGACAAAAGTTTATACCAAAATAGCAATGACAAAGCATCCTAGTAATGAAATGTATTTGAAACTGCGTGATGCCGTGCATTAAGCTTCATTTATAAGCCTTTACTCAAGGAGCACCAATGGTCAGTTTAGAATCATCATTTTAAATAGATGATCAACTTTACATGTGTGCACTAAATCATTCATAATTTTTGTTTCAGAGTTCCGAATGACACGAATCCAACGCCAACGTCAAACAAGCTCAACTTTCTGTATTGTTGTAACATTTAAGACCAAAATAGTTATGACAAAGCCGTCCAATGTATCGCAAACTGCGTGATGCAATGCATTATGCTTCATTTATAAGCCTTTACTCAAGCAGCACCAATGATCAGTTTAGAATGATCGTTTTAAGTGGCCGATGAACTTGACATGTCTGCACTAAATCGTCCGTAATTTTTGATTCATAGTTCAGAATGACACGAATCCAATGTCCACGTTAAGCTAACTAAATTTTCTATATTATGCCAATATGTAGGATTGAAATAGCTATGACAAAGCTTCCAAGTAATCCAATGTATCCTAAACTGCGTGATGCCATGCATTATGCTTTGTTTATACGCTTTTACTCAGTGAACCCCAATGATCAGTCTAGAATGATCATTTTAACTAGATGATTAACTTGACATGTCTGCAGTAAATCGTCCGTAAATTTTAATTTATAGTTCAAAATGACACGAATCCACACGCACGTTAAGCTAGCTCGATTTTCTATATTCAGACAAAATTTAAGATCGAAAGAGCTATGACAAAGTTTCCAAGTAATCCAATCTATCCCAAACTGCGTGATGCCATGCATTATGCTTTGTTTATACGCCTTTACTCAATGAGCAACAATGATCAGTTGAGAATGATCATTTTAACTATCTGATCAACTTGACATATCCGCACTAAATCGTCTTTAACTTTTGATTTAGAGCTGAAAATGACATGAATCCAACACGCACGTTAATCTAGCACAATTTTCCATATTGTGATGACAATTGAGACTAAAAGAGCTACGTCAAAGCCTCCACGTAATCCAATGTATCCCAAACTGTGTGATGCAACTCATTATGCTTCATTTATAAGCCTTTACTCAAGGAGCACCAATGATCAGTTTAGAATGATCATTTTAACTTGCCAATCAACTTGACATGTCCGCACTAAATCGTCCGTAACTTTTGATTAAGAGTTCAGAATGACAATAATCCAATGCCCACATTAAACTAGCTCAATTTTTTATATTGTGACAAAATTTAGGATCGAAAAAGCAATGAAAAAGCTTCCAAGTAATCCTAAGTGCTCTATCCAATGCATTATGCTTCATCAATACGCCTTTACTCAATGGGCTCCAGTGATCAGTTTACAATGATCATTTTAACTAACTGATCAACTTGACATGTCCACACTAAATATTCTTTAACTATTGATTTAGAGCTCAAAATGACCTGAATCCAACGCACACGTTAAGGTAGCTCAATTTTCCATATTGGGACATTTAAGACTGAAAGAGCTACAATAAATCCTCCAAGTAATCCAATGTATCCCAAACTACGTGATGCCATGCATTATGCTTCATTTATAAGCATTTACTAAGGGATCACCAATGATCAATTTAGAATGATCATTTTAACTGGACGATCAACTTGACATATCCGCACTAAATCGTACGTAACTTTTGATATATAGTTCAGAATGACACTAATCCAACGCCCACGTTAAGCTAGCTCAATTTTCTATATTGTGACAAAATTTAAGATCGAAGAAGCTATAAAAAAACTTTCAAGTAATCCAAGTTTTCCTAAATTGAGTGATGCCATGTATTAAGCTTCATTTGTACGCCTTTACTTAATGAGCACCAATGATTAGTTTAGAATGATCATTTTAATTAACTGATCAATTTGACATATCCACACTAAATCTTCTTTAACTTTTTATTTAGAGCTCAAAATGACATGATTCCAACGCCCACATTAAGCTAGGTCAATTTTCAATATTCTGACAACAATTCAGAGTGAAAGAGGTACGAGAAAGCATCCAAGTAATCCCAAATTGCGTGATGCCATGCAATTGCTTCTTTTATAAGTATTTACACAAGGATCACCAAGACCAGTTTAGAATGACCATTTTAACTGGTCGATCAACTTGACATGTCCGCACTAAATAGTCCTTAACTTTAGATTGATAGTGGCATAAGGGGCAAGATGACTTGAAGTCATCCTCACCTTCCTCCGGCTTATCACCCGCAGTCTGTCAATTTAACACGAATTCAACGCCACGTTAAGCTAGCTCAATTTTTTATATTGTGACAAAGATTCCAAGTAATCCAATGTATCCCAAACTGCATGATCCCATGCATTATGCTTCTTTTATAATTCTTTATTCAAGGAGCACAAATGATCAGTTTAGAATGATCATTTCAAATGGTCATTCAAGATGACATGTACGCACTTAATCAACCATGACCTTTTATTTAGAGTTCAGAATGACAAGAATCCAACGCCCATGTTAAACTAGCTATATTTTCTATATTGTGACAACATTTGAGACTGAAATAGCTACCGCTTACCCTTCAAGTATTCCAATGTATCCCAAACTGCGTGATGCCATGATTATGCTTCATTTATAAGCCTTTACTCAATGAGCACCATGACCAGCCTAGAATTATCTTTTTAACCGGACGATCAACTTAACATGCCTGCACTAAATCATTCTTAACTTTTGATTTATACTTCAAAATGACATGAATCCAATGCCAACATTAATTTAGCTCAATTGTTTCTATATTGTGACAAAAATTTATGATCGAAATAGCTATGACAAAGCTTCCAAGTAATCCAATCTATCCCAAACTACGTTATGCCCTGCATTATGCTTCATTTATACGCTTTTACTCAATGAGCACCAATGATAAGTTTAGAATGATCATTTTAACTAGTTGATCAACTTGATATGTCCGCACTAAATTGTCCTTAACTTTTGATTTAGCGTTCAAAAGGACACAAATCCAACACCCACATTAAGCTAGCACAATTTTCCATATTGTGACAACATTTGAGAGTGAAAGAGATACGACAAAGCGTCCAAGTAATCCAGTGTATCCTAAACTGCGTGATGCCATGCATTATGCTTCTTTTATAAGTCTTTACTCAAGGAGCACTAATGATCAGTTTAGAATGATCATTTCAACTGGCTGTTCAACTTGACATGTACGGACTTAATAATCCATAACTTTTGATTTAGAGTTCAGAATGACATGAATCCAACGCCCACATTAAGCTAGCTCAATTTTCTTTATTGTTAAAAAATTTAAGATTCAAATAGCTATGAAATTTTTTTCAAGTAATCCAATCTATCCGAAACTGCGAGATACTATGCATTATACTTCATTTATACGCCTTTACCCAATGATCACCAATGATCAGTTTAGAATGATCATTTTAACTAACTGATCAGCTTAACATGTCCTGAATAAATCTCTTTAACTTTTAAGTTAGAGCTCAAATGACATGAATCCAACACCCACGTTAAGCTACCTCAATTTTCCATATTCTAACAACATTTGAGACTGTAAGAGGTACAAAAAAGCCTTTAAGTAACCCAATGTATCGCAAACTACGTATAATGTTTCACTTATAAGTCCTTACTAAAGGAGCACCAATGAGCAGTTTGGAATTGTTATTTTAACTGGCCGATCAACTTGACATGTCCACACTAAATCATCAGTATCTTTTTATTTAGAGTTCAGAACATGAATCCAACGCTCACGTTAAGCTAGCTCAAGTTTTATATTATCCAAAATTTTAGACCAAATTAGCTAAGACAAAGCCTCCAAGTAATACAATCTATCCAAAACTGTGTGATGCCATGCATTATGCTTCATTTGTAAACCTTTGTTCAATGAGCACCAATGATCAGTTTAGAGTAATCAATTTAACTAGCTGATCAAATTACAATGTACGCACTTAATCATCCGTAACTTTTGGCTTAGAGTTCAGAATGACATGAATCCAACCCCCACGTTAAGGTAGCTCAATTTTCTATATTGGGACAACATTTGAGACTGAAAGAGCTACGACAAAGCCTCCAAGTAACCCAATGTACCCTAAACTGCGTGAAGCCATGCATTTTGTTTCATTTACAAGCCTTTACTCAAGGAGCACCAATGATGAGTTTAGAACTGGTCGATCAACTTGACATGTATGCAATAAATCATCCATATCTTTTGATTTAGAGTTCAGAATGGCACGAATCCAACATCCACATTAAGCTAGCTCAATTTTCTATATTTCGACAACATTTGAGACTGAAAGACATTCCACAAAGCCTTCAAGTAATCCAATGTTTCCCAAACTGCGTGATGCCATGCATTATGCTTCGTTTATAAGTATTTACTCAAGGAGCACCAATGGTCAGTTTACAATGATCATTTTAACTGGCCGATCAACTTGATATGTCTGCATTAAATCGTCTGTATCTTTTGATTTAGTGTTCAAAATTACACGAATCCAGCGCCCACGTTAAGCTAGCTCAAATTTTTATATTATAAAAAACATTTCGACCAAAATAGCTACGAGAAAGCCTCGAATTAATCCGATCTATCCAAAACTGCATGACGCCATGCATTATACTTCATTTGTAAACCTTTGCTCAGTGAGCACCAATGATCATTTTAACGAGCTGATTAACTTGACCTATCCGCACTAAATCGTCTTTAACTTTTGATCTAGACTTCAAAATGACATGAATCCAACACCCATATTAACCTAGCTCAATTTTCAATATTGTGACAACATTTAAGACTGAAACAGGTACGATAAAGCTTCCAAGTAATCCACTGTGTTCCAAACTGCGTGATGCCATGCATTATGCTTCATTTATAAGCCTTTACTAAAGGAGCACCAATGATCAGTTTAGAATGATCATTTTAACTGGCATAGCAACCTGACATGTACGCACTAAATCGTGCGTAACTTTTGATTTATAGTTCAGAATGACATGAATCCAACACCCACGTTAAGATAGCTCATTTTTCTATATTGTGACAGCATTTAAGAATGAAACAGCTACCACAAAGCCTTCAACAATTCAAAACTGCGTGATGCCATGCATTATGCTTCATTTATAATCCTTTACTCAAGGAGCACAAATGATCAGTTTAGAATGATCAATTTAACTGGCCGATCAACTTGACATTTACGCACCAAATTTTCCGCAAGGTTTGATTTAGAGTTTAGAATGGCATGAATCCACCGCCCACGCTAAACTAGCTTAATTTTCTATATTGTGACAACATTTGAGACTGAAACATCTACCACAAAGCCATCAAGTAATTAAATTTATCCTAAACTGCGGGATGCCATGCATTATGCTTCATTTATAAACCTTTTCTCAATGAGCACCAGTGATCAGTTTAGAATGATCAATTTAACTAGCCGATAAACTAACATGCCCACACTAAATCGTTTGCAACATTTGATTTACTGTTCATAATGACATGAATCCAAAGCGCAAATTAAGATAGGTCAATTTTCTATATTGTGATAAAATTTTATATTGAAATAGCTATGAAAAATCTTCTGAGTAATCAAATCTATGTCAAACTGCGTGATGCCATGTGTTATGCTTCATTTGTAAACCTTTGCTCAATGAACTCCAATGGTCTGTTTGGAATGATCAATTTAACTGGCATATAAACTTGACATGTATGCCCTATGTCGCCTGTAACTTTTGATTAAGAGTTCAGAATGACACAAATCATACGCCCACGTTAACCTAACTCAATTTTCTATGTTGTAACAACATTTGAGATTAAAATATCTACCACAAAGCCTTCAAGTAATCCAATCTATCCTTAACTGCTTGATTCCATGCATTATGCTTCATTTATAAGCCTTTACTCAAGGAATACCAATGATCAGTTTAGAATGATCAAGTTAAGTGTCTGATAAACTTGAAATGTACGCACTAAATCATCCGTAACTTTTGATGTAGAGTTCGGAATGACACGCCAACATTAAGGTAGCTCAATTTTCTATATTGTGACACCATTTAAGACTGAAATAGCTATGAAAAAGCCTTCAAATAATCCAATATATCGAAAACTACAGGAGGCCATGCATTAAGCTTTATTTGAAAACCTTTGCTCAATGAGAACCAATCAGTTTAGAATGATCAATTTAACTGGCTGATCAACTTGACATGTTCACACTAAATAGTCTTTAACTTTTGATTTAGGGCTCAAAATAACACGAATCTAACACTCACATTAAGCTAGATACATTTTCCAATGCCCACGTTAAGCAAACTCAGTTTTGTATATTGTGACAAAATTTAAGACCGAAATAGCTATGGCAAAGCCTCCAAGTAATCCAATATATCCCAAACTGCGTGATGCCATGCATTATTCTTCATTTATAAGTCTTTACTCAAGGAGCACCAATGATTAGTTTAGAATGATCATTTTTAACTGATCGATCCACTTGACTTGTACGCACTAAATCGTTAGTAACTTTTCATTTAGACTTCATAATGACACGAATCCAACACTCATGTTAAGCTAGCTCAATTTTCTATATTGTGACAAAATTTAAGATCAAAATAGCTATGAAAAAGCTTTCAAGTAATCCAATCTATCCAAAACTGCGTGATACCATGCATTATGCTTCATTTATACGCCCTCACTGAATGAGCACCAATGATCGGTTTAGAATGATCATTTTAACTAGCTGTCAACTTGACATGTCCACAAATAGTCTTTAACTTTTGATTTAGAGCTCAAAATGACACGAATCCAATACCAACGTTAATCTAGATCAATTTTCCATATGGAGACAAGATTTGAGACTGAAAGAGCTACGACAAAGCCGCCAAGTAAACCAATGGATCCCAAACTACATGATGCCATGCATTATGCTTCTTTTATGAGTCTTTACTCAAGGAGCACCAATGATTAGTGTAGAATGATCATTTCAACTAGCTGTTCAACTTGACATGTACGCACTTAATCATCCGTAACTTTGGATTTAGAGTTCAGAATGACACGACTCCAACGCCCACGTTAAGCTAACACAATTTCTATATTTTGACAACAGTTGATACTCAAAGAGCTACAACAAAGCTTTCAAGTAATCCAATGTATCCCAAACTGCGTGATGCAATGCATTATGCTTCATTTATAAACCATTACTCAAGGAGCACCAATGATCAGTTTAGATTGATCATTTTAGCTGGCCGATCGACTGGACATGTCCACACTAAATCGTCCGTATCTTTTAATTTAGAGTTCAGAATGACACGAATCCAATGCCCACGTTAAGGTAGCTCAATTTTCTATATTATAACAAAATTTTAGACCAAAATAGGTACGAAAAATCCTTCAAGTAATCCAATCTATCCAAAACTGCATGAGGCCATGCATTATGTTTCATTTGTAAACCGTTGCTGAATGAGCACCAATCATTAGTTTGGAATGATCATTTTAACTAGCTGATCAACTTGACCTGTCCGCACTAAATCATCTTTGTCTTTTGATCTAGAGCTTAAAATGACATGAATCCAACGCCCACATTAATCTAGCTCAATTTTCAATATTGTGACAAAATTTAAGACCGAAATGTGACAAAATTTCTATTGTTTTTTCGACAATAAGGATTTTATTAATAACCACGATCATTGATTACATGAGTTTTTGAAAAGAAAGGACAACAATGATAAATATTCCAATCAACAGATGAAACAATAGACGTTGAAGCTAAAGCATCAGCAGCATGATTGCATGTTCTTGGTTGGTACTAAAAGCGGATATCGATAAACCTTGGAATCCAATGTTGAATCTTCTGAAAATAATGTTGCAAATGGAGATGGAGTCCTGTAGTGTTGATGAGAATCATTCAAAGCTAAATTATCTCCTTCAGAAATAATTTTATGGTAAGCCAAAGACCATGAAGATTGGAGTGCCCAGATAAGTGCCGTAAATTCTGTTTCAATTACTGTTGACCGTTCTTGAAATTTTCCCTGTCCAGCGTGTAGAAAAAGTCCATTGTTATTACGAATAATCCAACCTAGTCTAAAATTCTGATTGCCTTCACGATGAGCCGCATCATAGTTGCATTTAACCCAACCTGTTGGTGGTGCTTCCCATATTTGAGTAGTAGATTTGGGATGCGAGCTGATTATTTCTGTCATATTATTTTGCATCCATTCAAGAGCATCGTCATGGCTTGTTTGTAGTAACTTATCCACAGGAATATCCTTATTATTAAAAAGAAGATTGTTTCTAGATTTCCATACTCTCCAAAGTAGGAAGAAAGGAATATACTTATTTGCAGAATCAGGTTAAAGAAAATTATATCTTTCCATGAAGAATCTGATGTTGTCTTGTTAGTTAACAGACTGAGAACAGATTGATGAATTTTCAAATCCCAATTTTTGCCAAATCACTTGAGAGTAATGAAATAAGAAAAATGTATGGAGCTCTGTTTCTTCAGAATCACAGCAACGTGGACATGTATTATCAGAAGATGTATGTCAATAATGTAGATGTGATTTTAAAGCTAAGGCCCGAAATAAAAGTTGCCACATGAAATGATGTAGCTTTGGTGGTAGTTGAATAGACCAGATGAGTTTTTCCAAGTCCTGTTGGTTTGCCAAGGGTGGTAGAACAACAACCTCATTGTCATTATTATAGACAGCCCTCCAATAAACAGATTTCACCGAGTATCATCCGTTATTCGTATATTTCCAAACCCGACTATCTGGAGTAGTAGTTTGTGGAAGATAAATTTTGTACATGAGATGATGGTCATCTTGTTCAATCAAATCAGAAATAATAGTCTCATCCCATTGACCGGTCTCCTTATTGATGAGAAATTGTACTTGCAATTGATGGTTCGTATACGGTAGCAACTAAGGAGCACGAGCTGGCGTGGTAGGCAACCAATTTGTATCCCCAATATGAGTATTGGTACCATTACCAATAATCCTCTGTAATCCGGAAGTGAGTAGAAGTCTTCCATGTAAAATTGACTGCCATCCAAACGATGGACGGGATCCTAAAGAAGCAGACATCAAATCTCTAAATATTGACTCTTTCAAATTTTCGATAGTAGACAATTAGGTCTATGACTCAGTTTCCAGCACAGATTAGCGAGAAGAGCCTAATTGAATTTTTCAAAATCATGAAAGCCGAGACCACCTAACTGTTATGTGTTGCCATCTTCTTCCAAGATACCCATGCAATTTTCTGCTTGTCATTTGAAGTCTCCCACCAAAAGCGTGACAATTCGTTATGCAGCTGTTTGCAGATCTCTTTTGGTAACTTAAAAACATTCATTGAATACACTGGCATAGCAAAGGCAACTAGCCAGCTGGTTATAAGAATTTCGTTTGTCAACCTAATATTTTTGAACAAACTTTGTTAATAATGTATATGAATATTTGACGCTTATTCCGTTTCAACTGTTTTGGTAGCCCCAAATATTTCACTCCTTCACCAATATTGTTAATCCCCAACATCTGGCAGATGTGAATTCTCGTATGTTCAAATACTTGATTTCCAAATATAACTGAGTATTTTTCCATATTTATTATTTGGCCAGAGATTCTACCATATTCTTGAAAAATATTCCTTAATGATAAATCATTTTTCCTGTCTGCTCTGATGAAAAAGAGGGAGTCATCAGCACATAAGAGATGAGAGATGGAAGGCCCATTAAGCGAAATACACAGAATCTGAATGCAACGATTCCTTTTGCCATTATTTAGCATAGAACTTAAAACATCTGAACACAATATGAACAAATAGGGAGAACGTGGATCTCCTTGTCTTAACCCCCTGTCTGGGTGAAACGAACCATAAGGACTCCCATTAATAAGGACAGAAAAAGAGACTGTGGTAACACACTCCATCACCCAATTTATCCAGATCGGAGAAAAACATTTTTTCAAAAGCACTGATTCTAGAAAGCTCCACTCAATTCGATCATATGTTTTACTGATATCCGTTTTTACTGCCATGAAGGATTTAGCATTGGACTTGTGAGAACGTAAAAAATGTAATGCTTCATGGGCAATAAGAACATTATCCGAGATAAGTCTTCCTGTAAAGAAAGCTGCTTGATTTTGTGCTACCATAGTCTCAAGATACTTTTTCAACCGATGTACAAGAACTTTGGAAATAATTTTGTAAATCACATTACATAGTGACATCGGCTGAAAATCTTTCATAGTTTGAGGACAATCCATTCTCGGTATGAGGCAAATGTTGGTATGATTAAACTCTGTTGTCATTTCTCCTGAATGAAAAAATCAGTGTACTTCCATATAAACCTCTTGTCCAACTATTTTCCAATGTTGTTGAAAAAAACCCGCCGAAAATCTATCCGGTCCAGGGGCTTTTTTAGGTCCAATAAAAGATATGGCATCAAAAACTTCATCTTTAGAAACTGGTAGAACAAATTCCACATTCGTATTATCTGAAACAAGTTTATCTACATTTGAGGGAACTGATTCCAGATTCCCCTGATCAGCTTGGCTAAATAATTTGATAAAATATTGCTGAGCTTTGTGAGCTATGGCTTCATTGCCAAAGACTTCAATACCATTATCGAACTTAATGGAAGATATATTGTTTCTTGATCGTCAATTCTTAGTTACTACATGAAAGAAGTTTGTATTTCTATCCCCCTTTTTAAGCCACTGATTTCTACTTTTAATCTTCCAAAAATTGTCCTCATCCACAATAGCCATTGTTAGCTCTTTTTCAAATAAGAAAATAATCCTCTGCACATTGGGAATTTTTCTTTGCAATATCTATTGCAGACTTAATCTCCTGAATTATTGAGAAGAACTTGTAAAGTTGTTCTTCTTCCAAAAAGACATCCTTTTCCGGCAGATAATAAGTGTAGATAAGAGCTCTGAATTAGATGAATGCTGAAATCGATTCCAACTCTGATTAACAATTTCCTGAAATCGTTCATGACTTGAGCAACGGGGGTCATATTTGAACATCCTTACTCAAAATTCTGAATTTCTTCGAATACTTATTTTACCAGGTCTGTGATCCAAATCAATCAGCTCCAAATATTTAACCTTAGATGCAGGATAAATGGCTTTCCATTCGTCATTTACCATGACTCTGTCCAACCAGCACTGAAAAATTTGGTTATTTCTTTTGCCAACTCAAGTCATATTATTTCCATTATATTGTAGATCTGACATATTACATGAAGTTACCATATGTTGAAAATCTAAAAGACGCCACGGTTCTCTTAAAGGTCCACCAACTTTTTCATGTGTGTGTAGGATTTCATTAAAATCACCAGACATCATTCAAAGACAATTGTGTAAAATAGCGATTTTATGTAATCTTTTCCAAAGATTAGATCGGTATTTACGAATCGGGTGTCCATATACACACTTTGAATCGGCATTCCGAAGCCTCATGACTGATTAATCCACACTTTGAACAGAAATTACAAAGGCGTTTATACCTACAAATAAGCGTTTACTCAATGAGCACCAATAATCAGTTTAGAATTATCATTTTAACTGACCGATCAACTTGGCATGTCCGCACTAAATCATCTGATTCTGAGCTCAAAATGACATGAATTCAACACTCATGTTAAACTAGCTCAATTTTCTATATTGTGAAAACATTTAAGACTGACATAGGTACAACAAAGCTTCTGAGCAATCCAATCTATCACAAACTGCTTGATGCCATGCATTATGCTTCATTAATAAGCTTTTACTCAATGAGCACCAATTATCAGTTTAGAATGATCATTTTAACTTGACGGTCAACTTGGCATGTCCACACTAAATCGTCTATAACTTTTGATTCAAAGCTAAGAATGCCACGAATCTAACGCCCACGTTATGCTAGCAAAAGTTTCTATATTGTGACAAAATTTAAGACTGCAAATGATACGACTAAGCCTCCAAGTATCGAATCTATCGAAAACTGTTAGACGTCATGCACTATGCTTCATCAATAAGTCTTTACTCAATAAGCACCAGCGATCAGTTTAGAATGATCATTTTGACTTGCCGATCAACTTGAAATGTCCGCACAAAATCGTCTGTAACTTTTGATTCAGAGTTTAGAATGATACGAATTCAATGACCATGTTAAGCTAGCTAAATTTTTTATATTGTGACAAAAATTATGACCGAAATAGCTACGACAAAGCCTCCAAGTAATCGAATATATTTCAAACAATGTGATGCCATGCATTATGCTTCATTAATAAGCCTTTATTCAATGGGCACCAATGATCAGTTTAGAATGATAATATTAACAGGCCGATCAGCTTAACATGTCTGCACAAAATCGTCTGTAACTTTTGATTCAGAGCTCAGAATAACACGAATCCAACGCCCACGTTAAGCTAGCTCAATTTTCTATATTGTGAAAGATATTAAGACTGAAATAGCTAGAAGAAAGCCTCCAAATAATTCAATCTATCGCAAACTGCTTGATGCCATGAATTATGCTTCATTAATAAGTCTTACTCAATGAGCACCAATGATCAGATTAAAATGAGCTCATTTTTCTATAGTGTGACAAAATTTAAGACTGAAAAAGCTATAACAAAGCCTCCAAGTAATCGAATCTATCGCAAAGAGGGTGATGCCATGCATTATGCTTGATTAATAAGTCTTTACTCAATGAGCAGCAATGATAAGTTTAGAATGCTCATTTTAACTAGCCGGTCAACTTGAATTGTCGGCACAAAATCATCTATAACTTTTGAGTAAGAGCTCAGAATGACACAAATCCAACACCCACATTAAACTAGATAAATTTTCTATATTTTGACAAAATTTAAGACTGAAATAGCTACGACAAAGTGTCCAAGTAATTGAATCTATAGCAAACTGCGTGATGCCATGCATTATGCTTCATCAATAAGCCTTTACTCAATGAGCATTAATGATCAGTTTAGAATGATCATTTTAACTAAGTGATCAACCTGACATCTCCGCACTAAATCTTCTGTAACTTTTAATTCAAAGCTCATAATGACACGAATCCAACGCTCATGTTAAGCTAGCTCAATTTTCTATATTGTGAAAAAATTTAAGATTGAAATAGCTACGAGAAAGCCTCCAAGTAATTCAATCTATCGCAAACTACTTGATGCCATGAATTATGCTTCATTTATAAGCTTTTACTCAAGGAGCACCAATGATCAATTTAGAATGATCATTTTAACTAACCAATCAACTTGGCGTGTCCGCACTAAACCATTCGTAACTTTTGATTCGGAGCTCATAATGACATTAATCCAATGCCCACGTTAAGCTAGCTCAATTTTCTATATTGTGACAAAACTGAAGACAGAAATAGCTATGGAAAAGCCTCAAAGTAATCGAATCTTTCGCAAACTGCATGATGCCACGCATTATGTTTCATTAATAAGCGTTTACTCAATGAGTCCAATAAGCACTTTAGAATTATCATTTTAACTAACTTATCAACTTGGCATGTCCACACTAAATCGTCTGATTCCGAGCTCAAAATAACATGAATTCAACGCTCACGTTAACCTAGCTCAATTTTCTATACTGTGAAAAACTTTAAGACTAAAATAGCTACGACAAAGCCTCTAAGTAATCCAATCTGTCGCAAACTGCTTGATGCCATTCATTATGCTTCATTAATAAGTTTTTACTTAATGAGCACCAATGATCAGTTTAGAATGAGCATTTTAACTCATCGGTCAACTTGACCTGTCATTTTAGCCCTAAACCCTAAACCCTAAACCCACACTAAATCGTATATAACTTTTCATTCAAAGCTCAGAATGCCCCGAATATAACGCCCACGTTAATTTAGCTAAATTTTCTATATCATAACGAAATTTAAGACTGAAATTGGTACGACAAAACTTCCATGTAATCTAATCTATCGCAAACAACTTGATGTCATGCACTATGCTTCATTAATAAGCCTTTACTCAATGACCACCAATGATCAGTTTAAAATGATCATTTTAACTCGCCGATTAACTTGACATGTCCGCACTAAATCATTTGTAACTTTGATTTAGAGCTCAGAATAACACGAATCCGACACCCACATTAAGTTAGCTCAATTTTCAATAATGTGAAAAAATTTAAGACTCGAATAGCTACGAGAATGCCTCCAAATAATTCAATCTAACGCAAACTGCTTGATGACATGAATTATGCTTCTGTAATAAGCTTTACTCAATGAGCATTAATGATCAGTTTAGAATGATCATTTTAAGTGACTGATCAACTTGACATCTCCACACTAAATCTTCTATAACTTTTGATTCAAAGCTTAGAATGACAGGATTCCAACGCTCACGTTAAGCTAGCTATATTTTCTATATTGTGGAAACATTTAAGACTGAAATAGCTACAAGAAAGCCTCCATGTAATTCAATCAATCGCAAACTGCTTGATGCCATGAATTATGCTTCATTTTTAAGCCTTTACTCAACGAGCACCAATGATCAATTTAGAATGATCATTTTAACTGACCGATACACTTGGCATGTCTGCACTAAATCGTTTGTAACTTTAGATTTAAAGCTCAGAATGACACGAATCCAATGCCCACGTTAAGCTAGCTCAATTTTCTATATTGTGACAAAATTGAAGACAGAAATAGGTACGACAAAGTCTCAAAGTAATCGAATCTATCGCAAACTGCGTGTTGCCATGCATTATGTTTCATTAATAAGCGTTTACTCAATTAGTCCAATAAGCACTTTAGAATTATCATTTTAACTGACTGATCAACTAGCATGTCCGCACTAAATCGTCTGACTCCGAGCTCAAAATACCATGAATTCAACATCCACGTTAAGCTAGCTCAATTTTCTATATTGTGAAAAACTTTAAGACTAAAATAGCTACGACAAAGCCTCTAAGTAATCCGATCTATTGCAAACTGCTTGATGCCATGCATTATGCTTCATTAATAAATTTTTACTCAATGAGCACCAATGATCAGTATAGAATGAGCATTTTAACTCGTCGGTCAACTTGACATGTACGCACTAAATCATTAGTAACTTTTGATTCAGAGCTCTGAATAACACGAATCCAACGCACACGTTAAGTTAGCTAAATTTTTTATATTGTAAAAAGAATTTAAGACTGAAATAGCTACGAGAATGCCTATAAATAATTCAATCTATCGCAAACTGCTTAATTCCATAATTATGCGTTATTAAGAAGTCTTTACTCAATGAGCATTAATTATAAGTTTAGAATGATCATTATAACTTACTGATCAACTTGACATCTCCACACTAAATCTTATGTAAGTTTTGATTCTGAGCTGAAAACGACACGAATCCAACGCTCACGTTAAACTAGCTCAATTTTCTATATTGTGAAAAAAATAGGACTGAAATAGCTACGAGAAAGCCTCCAAGTAATTCAATCTATCGCAAACTTCTTCATGCCATGAATTATGCTTCATTTATAAGAAGTCACTCAAGGAGCACCAATGATCAACTTAGAATGATCATTTTAACTGACTGATAAACTTGGCATGTCCGCACTAAATCGTGTATAACTTTTTCATTCAGAGCTCGGAATGACACGAATCCAATGCCCACGTTAAGCTAGCTCAATTTTCTATATTTTGACAAAATTGAAAACTGAAATAGCTACGACAAAGACTCAAAGTAATAGAATCTATCACAAACTGCGTCATGCCATGCATTACGGTTTATTTATAAGCTTTTACTCAATGAGCACCAATAATCAGTTTAGAATTATTATTTTAACTGACCAATCAACTTGGCATGTCCACACTAAATCGTCTGATTTCAAGCTCGGCATGACATGAATTCAACGCTCACGTTAAGCTAGCTCAACTTTCTATATTGTCAAAAAATATAAGACAGAAATAGCAATGACAAAGCCTCCGAGTAATCCAATCTATCGCAAACTGCTTGATGCCACTCAATATGCTTCATTGATAAGCTTTTATTCAATGAGCACCAATGATCAGTTTAGAATGATCATTTTAACTCGCCGATCAACTTGACATGTCCTCACTCAATCATCGATGACTTTTGATACAAAGCTTAGAAAGCCACGAATCTAACGCCCACGTTAAACAAGCTAAATTTTCTATATTGTGACGAAATTTTAGGCTGAAATTGCGATGACAAAGCCTCCAAGTAATCGGATATGTCGCAAAGTGCTTCATGTCATGCACAATGCTTCATTAATAAGCCTTACTCAGTGAGCACCAATGATCATTGAATTTTTCAAAATCTCGAAAGCCAAGACCACCTAACAGTTAGGTGTTGCCATCTTCTTCCAAGATATCCATGCAATTTTCTGCTTGTCATTTGAAGTCCCCCACAAAAAGCATGACAATTCGTTATCCAGCTGTTTGCAGATCTCTTTTGGTAACTTAAAAACATTCACTGAATACACTGGCATATCAAAGGCAACTGCTTTGATTAAGGTTTCCTTTCCAGCTGGTGATAAGAATTTTGTTTGCCAACCTAATATTTTTGAACGATTTTTGTTTAGAATGTATCTGAACATCTGACATTTATTCCGTTTAAACTGTTCTGGTAGCCCCAAATATTTCACTCCTCCACCAATATTGTTAATCCCCAACATCTGGCGGATGTGAATTCTCGTATGTTCAAATACTTGATTTCTATATATAACTGACTATTTTTCCATATTTATTATCTGGCCTGAGTCTCTACCATATTTTTGAAATATATTCCTTAATGATAAATCATTTTTCCTGTCTGCTTTGATGAAAAAGATGGAGTCATCAGCCCATAAAAGATGAGAGATGGAAGGCCCATTATGCGAAATACGTAGAGTCTGAATGCAACGATTCTTTCGGCATTATTTAGCATAGAACTTAAAACATCTGAACACAATATGAACAAATAGGGAGAAAGTGGATCTCCTTGTCTTAACCCCCTGTCTCAGTGAAACGAACCATAAGGACTCCCATTAATAAGGACAAAAAAAGAGACTGTAGTAACACACTCCATCACCCAATTTATCCAGATCGGAGAAAAACCTTTTTTCAAAAGCACTAATTCTATAAAGCTCCACTCAATTTGATCATATGCCTTACTGATATCCGTTTTTACTGCCATGAAGGATTTATCATTGGACTTGTGAAAACGTAAAGAATGTAATGCTTCATGGGCAATAAGCACATTATCCGAGAGAAGTCTTCCCGGAATGAAAGCTGCTTGATTCTCTGCTACCATAGTCTGAAGATATTTTTTCAACCAATGTACCACAATTTTGGAAATAATTTTGTAAATCACATTACACAGTGACATCGTCCGAAAATCTTTCATAGTTTGAGGACAATCTGTTTTCGGTATGAGGCAAATGTTGGTATGATTAAATTCCGTTGTCATTTCCCTTGAACCAAAAAATCGGTCTACTTCCATATAAACAACCTCTTGTCCAACTATTTTTGAATGTTTTTGAAAAAAAACCCGCCGAAAATCCATCCGGTCCAGGGGCTTTGTTAGGTCCAATAGAAGATATGGCATCAAGAAACCTCATCTTTAGAAACTGGTCGAACTAATTCCGCATTCGTATTATCTGAAACAAGTTTATCCAGATTTGAGAGAACTGATTCCATATTCCACTGATCAGCATGGCTAAATAATTTGATAAAATATTGCTGAGCTTCATGAGCTATGGCTTCATTGCCATAGACTTCAATACCATTATCCAACTTAATGGAAGATATATTGTTTCTTGAACGTCAATTCTTAGTTACTCCATGAAAGAACGTTGTTTCTATCCCCCTCTTTAAGCCACTGATTTCTACGTTTAATCTTCCAAAATTTTTCCTCATCCACATAAGCCATTGTTAGCTCTTTTTTCAAAGAAGAAATATAACCCTCTGCACATTGGGAATTTGTCTTTCCAATATCTATTGTAGACTTAATCTCCTGAATTATTGAGAAGAACTTGTGAAGTTGTTCTTCTTCCAAAAAGCCATCCATTTCCGGCAGGTAATAAGTGTAGATAAGAGCTCCGAATTAGATGAATGCTGAATTCGATTCCAACTCTGATTAACAATTTCCTGAAATCCTTCATGATTCGACCAACGGGGGTTATATTTGAACATCCTTATTCCGAATTCTGAATTTTTTCGAATACTTATTATACCAAGTCTATGATCCGAATCAATCAACTCCAAATATTTAACCTTAGAGGAAGGATAAATAGCTTTCCATTCGTCATTTACCACGACACTGTCTAACAAGCACTGAACAATTTGGTTATTTCTTTTGCCAACCCAAGTCATATTATTTCCACTATATTGTAGATCTGACATATTACATGAAGTTACCATATGTTGAAAATCTAAAAGACTCCACAGTTCTCTTAAAGGTCCGCCAACTTTTTCATGTGCGTGTAGGATTTCACTAAAATCACCACACATCATCCAAGGACTATTTCGTACAATAGCAATTCTATGTAATCTTTCCCAAAGATTAGATCGGTATTTATGAATTGGGTGTCTATATACACAAGACAAATAGAAGTCATACGCTTTATTATTGATTTTACAATCGATGAGTCTTTCATCAGCACTTACTATCGTAAGATCACCATTCTTGTTCTATAACAAAGCTAATCCACCACCTTTTACATGAGGTGGAACACATAATACTTGTTCATAGTTTAATACAACAGCAACATCATGAACCACATTATTTGGATTTTTGGTTTCCACAAAAAAGAGTATGTCCCAGGAATAGTCTTTATTTATTCTTCAAGCGTCGAACTACCAGAGAGCCTCCCAAACCCCGGCAGTTCCATAATGCAATATTCATTCAGATTACGGTGGATTATGGTCCACCAAACCATCACCTGATGTCGATACACCGGGAGGACGTGACGGTTGGCCAGGATCTGGGAGTTTTGATTTCTGGCGATTTGCCTCAAGGGGATACTCGTTTACGGCATTGATGCATTGTTTCTCCGTCGGTTCAGAAAAACCCAGAGGAAAATCAGCATCTTTATTCTCGGAATCATCATCGGAATCATGGTCAGAGGGAGGAGATTGATATGTCGGAGTCGTGGAAGAGGGGCATTCCAAAGCCTCATGACTGATTAATCCACACTTTGAACAGAAATTACGAAGGCGTTCATGCCGGAAACAAAGTGGAACTTTGAGATCCCCAAATCAAAACTTCCTCTGAAAAATCAGAGGTGAATCGACGTGAAGCAAAAAACAGACCTCGAAAAACTCAACGCGGTGGGCACCCTCCGTGATGAAGTCTGATTCAAGAAGCTCCCCTAATGTTCCTCCAATATGCATAACCATGCGGTAAGTTAGCAATTGGAGGGGTATTTCGCAAATTTGAACCCAAAACGGGATATGTTGGAAGTCGGATTCCGATAAATCCGGCGCCCATTTCTGAAAGACCACCATGTAGTCGTTGAAAGACCATGGGCTCTGCGGAGGACGGAGATGAGTCCTTCTTCCGTTTGAAATAGGAATTGCACCCTATTTCCCTCGATTATTCGAGACACAACAGTCTCTCCAGCACTCCACACTCGCGGGAGTGTTGTCATCAGAGCTTGTAAATTTTTTTTACGGTGGCTTATCGGTTTCCCGATGAGAGAGAAGCGTGTATCATTTGTGGCTTGAATACATAATTCAGCCGATATTTCAATCGGGGCCTCATTAATTACCAGGAGATATCTTGTAGTTGCTTGGTAATGAAATCAGACATTGTTGGTTTTGAAAGTTTCAGGAAGAAATTGATTTAAAAGACAAGATCTGTAAAAAACGGATTTGTAGAATTGGAGTATTTATAGACGGGCAATAGGAATTAGGAAAAGGAAACCATCAGATTTGACGACAAACACTCTTCCGAAGGAAGAGATGGACACTTCGTCAACGGAACCAGAGGTAACCATCACATGAGATGACGCCGGAGAAGAAAACAGAAATCGCAAAAGGCGTGAAAGTTGTGAGAAAAAACGGTTACAAAAATTAAGAATTATATGTAAAATGTCTCACACAATTTCTATATTGTGACAACATTTGAGACTGAAACAGCTACCACAAAATCTTCAACTAATCAAATCTACTCTAAACTGCGTGAAGCCATGCATTATGCTTCATTTATAAGCCTTTACTCAAGTATCACCACTGATCATTTTAGAATGTTCAATCTAACTGGCCAATCAACTTGACATGTACGCACTAAATCTTCCGTAACTTTTCATTAGTAAGCCTTTACTCAATGAGCACCAATGATCAGTTTTGAATGATCATTTTAATTGGCAGATCAACTTGACATGTACGCACTAAATCGTCTATAAATTTTGATTCATAGCTCCGAATGCACGAATCCAACGCTCACGTTAAGCTAAATCAATTTTCTATATTGTGAAAAAAATTTAGACTGAAATAGGTACGACAAAGACTCCAATTAATCCAATCTATCGCAAACTGCTTGATGCCAAGCATTATGCTTCATTCATAAGCGTTTACTCAATGTGCACCGGTGATCAGTTTAGAATGATCATTTCAACTAGCCCGTAAACTTGACATGTGCGAACGAAATCGTCTGTACCTTTTAATTCAGAGCTCAGAATGACATGAATCAAATGCCCACGTTAAGCTAGCTTATTTTTCTATAATGTGACAAACATTAAGACTGAAATAGTTACGACTAAGCTTTCAAGTAATTGAATCAATCGCAAACAGCGTGATGCCATGCATTATGCTTGATTAGTAAGCCTTTACTCAATGAACACCAATGATAAGTTTAGAATGATCATTTTAACTGACCGATCAGCTTGACATGTCCGCACTAAATCTTCTATTACTTTAGATTCGGAGTTCCAATTGACACGAATCCAACGCCCAGGTTAAGTTAGCTCAATTTTCTATATTGTGAAAAAATTTAAGACTAAAATAGCGATGACAAAGCCTCAAAGTAATGCAATCTATTGCAAACTACTTGATGCCATGCATTATGTTTCATTAATAATCATTTACTCAATGTGCATCAATGATAAGTTTTGAATGATCAGTTTAACTAGTCGGTCAAATTGACATGTCCGCACGAAATCGCACGTAATGATTGATTAAGAGCTCCGAATGACACAAATCCAATGCCCACGTTAAGCTCACTTAATTTTCTATAGTGTGACAAAATTTAAGACTGAAATAGCCAAGACAATGCTTCTAAAAAATCAAATCTATCGCAAACGATGCCATCCATTTTGGTTGATTAATAAACTTTACCCAATGAGCACCAATGATCAGTTTAGAATGATCATTTTAACTTTCCGATCATCTTGACATGTCGACACTAAATCTTCTATAACTTTTGACTCAGAGTTCAGCTGAATCCAACGCCCACATTAAGATAACTCAATTTTCAATATTTTGAAAAAAATGTAAGCTGAAATATCTACGAAAAAGCCTCCAAGTAATCCCATCTATCGCAAACTGCTTGATGCCATACGTTATGCTTCATTAATAAGCCTTTACTCAATGAGCACCAATAATTCGTTTAGAATGATCATTTTAACTAGTCGGTCAACTTGACATGTCCGCACAAAATTTCCTAAAACTATAGATTAAGAGCTAAGAATGACACGAATCCAAAGCTCATGTGAAGCTCGCTCAAATTTCTATAGTGTTACAAAATTTAAGACTGAAAAAGCTATGAAAAAGCCTCCAAGTTATCGAATCTATAGCAAACAGCGTGATGCCATGCATTATGCTTGATTAATAAGCCTTTACTCAATGAGCACCAATGATCAGTTTAGAATGATCATTTTAACTGGCTGATCATCTTGACATGTCTGCACTAAATCGTCTATAACTTCTGATTCAGAGCTAAAAATGACACGAATCCAACGCCAACGTTAAACTTCCTCAATTTTCTATATTGTGTAAAAAATTTAAGATTGAAATAGCAACAACAAAGCCGCCATGTACTTGAATCTATCGCAAACTGTGTGATGTCACGCATTATGCTTCATTAATAAGCCTTTACTCAATGAACACCAATGATTAGTTTAGAATGATCATTTTATTTGGTAGATCAACTTGACACGTTAACACTAAATCGTCTATAAAGAGCTCATAATGACACGAATCCAACACTCACTTAAAAATACCTCAATTTTCTATAGTGTGAAAAAATTTAAAACTGAAATATCTACGACAAAGCCTCCAAGTAATCCAATCTATCTCAAATTGCTTGATGCCATGCATTATGCTTCATTAATAAGCCTTTACTCAATGAGCAGCAATGATTAGTTTAGAATGATCATTTTAACTAGTTGGGCAACTTGACATGTATGCACAAAATTGCATGTAACTATTGATTCAAAGCTCAAAATGACATCAATCCAATGCTCACGTTAATCTCGCTCAAATTTCTATAGAGTGACAAAATTTAAGACTGAAATAGCTATGAAAATGCCTCCAAGTAATCGAATCAATTGCAAACAGCATTATGCCATGTATTATGATTGATTAATAAGGCTTTACTCAATGATCACCAATGATCGGTTTAGAATGATCATTTTAACTGGCCGATCAGATTGACATGTACGCATTAAATCGTCTAAAACTTTTGATTCAGAGCTAAGAATGACAATCCAACACCCACGTTAAACTATCTTAATTTTCTATATTGTGTGAAAATTTAACACTTAAATAGCTACAACAAAGCCTCCAAGTAATTGAATCTATCACAAACTGTTGGATGTCACGCATTATGCTTAATTAATAAACATTTACTCAATGAGCACCAATAATCAGTTGATAATGATCATTTTAATTGGTGGATCAACTTGACATGTCCGCACTAAATTGTCTATAACTTTTGATTCAAAGCCCAGAATGACCGAATCCAACGGTTACGTTAAGCTAACTCAATTTTCTATATTGTGAAAAACTTTAGCACTGAAATAGCTACGACAAAGCCTCCAAGTAATCTAATATATCGCAAACTGCTTGATGCCATGCATTATGCATCATTAATAAGCCTTTACTCAATGAGCACCAGTGATTAGTTTGTAATGATCATTTTAACTAGTCGGTCAACTTGACATGTCCACACAAAATCACATGTAATTATTGATTGAGAGCTCAGAATGACACGAATCCAATGCCCACATTAAGCTCGCTCAATTTTATATAGTGTGACAAAATTTAAGACTGAAATAGCCAAGAAAAAGCTTCCAAGTAATCGAATCTATCGCAAACAGGGTGATGGCATGTAATATGCTTCATTAATAAGCATTTACTCAATGGGCACCAAGTATCATTTTAGAATGATCATTTTAACTGGCCGATCAGCTTGACATGTCCGCACTAAATCGTCAATTCAGAGTTCAGAATGACACGAATCTATCTCCCACATTAAGGTAGCTCAATTTTCTACATTGTGAAAAAATTGAAGACTGAAATATCTACGACAAAGCCTCCAAGTAATCCAATCTATCGCAAACTGCTTGTTGCCATGCGTTATGCTTCATTAATAAGCCTTTACTCAATGAGTGCCAATGATTAGTTTAGAATGATCATTTTAACTAGTTGGTCAACTTGACATGCCCTCACAAAATCGCCTATAACTATTGATTCAGAGCTAAAAATGACACGAATTCGATACTCACGTTAAACTAGCTCAAATTTCTATAGTGTGACAAAATTAAAGATTGAAATATCTATGACAAAGCCTCCTAGTAATCAAATCTATAGCATACAGCGTGATGCCATGCATTATGCTGATTAATAAACCTTTACTCAATGAGCACCAATGATCAGTTTAGAATGATCATTTTAACTGGCCGATCAGCTTGACTTGTCCACACTAAATCGTTTATAACATTTGATTGAGAGCTAAGAATGACACGAATCCAACGCCCACATTAAACTTCCTCAATTTTCTATATTGTCTGAAAATTTAAGACTAAAATAGCTACAACAAAGCCTCCAAGTACTTCAATCTATCGCAGACTGTGTAATGTCGTGCATTTTGCTTCATTAATAAGCCTTTACTCAATGAGCACCAATGAACAGTTTGGAATGATCATTTTATTTGGAAAATCAACTTGACATGTCCGCATTAAATCGTTTATAACTTTTAATTCAAAGCTCAGAATGAAACGAATCCAACGCTTACGTTAAGCTAACTCAATTTTCAATATTGTGAAAAAATTTAAGAATGAAATAGCTACCACAAAGCCTCCAAGTAATGCAATCTATTACAAACTGCTTGATGCCTTCCATTATGCTTTATTAATAAGCCTTTACTCAATGAGCACCAATGATTAGTTTAGAATGATCATGTTAACTAGTCGGTCAACAAGACTTTTCCTCACAATATCGCCCGTAACTATTGATTCAGAGCTCAAAATGACACGAATCCAATGCTCACATTAAGCTCACTCACATTTCTATAGTGTGACAAAATTTAAGACAGAATTAGCTATGATGAATTCTCCTAGTAATCGAATCAATAGCAAACAGCTTGATGCCATGCATAATGCTGGATTAATAAGCCTTTACTCAATGAGCACCAATGATCAGTTTAGAATGATCATTTTAACTGGCCGATCAACTTGACATGTCCGCACAGAAGCATCTATAACGTTTGATTCAGAGCTAAGACTGACAAGAATCCAACACCCACGTTAAACTTCCTCAATTTTCTATATTGTGTGAAACTTTAAGAATAAAATAGCTACAACGAAGCGCCCAAGTACTTGAATCTATCGCAAACTGTATGATGTCTCGCATTATGCTTCATTAATAAGCCTTTACACAATGAGCACCAATGATCAGTATAGAATGATCATTTTATTTGGCAGATCAACTTGACATGTCCGCATTAAATCGTTTATAACTTTTGGTTCATAGCTCAGAATGAAACGTATCCAATGCTTACGTTAAGCTAACTCAATTTTCTATATTGTGAAAAAATTTAAGACTGAAATAGCTACGACAAAGCCTCCAAGTAATCCAATCTATCGCAAACTTGATGCCATCCATTATGCTTCATAAATAAGCCTTTACTCAATGAGGACCAATGATTAGTTTAGAATGATCATTTTAACTAGTCGGTCAACTTGGCATTTCCACACGAAATCGCCCATACCTATTGATTCAGCGCTCAGAATGACACGAATCCAATGCTCTCGATTAAGCTCGCTCAAATTTCTATAGTGTGACAAAATTTAAGACTGAAATAGCTATGACAAAGCATCCCAGTAATCAATCTATCGCAAACAGGGTGATGCCATCAATTATGCTTGATTAAAAAGCAGTTACTCAATGAGCACCAAGTATTAGTTTAGAATGATCATTTTATTTGGCTGATCAGCTTGACATATCCGCACTAAATCATGGATTCAGAGTTCAGAATGACACAAATCCATCGCCCACATTAACGTAGCTCAATTTTCTACATTGTGAAAAAATTGAAGACTGAAATATCTATGACAAAGCCTCCAAGTAATCCAATGTATCGCAAACTGCTTGATGTCATGCGTTATGCTTCATTAATAAGCCTTTACTCAATGAGCACCAATAATCAGTTTAGAATTATCATTTTATTTGGCAGATCAACTTGACATGTCCGCACTAAATCGTTTATAACTTTTGATTCAGAGCTAAAAATGACAAGAATCCAACGCCCACGTTAAACTTCCTCAATTTTGTATAATGTGTGAAAATTTAAGACTAAAATAGCGACAACAAAGCCTCCAAGTACTTGAATATATCGCAAAATATGTGATGTCATGCATTATACTTCATTAATAAGCCTTTACTCAATGAGCACCAATGATCAGTTTAGAATGATTATTTTATTTGGCAAATCAACTTGACATGTCCGCACTAAATCGTTTATAACTTTTGATTTTTAAAGCTCAGAAGGAAATGAATCCAACGCTTACGTTAAGCTAACTCAATTTTCAATATTGTGAAAAAATTTAAGACTGAAATAGCTACAAAAAACCTCCAAGTAATACAAGCTATTGCAAACTGCTTGATGCCTTCCATTATGCTTCATTAATAAGCCTTTACTCAATGAGCACCAATGATTAGTTTAGAATGATCATTTTAACTAGTCGGTCAACAAGACTTGTCCTCACAAAATCGCACGTAACTATTGATTCAGAGCTCAGAATGACGCGAATCCAATGCTCACGTTAAGCTCACTCAAATTTCTATAGTGTGACAAAATTTACGACTGAATTAGCTATGACGAAGTCTCCTAGTAATCGAATCTATAGCAAACATCATGATGCCATGCGTTATGCATGATTAATAAGCCTTTACTCAATGTGCAACAATGATCAGTTTAGAATGATCATTTTAACTGGCTGATCAACTTGACATTTCTGCACCTAATCGTCTATTACTTTTGATTCAGAGCTAAGACTGACACGAATCCAACACCCACATTAAACTTCCTCAATTTTCTATATTGTGTGAAAATTTACGAATAAAATAGCTACAACAAAGCCCCCAACTACTTAAATCTATTACAAACTGTGTGATGTCACATATTATGCTTCATTAATAAGCCTTTACCCAATAAGCACCAATAATCAGTTTAGAATTATCATTTTATTTGGCAGATCAACTTGACATGTCCGCACTAAATCGTTTATAACTTTTGATTCGGAGTTCAGAAAGAAACAAATCCAATGCTTACGTTAAGCTAACTCAATTTTCTATATTGCGAATAAATTTAAGAATGAAATAGCTATGACAAAGCCTCCCAGTAATCCAATGTATCGCAAATTGCTTGATGCCATGCTTTATGCTTCATTAATAAGCCTTTACTCAATGAGCAGCAATGATTAGTTTAGAATGATCATTTTAACTAGTTGGGCAACTTGACATGTCTGCACAAAATTGCCTGTAACTATTGATTCAAAGCTCAAAATGACATGAATCCAATGCTCACGTTAATCTCGCCCAAATTTCTATAGAGTGACAAAATTTAAGACTGAAATAGCTATGACAAAGCCTCCAAGTAATCGAATCAATTGCAAACAGCATTATGCCATGCATTATGATTGATTAATAAGGCTTTACTCAATGATCACCAATGATCGGTTTAGAATGATCATTTTAACTGGCCGATCAGATTGACATGTACGCATTAAATCGTTTAAAAATTTTGATTCAGAGCTAAGAATGACAAGAATCCAACACCCACGTTAAACTATCTCAATTTTCTATATTGTGTGAAAATTTAACACTTAAATAGCTACAACAAAGCCTCCAAGTAATTGAATCTATCACAAACTGTTTGATGTCACGCATTATGCTTCATTAATAAACCTTTACTCAATGAGCACCAATAATCAGTTGATAATGATCATTTTAATTGGCGGATCAACCTGACATGTCCGCACTAAATCGTCTATAACTTTTGATTCAAAGCCCTGAATGACCGAATCCAACGGTTACATTAAGCTAACTGAATTTTCTATATTGTGAAAAAATTTAGCACTGAAATAGCTACGACAAAGCCTCCAAGTAATCCAATCTATCGCAAACTGCTTGATGCCATGCATTATGCATCATTAATAAGCCTTTACTCAATGAGCACCAGTGATTAGTTTATAATGATCATTTTAACTAGTCGGTCAACTTGACATGTCCGCACAAAATCACATGTAATTATTGATTCAGAGCTCATAATGACACGAATCCAATGCCCACATTAAGCTCACTCAATTTTATATAGTGTGAGAAAATTTAAGACTGAAATAGCCAAGACAAAGCTTCCAAGTAATCGAATCTATCGCAAACAGGGTGATGCCATCCATTATGCTTGATTAATAAGCCTTTACACAATGAGCACCAATGATCAGTATAGAATGATCATTTTATTTGGCAGATCAACTTGACATGTCCGCACTAAATTGTTTATAACTTTTGGTTCATAGCTCAGAATGAAACGAATCCAACGCTTACGTTCAGCTAACTCAATTTTCTATATTGTGAAAAAATTTAATACTGAAATAGCTACGGCAAAGCCTCCAAGTAATCCAATCTATCGCAAACTGCTTGATACCATCCATTAAGCTTCATAAATAGGCCTTTACTCAATGAGCACCAATGATTAGTTTAGAATGATCATTTTAACTAGTCGGTCAACTTGGCATTTCCACACGAAATCGCCCATACCTATTGATTCAGCGCTCAGAATGACACGAATCCAATGCTCTCGATTAAGCTCGCTCAAATTTCTATAGTGTGACAAAATTTAAGACTGATGTAGCTATGACAAAGCATCCCAGTAATCAATCTATCGCAAACAGGGTGATGCCATCAATTATGCTTGATTAATAAGCATTTACTCAATGAGCACCAAGTATCAGTTTAGAATGATCATTTTAACTGGCTGATCAGCTTGACATATCCGCACCAAATCATGGATTCAGAGTTAAGAATGACACAAATCCATCACCCACATTAAGGTAGCTCAATTTTCTATATTGTGAAAAAATTGAAGACTGAAATATCTATGACAAAGCCTCCAAGTAATCCAATCTATCGCAAACTGCTTGATGTCATCCGTTATGCTTCATTAATAAGCTTTTACTCAATGAGCGCCAATGATTAGTTTAGAATGATCATTTTGACTAGTCTGTCAACTTGACATGTCCTCACGAAATCGTCCATAACTATTGATTCAGAGCTCAAAATGACACGAATTCAATACTCACGTTAAACAAATTTCTATAGTGTGACAAAATTTAAGACTGGCCGATCAGTTTGACATTTCAGCACTAAATCGTCTATAACTTTTGATTCATAGCGAAGAATGACACGAATCCAACGCCCACGTTAAACTTTCTCAATATTCTATATTGTGTGAAAATTTAAGACTTAAATAGCTAAAACAAAGCCTCCAAGTACTTGAATCTTTTGCAAACTGTGTGATGTCATATATTATGCTTCACTAATAAGCCCTTACTTAATAAGCACCAATGATCAGATTAAAATTATCATTTTCATTGGCAGATCAACCTGACATGTATGCACTAAATCGTCTATAACGTTTGATTCTGAGCTCAAAATGACACGATTCCAACGCCCACGTTAAGCTAACTCAACTCTCTATGTTGTGTCAAAATTTAGGACCGAAGCAGCTACAATAAAACCTCTAGGTAATCCAATCTACCCCGAACTGTGTGATGCCATGCTATATGTTTCATTGATATGCCTTTACTCAAGAAGCACCACTGATCTTTTTAGAATGATAATTTTAACTCGAAGATCAACTTGACATGTCTGCACTAAATCGTCTTTAACTTTTGATTTATAGTTTTGAATGACACGAATCCAACATCCAAGTAAATATTCCTCAATTTTCCATATTATTACAACATTTGAGACTGAAAGAGTTAGAAAAAGCCTTGACTCAATGCGCACCAATAATCAATTTAGAATGATCATTTTAACTGGCCGATCAACTTGATATGTCCACACTAAATCATCTGTAACTTTTGATTTAGAGTTCAGAATGACACGAATCCAACTATCATGTTAATCTAGCTCAATTTTCCATATTGTGACAACATTTGAGGCTGAAAGGACTACGGAAAAAAGCATCTAAGTAATCCAATTTATCACGCTGTAGCTCAATTTTCCATATTGTGACAACATCCGTTCACTCTCGTAAGCGACATCGAAAATATGATTCTTTTATACTTGCATCACAAGCGGACCAGGTTTGTTACACTCGATATCCTCGTGTGAGGAACAATCAAGATCCTTGGATTACAGTGACCTCAATACATCCTAGAGGAATGGTATGTGATATTACCGAACAAGACCCTATGCAACAAAGCACAATTGGTAACTTTGGCTCAATAGACACTTCTCTTGAAATTAACCTTGTTGTTGTTGACACCACGAACAGAGATTACAACGTATTTCAAGATTCAGAAGAAGAGATTCGCGAGTTTGACGACCAAAATTCAGCTAATTCGGAATGTTCATCAGATTCAGGTTAAATTTGTAATAATAATATTTTTCCCATACTTTAATTATATATAAATTATCTTTTCTAAATTCAGATTCAAATTCAGATTTAATATTTTTTTCCATACTTCATTACCATATGTTCATAAATGCTTACACGGAAGATTGAA
This sequence comes from Pugionium dolabratum, assembly GCA_018901945.1. Lineage (NCBI taxonomy): Eukaryota > Viridiplantae > Streptophyta > Magnoliopsida > Brassicales > Brassicaceae > Pugionium > Pugionium dolabratum. The sequence continues at coordinate 169,455 of JAEVFF010000767.1, read as the reverse complement.
AAAAGTCATGTTATTTTGTATGCATTTTGTTGTATACAAAATAAACTAAAACCTTTTTAATAATATGTAAATATTTTTTTTTGAAATATTGATTTCGTAGCGGATGGATTTTCGACGGCTTTGGTAACTCGGTCGGAAAGCCGTCAGAATGAACTAAACTTTTTAATAATATATAAATATTTTTTGAAATAGTGATTTACGTAACGGACGGATTTCCGACGGCTTTGGAAATTCCGTCGGAAAGCCGTCGGAATGTTATAAAACTTTTTAATAATATATAATTATTTTTTGAAATTTTGATTTAAGTAACCGACGGATTTCCGACGGATTTCCGACGGCTTTGGTAATTCCATCGGAAAGCCGTCGGATAACCATCAATTGCAACGTGTGCAAACTATTTGTCGAACATGCACAAGTTTTAAGGCGTCCGACGGAAAACCGATGGATTTCCGACGGCTAAAAATTTTACGCGGGGAAACATAATTCCCAATGCAAGATTTCACGAAAATATTTATTAGATTTCCGATGGATTCCCGATGGAAATTGTTGTTGGTAAAATATAATATAACCTACCGCCATTTCTTCTTTTTCCTCTCTCGCGTTTCCCTCCTTCTCTTCTCAGCCTCTGCGCCCCCGCTGTACGTCACTGGAAAACACCGCAAATCATGTAAGTTTTTGATTTTTATAACATGGATAAGTTGATATTATGAAAGTTCTGAATCGCCGGAGATGATTCTACCAAACTTCTAAGATCTGAATCGGAAACTACAATTAAAGAATTGGTTCAACAGCATGGTCGTGAACTTCTTACTTTTCTCGATCTGAGGCGTCAAGGAAATTCGACATGGTAAATTAAATTTTCTAAAATTATATTTTAAAATAATTATTTTAACGCTATTCTAGAATTATTTTTAAAATAATTATTTTAACGCTATTATAATAAAAATTTGTAGGTTAGGTATTTTAAACAACGGAATAAGCAAATATGTATTAAAGATGCTTCATTCTCTTTTGAACAAACCGTATACCAAATTTAGAGATATTCCATACGACTAACGTCAAATTTGGTTCAAGACGTTTGCGATATGTTATTTTATTTTTAAATATATAATTGATTTAAATAGTTTTTAATAATATTTTTTAGTTAAATATAAGAAATTTTTGCAGCAAGAATTTACATGGGATCCCATGAATACAAAATTGGTGAAAGAAGCTTTTCAAAAACAGGCTGCAATACAATTTTCCCGTCACATGAACGAGTGGAAACAAAAATGGAAAAAGAGAAAAGATAAACGAAGAGGGTTGAATGAGTCGGTTTTGGAACGACTTTATTCGTTATTGGGAATCTTCCAGCGCTGAGGTCATCTCGAGGACTAATTCGGGAAACCGGAAGAGCGACCGAGGAGGCTAAGGCATTTACATTCATAATGCCGGATCGACTAGTTTTCTCAAACGAGCCGATCAATTGGTAAATTAATTATTATATTAATTTTATTTAGTATTATTTGAAAACTTTTAAATTATTAGTTTAGAATTTTTTTACTTTTAGGCACAAGAAATTGGAGCGCCTCCAGACCACTTGCAACTTCTCGAGGCTGTACACACGAACAAAAAGACTGGTTGCATCCAAGATGGTCTCGCTAGTGAGATCATCGAAAAAGTAAAAAAGAAATAAGTGATATTCTAACCCAGCAGTCTCAAGTTGGTTCTCCATTTTCGGTCGCCGAATTGTCTCGTTTTGAGATTAACCGTATTGTTCTTGATGTAAATTTGATATTTTTTATATTTAATATTATAATACCTTTCTAATAATATTTTTTGTTTTTACAGGAAGTACCATTTTCTAAGGGTCGTCATTCACGACTCGGGAGAGTTGCAGATACCGGTGCCGAAATATCTGTAGCTATAAACGAGGAGAATGAAAAGTTAAAAAAACAAATGGCGACAATGAAAATAGAGATGAATAATCTAAAATATATTGTAGAAATGATGAGAAACAAATTTTCCGATGACTATTTTTCTCCTCCTTCTCCTCCTGCCCATCCATTGTAATTTGTATTTTAAAACAATTGTTTAATTTTTATATTTATAATTAGAATATTATTTTTATTAATTGAATTATTATTTTTTAAAATATTTTAAAATATTAACTAAATTTAATATAAATATTAATTATTTTAATATTTTTAATCAATATATTTTAAAAATATTTAATGAATAATTTTAAAAAAATAAATATTTTATTTTTTTTCAATTATTTGGTTATTTCCGACGGATGCTGTCGTCGATAATTTCCGACGGATACCGTCGTCAATAATTTCCGATGGAAGGTTCCGTCGAAAATATGTCGGCTAACTCCCGACTGGTGAAAATCGTTGGGATTCATCATCGGTTCTCATTCCCGATGGTCATAGTCATCAGAAAATAATCCATCGCAAATATGTCGGGAAGTTCCGACAGAAGTGTTCAATCGAATATCCGTCGGAGTTTTCCGATGACATGAACCCATCGTCTATCCGTCGGATGTTTTTGACGGAATAAATCCATCGAATATCCGTCGACAATTTATGACGGCATGAATCCATCGGCTATCCTTCGGAAGAGTCTGACGGCGTATTTTATCACCAAGCTTTCAAAAATTCCCGATCCTTTTCTGATGGAAATTAATTTCCGACGAAATAGTCTTGACAGACATTTTTCATCGAAAAATAGATGGGAATCGGTCTTCCTCACAGATTTCTGACGAAACTGGCCGTCAGGAATTTGATGTTTTCTTGTAGTGTTAGCCGATAAACTTGAGATGTTTGCACTCAATCGTCCGTAACTTTTGATTTAAAATCAGAATGACTTGAATCCATTGCCCATGTTAAGCTAGCTCAATTTTATATATTGTGACAATAATATAAGACCAAAATAGCTACAACAAAGCCTCTAAGTAATCCAATGTTTGCCAAACTACGTGATGTCATGCATTATGTTTCATTTATAAGCTTTTTCTCAAGGAGCACCAATGATCAGTTTAGAATGATCATTTTAGTTGGCCGACCAACTTGACATATACGCACTAAATCGTCCGTAACTTGTGATTTAGATTTCCGAATGACACGAATTTAACGCCCACATTAACCTAGCTCAATTTTCTATATTGTGACAACATTTGAAGCCGAAAGAACTACCACAAAGCCTTCAAGTTATCCAATCTATCCTAAACTGTGTGATGTCATGACTTATGATTCATTTATAAGTCTTTACTCAAGGAGCAATAATGATCACCTTAGAATGATAAGTTTTGAATGATCATTTTAACTGGCCGATCAACTTAACATTTCTGCACTAAATTGTCCACAGCTTTTGATTTGTGACAAAATTGAAGACCAAATAGCTATGGAAAACCTTTAATTCATCCAAAGTATGCCAAAACTGCTTGATGCCATGCATTTGCATAGTTTATAAGCCTTTTCTAAAGGAGCACCAATGATCACTTCAGAATGATCATTTAACTAGCTGATCAACTTGATATGTACGCATTAAATCGTCTGTAACTTTTGATTTAGAGTTCATAATGACATTTATCCAAAGCCCACATTAAGCTAGCTCAATTTTGCTATATTGTGACAACATTTAAGACTGAAAGAACTACCAAAAAGCCTTCAAGAAATCCAATCTATCCTAAATTGTGTGATGCCATGCATTGTGCTTCATTTATAAGCATTTACTCAAGGACCACTAATGATCAGTTTAGAATGACCAGTTTAGAATGATCAGTTTAGAATGATTAGTTTAGAATGATCAGTTTAGAATGGTCACTTTAGAATGATTAGTTTAGAATGATCAGTTTAGAATGGTCACTTTAGAATGATTAGTTTAGAATGATCAGTTTAGAATGGTCACTTTAGAATGATTAGTTTAGAATGATCAGTTTAGAATGGTCACTTTTACTGGCCGATCAACTTGGCTTATCGGCACTTAATCGTCTGAAATGTTTGATTTAGAGTTCAAAATGACAAGAATCCAACGCGCACATTAAGATTGCTCAATTTTCTATATTGTGACAAAATTTAAAACCGAAATAGTTACGACAAAGCCTCCATGTAATCTAATCTATCCCAAACTGCATGTTGCCATGCATTATGCCTCATTTATGTTCAATGAGCACCAATGATCAGTTTAGAATGATCAGTTAACTAGCTGATCAACTTGACCTGTTCACACTAAATCGTCTTTAACTTTTGATTCAGTGATCAGAATGACACGAATCCAACGGCCACGTTAAACTAGCTAAATTTTTTATATTTTTACAAAATTTAAGACCAAAATAGTTCTGAAAAAGTTTACAAGTAATCCAATCTATCCCAAACTACATGATGTCATGTATTATGCTTCATTTGTAAACCACTGCGTAATAAGCACTAGTGATCAGTTTAGAATGATCAATGTAACAAGCCGATAAGCTTGACATGTCCACACTCAATTGTCAATAACTTCTGATTTAGAGTTCAGAATGACATGAATCCAAAGCCCATGTTAAGCTAGCTCAATTTTCTATATTGTGATAATATTTGAGACTCAAAGAGCTACCCCAAAGTCTTCAAGTAATCCAGTCTATCCTAAACTAGTGATGCCATGAATTATGCTTAATTTATAAGCCTTTACTCAATAAGCACTAATGATCAACTTACAATGATCAGTTCAGAATGATAACATTAACTGGCCGATGAACTTGATATGTCCACACTAAATCGTCTGTAACTTTTGATTTAGAGTAAAGAATGACATGAATCCGTTGTCCACGTTAAGCTAGCTCAATTTGCTATATTTTGAAAAGATTTAAGAACAAATTAGCTACGACAAAACCTTGAAATAATCCAATGTATGCCAAACTGCGTGATGCCATGCATTATGCTTCATTTATAAGCCTTTTCTCAAGGAGCAGCAATGATTAGTATATAATGATCATTTTAACTGGCCGATCAACTTGACATCTACGCACTAAATCGTCCATAACTTTTAATTCAGAGTTCAGAATGACACGAATCCAATGCCCACATTAAGCTATTTCAATTTTCTATATTGTGACAACATTTGGGATTGAAAGAACTACCACAATGCCTTCAAGTAATCCAATCTATACTAAACTGTGTGATGCCATGCATTATGCTTCATTTATAAGCCTTTACTGAAGGAGCACTAATGATCATTTTAGAATGATCATTTTAACTCACAGATAACCTTAACATGTTCGTACTTAATCGTCTGAAACATTTGATTTATTGTTAGGAATGACCTGAATCCAACGCCCACTTTAAGCTAGCTCATTGTTCTATTTTGTGACACAAATTAAGACCGAAATAGCTGTGATAAAGCCTTGAAGTAATCAAATCTATCACGAACTGTGTGATGTCAAGCATTTTGCTTCATTTTTAAACTATTGCTCAATGAGCACAAATGATCAGTTTAGAATGATCATTTTAACTAGCTGATCAACTTGACATGTCCGCACTAAATCGTCTTTAACTTTTGATTCAGAGTTCAGAATGATACGAATCCAACACCCACGTTAATCTAGCTCAATTTTCCATATTATGACAACATTTAAGACCGAAATAGCTACGAAAAGGCCTACAAGTAATCCAATCTATCCCAAACAGCATAATGTCATGCATTATGCTTCATTTATAAACCATTGCTCAATGAGCACCAATGATCACTTTGGAATGATCATTTTATCTAGCTGATCAACTTGACATGTCCGCACTAAATCTTCTTTAACTTTTGATTCAAAGTTCAGAATGACACGAATAAAACGTCCACGTTAGGCTAACTCAATTTTCTAAATTGTGACAAAATTTAATACCGAAATAGATTAGACAAAGCCGCCAAGTAATCCAATCTCTCCCTAACAACGTGATGTCATTCATTATTCTTCATTTGTAAACCTTCAATCAATGAGCACCACTGATCAGTTTAGAATGATCAATATAACTAAGCGGTAAACTTGACATGTCCATACTAAATCTTCTGTAAGTTTTCATTTAGAGTTCAGAATTACGTGAATCCAACGCCCATGTAATCCAATGTATCCGAAACTGCGTGATGCCATGTATTATGCTTCATTTATAAGCCTTTACTCAAAGAGCACCAATGATCAGTTTATTTATAATGATCATTTTTAGCTGGCCCACCAATTTGACATGTACGCACTAAATCGTCTTTAACATTTGATTTAGAATGCAAAATGAAATGAATCCAATGCCTACGTTAATGTAGCTCAATTTTCAATACTGTGACAACATTTGCGACTGAAAGAGGTACGACAAAGCCTCCAAGTAATCCAATGTATCCCAAACTGCGTGATTCCATGCATTATGCTTCAGTTATAAGCCTTACTCAAAGAGCACCAATAATCAGTTTAGAATGATCATTTTAACTAGCAGATCAACTTAACATGTCCACACCAAATCGTTTTTAGCATTTGATTTAGAACTAAAAATGACATGAATCCAACACCCAAGTTAATCTAGCTCAATTTTCAATATTGTGACAGCATTTGTGACTGAAAGAGCTACGACAAAGCCTCCAAGTAATCCAATGTATCCCAAACTGCGTGATGTCATGCATTATGCTTCATTTGTAAGCCTTTAGTCAATGAGCACCAATGATCAGTTTAGAATGACCATTTTAACTGGCCGATCAACTTGACATGTCCACACTAAATCATCTGTAATTTTTTATTTAGAATTCAGAATGACACGAATGCAACGCCCACGTTAAGTTAGCTCAATTTTCTATATTGTGACAACATTTTAAACTGAAAGAGCTATGAAAAAATAGCTATGACAAAGCCTCCAAGTAATCCAATGTATCTCAAACTACGTGATGCCATGCATTACGTTTCATTTATAAGCCTTTAATCAAGGAGCACCAATGATCAGTTTTGAATAATCATTTTAAGTGGCCAATCAACTTGACATGTATGCACTAAATCGTCTGTAACTTTTGATTTATAGTTCAGAATGACAAGAGTACAACGTCCATGTTAAGCTAGCTCAATATTCTATATTGTGACAAAATTTAAGACCAAAATAGCTACGACGAAGCCTCCATGTTATACAATCTATCCCAAACTGCATGATGCCATGCATTATGCTTCATTTGTAAACCTTTGCTCAATGAGCAACAATGATCAGTTTAGAATGATCAATTTAACTAGCCGATAAACTTGAGATGCCCACAGTCAATCATCCGTAACTTTTGATTTAGAGTTCAGAATGACATGAATCCAATGCCCAGGTTAAGCTAGCTCAATTTTATATATTGTGACAATAATATAAGACCAAAATAGCTACAACAAAGCCTCTAAGTAATCCAATGTATGCCAAACTGTGTGATGCCAAACTGCGTGATGCCATGCATTATGCTTCATTTATAAGCCTTTTCTCAAGGAACACCAATGATCAGTTTAGAATGATTATTTTAGCTGGCCAACCAACTTGACATATACGCACTAAATCATCCGTAACTTGTGATTTAGATTTCAAAATGACACGAATTTAACGCCCGCATTAACCTAGCTCAATTTTCTATATTGTGACAACATTTGAAGCCGAAAGAACAACCACAAAGCCTTCAAGTAATCCAATCGATCCTAAGCTGTGTGATGCCATGCATTATGCTTCATTTATAAGTCTTTACTCAAGGAGCACTAATAATCAGCTTAGAATGATCAGTTTTACTGGCCGATCAACTTAACATGTCCACACTAAATCGTCGGTAGCTTTTGATTTGTGACAAAATTGAAGACCAAAATAGCTATGGCAAACCTCTAATTAATCCAAAGTATGCCAAAACTGCTTGATGCCATGCATTTACCTCGTTTATAAGCCTTTTCTGAAGGAGCACCAATGATCACTTTAGAATGATCATTTTAACTAGCTGATCAACTTGATATGTACGCATTAAATCATTTGTGACTTTTGAGTGAGAGTTCATAATGACATCTATCCAAAGCCCACATTAAGCTAGCTCAATTTTGCTATATTGTGACAACATTTAAGACTGAAAGGACTACCAAAAAGCCTTCAAGAAATCCAATGTATCCTAAATTGCGTGATGCCATGCATTATGATTCATTTATAAGCAATTACTCAAGTAGCACTAATGATCAGTTTAGAATGACCAGTTTAGAAGGATCAGTTTAGAATGGTCACTTTAACTGGCCGATCAACTTGACTTGTCAGCATTTAATCGTCTGAAATGTTTGATTTAGAGTTCAGAATGACACGAATTCAACGCCCGCGTTAAGGTTGCTCAATTTTTTATATTGTGACAAAACTTTAAGACCAAAATAGTTACAAAAAAGCCTCCATGTAATCTAGTCTATCACAAACAGCGTGTTGCCACTCATTATGGTTCATCTATAAACCATTGTTCAATGAGCACCAATGATCAGTTTGGAATGATCATTTAACTAGCTGATCAACTGGAACTGTCCGCACTAAATCGTCTTTAACTTTTGATTCAGTGATCAGAATGACACGAATCCAACGCACACGCTAAGCTAGCTAAATTTTTTACATTGTTACAAAATTTAAGACCAAAATAGTTATGAAAAAGTCTAAAAGTAATCCAATCTATCCCAAACTGCATGATGCCATGCATTATGCTCCATTTGTAAACCATTGCTCAATAAGCACACGTGATAAGTTTAGAATGATCAATTTAACAAGCCGATCAACTTGACATGTCCACACTAAATCGTCTGTAATTTTTGATTTAGAGTTCAGAATTACACGAATCCAACGCCCATGTGAAGGTAGCTCAGTTTTCTATATTATGAAAAAATTTAAGACCAAACTCGCTACAACAAAGACTCCACGTGATCCAATCTATCCCAAGCTGCGTGATCCCATGCATTATGATTCATTTATAAGCCTTTACTCAAGTAGCACTAATGATCAGTCAAGAATGATCGTTTTAATTGGGCAATCAACTTGACATGTCCGCACAAAATTGTCTTTAACTTTTGATTTGGAGCTCAAAATGACATGAATCCAACGCCCACGTTAATCTAGCTCAATTTTCCATATTCTGACAGCAGTTGAGATGGAAAAGCCAGATAAAGCCTCAAACTAATCCAATCTATCCTAAACTACGTGATACCATTCATTATGCTTCATTTATCAGTCTTTACTCAAGGACCACCAATGATAAGTTTAAAATGATCATTTTATCTGGCGATCAATTTGACATGTATGCACTAAATCGTTTGTAACTTTTGATTAAGAGTTAAAAATGACAAGAATCCAACGCCCACGTTAAGCTAGTTCAATTTTCCATATTGTAACAAACTTTAATACCGAAATAGCAACGACAAAGCTTCCAAATTATCCAATCTATCATAAACTGTGTGATGCCATGCATTATGCTTCATTTTTAAACTTTTGCTCAATAAGCACTAATGATCATTTTAGAATGATAATTTAACTAGCCGATCAACTTGACATGTATGCACTAAACCTTTTTCAACTTTTTATTCAAAGTTTAGAATAACATGAATCCCACGCCCCTGTTAAACTAGCTCAAATTTCTATATTGTGACAAAATTAAGACCAAAAATAGCTACGACAAAGCCTCAAAGTAATTCAATCTATTCCAAACTGCATGATGCCATGCATTATGCGTCATTTGTAAACCTTTGCTATATGAGCACCAATGATCGGTTTATAATGATCATCTTAACTAGCTGATCAACTTGACATGTCCGCAATAAATCTTCTTTAAATTTTGATTTAGAGCTAAAAAGGATAGGAATTTAACGCCCATGTTAAGCTAGCTCAATATTAAATATTGTGAAAAAAATTTAAGACCTAGATAGCTACAACAAAGCCTCCAAGTAATCTGATCTATCCCAAACTACTTGATGCCATCGATTATGCTTCATTCATAAACTTTTGCTCAATGAGCACCAATGATCCGTTTAGAATTATCAATTTAACTAGCTGATAACCGTGACATGTATGCACTAAATCATATTTAATATTTGATTTAGAGCTGATAATGACATGAATCCATCGCCAACTTAATCTAGCTCAATTTTCAATATTGTGACAATATTTGCGACATAAAAAGCTAAGACAAAGCTTCCAAGTAATCCAATGTTCCCAAACTGCGTGATGCCATGCATTATGGTTCGTTTATAAGCCTTTCCTCAAGGAGCACCAGTGATCAGTTAAAAATGATCATTTTAATTTGCCGATCAACTTGACATGTATGCACTAAATCTTTCGTAATTTTTGATTTAAAGTTCAGAATGACATGAATCCAACGCCCACGTTAATCTAGCTCAATTTTCAATATTGTGAAAACATTTGAGACTGAAAGACCTACAGAAAGTGCTCCATATAATCGAATGTATCCCAGACTATGTGATGCCATGCATTACGCTTTATTTATAAGCCTTTATTCAAGCAGCACCAATGATCAGTTTAGATTGACATGTCCAAACTTAATTGTTAATAACTTTGGATTTAGAGTTCGGAATGACACAAATCCAACACCAATGTTAAGCTAGCTCAATTTTCTATATTTTGACAAAATTTAACTGAAATAATTAGACAAAGCGTCCAAGTAATCCCAAACTCGTGATGCCATGCATTATGCTTCATTTGTAAACCTTTTCTGAATGAGCACCAATGATCAATTTATAAGGTTCAATTTAACTAGCCGATGAACTTGACATATCCGCACTAAACCGTCTTTAACTTTTGATACAGAGTTCGTAATGACACGACTCCAACACCAACTTGAAGCAAAATCAATGTTCTATATTGTGACAAAATGTAAGACCGAAATAGGAACGACAAAGCCTCCAAGTAATCTTATCTATCCCAAATTGTGTGATGCAGTGCATTATGCTTCATTTGTAAACCTTTTCTCAATGAGCACCAATGGTCAGCTTAGAAAGACCCTTTTAACTAGCTGATAACCTTGACATGTACGCACTAAATCAACTTTAACATTTCATTTAGAGCTTAAAATGACATGAAACCAACGTCCATGTTTATCTAGCTTAGTTTTCAATATTGTGACAGCATTTGCGACTTAAAGAGATACGACAAAGCATCCAAGTAATCCAATATATCCAAAACTGCGTGATGCCATGCATTATGCTTCATTTAGAAGCCTTTACTCAAGAAGAACCAATGATCAGTTTTGAATGTCCATTTTAAGTGGCTGATCCACTGGACATGTCTACACTAAATCGTTCGTAACTTTTTGATTTACAGTTCCGAATGACACTAATCCAACGCCCACGTGAATCTAGCTCAGTTTTCTATATTATGACAAAATTTAATACCAAAATCGCTACAACAAAGACTCCAAGTGAGCCAATCTATCCCAAACTGCGTGATGCCATGCATTGTACTTCATTTATAAACCAATGCTCAATGAGTACCAATGATCCATTTAAAATGATCATTTTAACCAACTGATCAACTTGAAATGTCCGCACTAAATCGTCCGTAACTTTTGATTTAGAGTTCTAAATGACACGAATCCAATACCCACGTTAAGGTAGTTCAATTTTCCGTATTGTAAAAAATTTTAAAACCGAAATAGCAACAACAAAGCCTCCAAGTAATCCAATCTATCGCAAACTGAGTGATGCCATGCATTATGGTTATTTTTAAACCTTTGCTCAATAAGCACCAATGATCAGTTTAGAAGGATAAATTTAACTGGCCGATGAACTTGACATGTATGCACTAAATCGTCTTTAACTTTTGATTCAAAGTTTAGAATGACATGAATCAACGCCCTTGTTAAGCTAGCTCAAATTTCTCTATTGAGACCAAATTAAGGGGAAATAGCTTCGACAAAGCCTTAAAGTAATCCAATCTATCCGGAACTGCATGATGTCATGCATTATGCGTCATTTGTAAACCTTCGCTATATGAGCACCAATGATCAGTTTAGAATGATCATCTTAACTAGCTGATCAACTTGACATGTCCGCACTAAATCTTCTTTAACTTTTGATTTAGAGCTCAAAAGGACATGAATCCAACGCCCACGTTAAGCTAGCTCAATTTTCCATATTGTGAAAAGATTTGAGACAAAAAGAGCTAAAAAAGCCTCAAAGTAATCCAATCTATCCTGAACTCCATGATGCCATGCATTATGCTTCATTTGTAAGCCTTTACTCAAGCACCACCAATGATCAGTTCAGAATAATTATTTTATTAGGCCGATCAACTTGATATTTCTGCACTAAATCATCCGTAACTTTTATTTAGAGTTCAAAATAATATGAATTCAATGCCCACGTTAAGATAGCTCAATTTTCTATATTGTGATAAAATTTAAGACAAAAATAGCTACGACAAAGGCTCCAATAATCCAATCAATCCAAAACTACATGATGCTACGCATTATGCTTCATCTGTAAACTTTTGCTTAATAAGCACCAACGATCAGTTTAGAATAATAATTTGAACTAGCTAATCAACTTGATATGTCTGGGCTAAATGGTCTTTAACTTTTGATTTAGAGCTCAAAATGACATGAATCCAACGCCCCAGTTAAACTAACTAAATTTTCCATTCCATATTGTGACAACATTTGAGACTAAAAGAGATAGACAAAGCCTCAAAGTAATCCAATCTATTCTAAACTGCGTGACGCCATGCATTATGCTTCATTTATAAGCCTTTACTCAAGGAGCACAAGTGATTAGTTTAGAATGATCATTTTAAGTGGCCAATCAACTTTACATGTCTACACTAAATCATCCGTCACTTTTGATTTATAGTTCAGAATGACACCAATCCAACGCTCACGTTAAGGTAGCTCAATTGTCTGTATTGTGACAAAATTTAAGACCGAAATAGCAACGAAAATGCGTCCAAGTAATCCAATCTATCCCAAACTGCGTGATGCCATGCATTATTCTTCATTTGTAAACCTTTGTTGAATGAGCACCAGTGATTAGTTTAAATGATCAATTTAACTGCTCAATCAAGTTGACATGTCCGCACTAAATCATCTTTAACTTTTGATTCAGGGTTCAGAATGACACGAATCCAACGCCCACGTTAAGGTAGCACAATTTTATATATTGTGACAAAATTTAAGATCGAAATAGCTATGACAAAGCCTGCAAGTAATCCAATCTATCCCAAACTGCGTGTTACCATGCATTTTGCTTTATTTGTAAACCTTTGTTCAATGAGCAAAAATGATCAGTTTAGAATGATCATTTTAACTAGCTGATCAACTTGTCATGTCCGCACTAATTCGTCTTTAACTTTTTATTTAGAGCTCAAAATGACTTGAATCCAACACCCACGTTACGCTAGCTCAATTTTCTGTATTGTTACAACATTTGAGACTGAAAGAGCTAGACAAAGCCTCAAAGTAATCCAATCTATCCTAAACTGCGTGATGTGATGCATTACGCTTTATTTATAAGTCTTTACTCAAGGAGAATCAATGATTTGTTTAGAATGATTATTTTAACTAGCCGATAAACTTGACATGTCCGCACTAAATTGTCCATAACTTTTGATTCAGAGTTCAGAATGACATGAATCCAATGCCCACGTTAAGTAGCTTAATTTTCTATATTTTGGCAAAAATTAAGACCAAAATAGCTACGACAAGACCATAAAGTAATTCAATTCCCGAACAACGTGATGCCATGCATTATGCCTCATTTGTAAACCTTTACTGAATGAGTACCAATGATCAATTTATAAGGTTCAATTTAACTAGCCGATGAATTTGACATATCCGTACTAAATCATCATTAACTTTTGATTCAGAGTTCGTAATGACACGACTCCAACGCCAACTTGAAGCTAACTCAATGGTCTATATTTTGACAAAATATAAGACCGAAATCGCTATGACAAAGCCTCCAAGTAATCTTATCTATCCCAAACTACGTGATGCACTCCATTATGCTTCTTTTGTAAACCTTTGCTCACTGAGCACCAATGGTCACCTTAGAAAGACCATTTTAACTAGCTGATAACCTTGACATGTATGCACTAAATCATTTTTAACATTTCATTTAGAGCTTAAAATGACATGAAACCAACGTCCATGTTTATCTAGCTTAGTTTTCAATATTGTGACAGCATTTGCCACTTAAAGAGATACGACAAAGCATCCAAGTAATCCAATGTATCCAAAACTGGGTGATGCCATGCATTATGCTTCATTTATAAGCCTTTACTCAAGAAGAACCAATGATCAGTTTTGAATGTCCATTTTAACTGGCCGATCCACTTGACATGTCTACACTAAATTGTTCGTAACTTTTGATTTAGAGTTCCGAATGACACGAATCCAACGCCCACGTGAATCTAGTTCAGGTTTCTATATTATGACAAAATTTAATACCAAAATCGCTACAACAAAGACCCCAAGTGATCCAGTCTACCAAAACTGCGTGATACCATGCATTATGCTTCATTTATAAACCATTGCTCAATGAGTACCAATGATCCATTTAAAATGATCATTTTAACCAACTGATCAACTTGAAATGTCCGCACTAAATCGTCTGTAACTTTTGATTTAGAGTTCCGAATGACACGAATCCAATGCCCACGTTAAGCTTGTTCAATTTTCCATATTGTAACAATATTTAAGACCAAAATAGCAACAACAAAGCCTCCAAGTAATCCAATCTATCACAAACTGGGTGATGCAATGCATTATGGTTAGTTTTAAACCTTTGCTCAATAAGCACCAATGATCAGTTTAGAATGATAAATTTAATTGGCCGATCATCTTGACACGTATGCACTAAATCGCCTTTAACTTTTGATTCAAAATTTAGAATGACATGAATCAACGCCCTTGTTAAGCTAGCTCAAATTTCTCTATTGAAACCAAATTAAGACGGAAATAGCTACGACAAAGACTTAAAGTAACCCAATCTATCCCGAACTGCATGATGTCATGCATTATGCGTCATTTGTAAACCTTTGCTATATGAGCACCAATGATCAGTTTAGAATGCTCATCTTAACGAGCTGATCAACTTGACATGTCCGCACTAAATATTCTTTAACTTTTGATTTAGAGCTCAAAAGGAAATGAATCCAACGCCCACGTTAAGCTAGCTCAATTTTCCATATTGTGAAAAGATTTCAGACAAAAAGAGCTAGAAAAGCCTCAAAGGAATCCAATCTATCCTGAACTCCATGATACCATGCATTATGCTTCATTTGTAAGCCTTTACTCAAGCAGCACCAATGATCAATTTAGAATAATTATTTTAGTAGGCCGACCAACTTGATATTTTTGCACTAAATCATCCGTAACTTTTATTTAGAGTTCAGAATGACATGAATTCAACGCCCATGTTAAAATAGCTCAATTTTCTATATTGTGATAAAATTTAAGATAAAAATAGCTACGACAAAGCCTCCAATAATCCAATCAATCCCAAACTACGTGATGCCACGCATTATGCTTCATTTGTAAAGTTTTGCTTAATCAGCACCAACGATCAGTTTAGAATAATAATTTGAACTAGCTAATCAACTTGATATGCCCGGACTAAATGGTTTTTAACTTTTGATTTAGAGCTCAAAATGACATGAATCCAACGCCCAAGTTAAACTAGCTAAATTTTCCATTCCATATTGTGACAACATTTGAGACTAAAAGAGATAGACAAAGCCTCAAAGTAATCCAATCTACCCTAAACTGCGTGACGCCATGCATTATGCTTCATTATAAGCCTTTACTCAAGGAGCACCAGTGATAAGTTCAGAATGATCATTTTAAGTGGCCAATCAATTTTACATGTCAACACTAAATCATCCATCACTTTTGATTTATAGTTCAGAATGACAACAATCCAACGCCCACGTTAAGGTAGCTCAATTTTCTGTATTATGACAAAATTTAAGACCGAAATACCAACGAAAATGCCTCCAAGTAATCCAATCTATCCCAAGCTGCGTGATGCCATGCATTATTCTTCATATGAGAACCAGTGATCAGTTTAAATGATCAATTTAACTGCTCGATCAAGTTGACATGTCCGCACTAAATTGTCTTTAACTTTTAATTTAGGGTTCAGAATGACACGAATCCAATGCCCACGTTAAGGTAGCACAATTTTATATATTGTGACAAAATTTAAAATCAAAATAGCTATGACAAAGCCTGCAAGTAATCCAAACTATCCCAAAGTGCGTGTTACCATGCATTTTGCTTCATTTGTAAACCTTTGCTCAATGAGCAACAATGACCAGTTTAGAATGATCATTTTAACTAGTTGATCAACTTGTCATGTCCACACTAATTCGTCTTTAACTTTTTGTTTAGAGCTCAAAATGACATGAATCCGACACCCACGTTACGCTAGCTCAATTTTCCATATTGTTACAACATTTGAGACAGAAAGATCTAGACAAAGCCTCAAAGTAATCCAATCTATCCTAAACTGCTTGATGTGATGCATTACGCTTTATTTTTAAGCCTTTACTCAAGGAGAATTACTGATTTTTTTAGAATGATTGTATTAACTAGCTGATAAACTTGACATGTCCGAACTAAATTGTCTGTAACTTTTTATTTTGAATTCAGAATGACATAAATGCAACGCCCACGTTAAGGTAGCTCAATTTTCCATATTGTGGCAAAAACTAAGACCCAAATAGCTATGACAAGATCTTAAAGTAATCCAATCTATCCCAAACAATGTGATGCCATGCATTATGCCTCATTTGTAAACCTTTGCTGAATGAGCACGAGTGATCAATTTATAAGGTTCAATTTAACTGGCAGATCAACATGACATATCTACACTAAATCGGATTTAACTTTTGATTCAGAGTTCAGAATGACACGACTCCAACGCCAACTTGAAGCTAACTAAATATTCTATATTGTGACAAAATTTAAGACCGAAATAGCTATGAAAAAGCCTCCAAGTAACCTAATCTATCCTAAACTGTGTGATGCAATGCATTATCCTTCATTTGTAAATCTTTTCTCAATGAGCACCAATGGTCAGTTTAGAATGACCGTTTTAACTAATTGATCAACTTGTCATATCCGCACTAAATCATCTTTAACTTTTGATTTAAAGCTCAAAATGACATGAATTCAACGCCTACATTAAGCTAGCTCAATTTTCCATATTGTGACAACATTTGAGAATGATAAAGCTACAACAAAACCTCCAAGTAATCCAATGTATCCTAAACTACGTGATGCCATGCATTATGCTTCATTTGTAAACCATTGTTCAATGAGCACCAATGATCAGTTTATAATGATCAATTTAACTGGCCGATCAACTTGACACGTCCTCACTAAATTGTCCGTAGCTTTTGATTTAGAGTTAAGAATGACACTAAACAAACGCCCAAGTAAAGCTAGCTCAATTTTCAATATGTGACAAAATTTTAAACTCACAGAGTTATGATAAATCCTCCAAGTAATCCAATGTATACCAAACTACGTGATGCCATTCATTATGCTTCATTTGTAAACTTTTACTCCAGAAGCACCAATGATCAGTTTAGAATGATCATTTTAACTAGCTGGTCAACTTGATATATCCGCACTAAATCATTTTTAACTTTTGATTTAGAGCTCAAGATGACATGAATCATACCCCAATGTTAAAGTAGCACAATTTTCCATATTGTGACAACATTTGAGACAGAAAGAGCTAGACAAAGCCTCATAGTAATCCAATCTATCCTAAATTGCGTGATGCCATTATGCTTCATTTATTAGACTTTACTCAAGAGCACCAATAATCAGTTCAGAATGACACGAATCCAATGCCCCTGTTAAACTAGCTCAATTTTCCATATTGTGACAACATTTAAGACAAAAAGAGCTAGACAAAGCCTCAGACTAATCCAATCTATTCTAAACTACGTGATGTCATACATTATGCTGCATTTATAAGCCAGTACTCAAGGAGCACCATTGATTAGTTTCGAATGATCATTTTAACTTGTCGATCAACTTGACATGTCCGCACTAAATCGTCTGTACCTTTTGATTTAGAGTTCAGAATGACACGAATCCAATGCCCCCGTTAAGCTAGCTTAATTTTCCATATTGTGACAACATTTGAGACAGAAAGAGTTAGAAAATGTCTCAAAGTAATCCAATCTATCCTAAACTGTGGGATGCCATGCATTATGCTGCATTTATAAGCCTTTACTCAAGGAGCACCGATGATTAGTTTCAAATGATCATTTTAACTTGTCGATCAACTTGACATGTCCGCACTAAATCGTCCGTAAATTTTTATTCAGAGTTCAGAATGACACGAATCCAATGCCCATGTTAAGCTAGCTCAATGTTCCATGTTGTGACAACATTTGAGACAGAAAGAGCAAGACAAAGCCTCAAAGTCATCCTATCTATCTCAAAGTCTTTCACTTTTGATTTAGAGCTCAAAATGACATAAATGAAAAGCAATCAATCTATCATAAACTGCGTTATGTCATGCATTATGCTTCTTTTATAAGCTTTTACTCAAGGAGCACCAATGATCACTTTAGGATGATCGTTTCAACTTGACATGTCCACACTAAATCATCTGTAACTATTGATTAAGAGTTTAGAATGTAACGTATACAACGTCCACATTAAGCTAGCTCAATTTTCTATATTATGACAAAATTTAAAACCGAAATAACTATGACAAAGCCTATAAGTAATCCAATCTATCCAAAACTGCGCATTGCCATGCATTATGATTCATTTGTAAACATTTTCTCAATGTGCACCAATTATCAGTTTAGAATGATCAATTTAACAGGCCGATCAAATTGAAATGTCCGTACTAAATCATCTTTAACTTTTTATTCAGAGTTCAGAATGACACGAATCCAATCCCATGTTAAGCTACCTCAATGTTCTATATTGTGACAAAATATAAAACCGAAATAGATAGTTAAAAACCTCCAAGTAATCCAGTCTATGCCATACTGCATGATGCCATGTATTATGCTTCATTTGTAAACCTTTGCTCAATGAGCACTAGTGATCAGTGTAACTAGCTGATCAACTTGACATGTCCTCCCTAAATCGTTTTTAACTTTTGATTTAGAGCACAAAGTCACATGAATCCAACACCCACGATAAGCTAGCTCAATTTCCATATTGTGACAACATTTGAGATTGAAATATCTAGACAAAGCCTCAAAGTACTCCAATCTATCCTAAAGTGCATGATGCCATGGATTGTATTTCAATTATAAGCCTATCCTGAAGGGGCACCAATGACCAGTTTAGAATGATTATTTTAAGTGCCCGATCAACTTTACATGACCGCATTAAATCGTCCATAACTTTTTATTTTGAGGGTAGAATGAGATGAATGCAACGCCCATGTTACGGCAGCTCAATTTTCTATGTTGTGACAAAATTTAAGACCAAAATAGCAACAACAAAGCCTCCAGGTCATCCAATTTATCCAAAATTGCATCATGTTGTGCATTATGTTGCACTTGTAAACCTTTGCTCAACGAGCACCAATGATAATCTTAGAAATGATCATTTTAACTAGCAGATCAACTTGACATGTCCGCACTAAATTTGTATTTAACTTTTTATTTCGAGCTCAAAATGACATGAATCCAACACCCACGGAAAGCTAGCTCAATTTTCCATATTGTGATAACATTTGAGATAGAAAGAGCTGGACATAGCTTCAAAGTAATCCAATCTATCCTAAACTGTGTTATGCCATGCATTATGCTTCTTTTATAAGCCTTTACTCAAGGAGCACCAATAATCACTTTAGAATGATCATTTTAACTGGCCGATCAACTTGATATGTCCACACTAAATCGTCCTTAACTATTGATTAAGAGTTTAGAATGTCACGAATACAACGTCCACGTTAAGCTAGCTCAATTTTCTATATTGTGACAAAATTTAAGTCCGAAATAGCTATGACAAAGCCTCCAATTAATCCAATCTATCCCAAAAAGAGCGATGCCATGCATTATGTTTCATTTGTAATCCTTTGCTCAATGAGCACCAATTATTAGTTTAGAATGATCAATTTAACGGGCTGATCATCTTGAAATGTCCGTACTAAATCATCTTTAACTTTTTATTCGGAGTTCAGAATAACACGAATCCAACGCCCATGTTAAGCTAGCTCAATTTTCTATATTGTGAGAAATTTTTAAAACCAAAATAGCTATGACAAAACCTCCAAGCAATGCAATCTATCCCAAACTGCATGATGCCATGCATTATGATTCATTTGTATAATTTTGCTCAATGAGCACCAATGATCAGTTCATAATGATCATTGTAACTAGCTGATCAACTTGACATGTCCGCCCTAAATCGTTTTTAAATTTCGATTTAGAGCACAAAGTGACATGAATCCAATGCCCATGTTAAGGTAGCTCAATTTTCCATATTGTGACAACATTTGAGATTGAAAGATCTATACAAAGCCTCAAAGTATTCCAATCTATCCTAAACTGCGTGATGCCATGCATTATGTTTCATTTATAAGCCTATCTTGAAGGAGCACCAATGATCCGTTTAGAATGATTATTTTATGTGGCCGATCAACTTGACATGACAACACTCAATTGTCCATAACTTTTTATTTAGAGTGTAGATTGAATCCAACGCCCACGTTAAGGCAGCTCAATTTTCTATGTTGTGACAAAATTTAAGACCACAACAGCTACAACAAACCTTCCACGTAATCCAATTTATCTAAAATTGCGTGATGCCATGCATTATCCTTCACTTGTAAACCTTGTCTAAATGAGCACCAATGATAAGTTTAGAATGATCATTTTAACTAGCTGATCAACTTGACATGTCCGCACTAAATTTGTCTTTAACTTTTGATTTAGAGCTCAAATTGACATGAATCCAATGCCCACGGAAAGCTAGATAATGTTTCATATTGTGATAACATTTGCGACTGAAAAAGCTGGACATAGCATCAAAGTAATCCAATCTATCCTAAACTACGTTATGCCATGTGTTGTACTTCATTTATAAGCCTTTAATCAAGGAGAATCAATGATCACTTCAGAATGATCATTTTAACTTGCCGATCAACTTGACATGTCTGCATTAAGTCGTCCATAACATTTTTATTTAGAGTTCAGAATGTAACGAATACAACACCCACGTTAAACTAGCTCAAGATTCTATATTGTGACATAATTTAAGACCAAAATAGCTATGACAAAGCCTCCAAGTAGTCAATTCNTTAGAGAAAGTGTAAGAAGGCTTCCGAGGTCATCGAGAAAGTCGATCAGGCAGAGGCCACAGTGGCTGCTGCTGAACAGAAGGCGGTGAGGCTATCGTCATAACTTGACAACACGGCCATCGAACATTCGCATGTTTTGGCGGTATTGATGGCCGACCTCCGGGTAGTCGGCGAGGAGCGAGATCGTCTCCGAATTGACCTTAAGGATGTTCGGCAGGCTGTGACGATCTTCGAAGGGAAGCGAAGGGAAGAGGAGGATCAGCTTGCCTCCGAATCGGCTAGGTTGCCGAAGAGTCGTGAGGACACGGTGGTGAGAGCCTTGGAGGAGGGTACGGCTTCAAAGCAGGAACTGGTGGATCGGTTCGCTGCTCATCTTGCAAAAATCAAGCGGTGCGTGGAGGATCAGAAGAAGGGTGATGAGATGGTCCTCCAGTACAACCAGTGCATGAGCACCTGTTTTGCCTTCGAATCCATGGTTGAGCAAGGGTTTACGGTGCCTGAGAATATCTTCGCCTTGGTCAAGAAACAACGCGATCGATGGTCCACCAATATCGACGCGATGGACATCGCTGTTCTGTAAGATGATGATGACCTAGAAATGTCATCTTCGCTTGTCGATGGGACATTGGACGAGCATGTGACCAATGCCGATATGGTGACTGTGGACGTGGCCGAGCGGTTGAGACAACATCCTCCCGGAGAGGGGGAGCAGTATATTTGTTTTTGTTCTTTCTTTTACTTTTTTTTGTCTTACTATTTTTTTGGGACTATTGTCACCCTACGGGGCGTTTGTACATATATTTTATTTTTAAATTGATTGCATTTGACTAAGTATCTGCTCGTTCACAGGACGAAGTCCGATCTCTTGTTTTACCTAAATTGTAACCGAATTTTAGATTCGGTTATTAGAGAAAGTGTAAGAAGGCTTCCGAGGTCATCGAGAAAGTCGATCAGGCAGAGGCCACAGTGGCTGCTGCTGAACAGAAGGCGGTGAGGCTATCGTCATAACTTGACAACACGGCCATCGAACATTCGCATGTTTTGGCGGTATTGATGGCCGACCTCCGGGTAGTCGGCGAGGAGCGAGATCGTCTCCGAATTGACCTTAAGGATGTTCGGCAGGCTGTGACGATCTTCAAAGGGAAGCGAAGGGAAGAGGAGGATCAGCTTGCCTCCGAATCGGCTAGGTTGCCGAAGAGTCGTGAGGACGCGGTGGTGAGAGCCTTGGAGGAGGGTACGGCTTTAAAGCAGGAACTGGTGGATCGGTTCGCTGCTCATCTTGCAAAAATCAAGCGGTGCGTGGAGGATCAGAAGAAGGGTGATGAGATGGTCCTCCAGTACAATCAGTGCATGAGCACCTGTTTTGCCTTCGAATCCATGGTTGAGCAAGGGTTTACGGTGCCTGAGAATATCTTCGCCTTGGTCAAGAAACAACGCGATCGATGGTCCACCAATATCGACGCGATGGACATCGCTGTTCTGTAAGATGATGATGACCTAGAAATGTCATCTTCGCTTGTCGATGGGACATTGGACGAGCATGTGACCAATGCCGATATGGTGACTGTGGACGTGGCCGAGCGGTTGAGACAACATCCTCCCGGAGAGGGGGAGCAGTATATTTGTTTTTGTACTTTCTTTTACTTTTTTTTGTCTTACTATTTTTTTGGGACTATTGTCACCCTACGGGGCGTTTGTACATATATTTTATTTTTAAATTGATTGCATTTGACTAAGTATCTGCTCGTTCACAGGACGAAGTCCGATCTCTTGTTTTACCTAAATTGTAACCGAATTTTAGATTCGGTTATTAGAGAAAGTGTAAGAAGGCTTCCGAGGTCATCGAGAAAGTCGATCAGGCAGAGGCCACAGTGGCTGCTGCTGAACAGAAGGCGGTGAGGCTATCGTCATAACTTGACAACACGGCCATCGAACATTCGCATGTTTTGGCGGTATTGATGGCCGACCTCCAGGTAGTCGGCGAGGAGCGAGATCGTCTCCGAATTGACCTTAAGGATGTTCGGCAGGCTGTGACGATCTTCGAAGGGAAGCGAAGGGAAGAGGAGGATCAGCTTGCCTCCGAATCGGCTAGGTTGCCGAAGAGTCGTGAGGACACGGTGGTGAGAGCCTTGGAGGAGGGTACGGCTTCAAAGCAGGAACTGGTGGATCGGTTCACTGCTCATCTTGCAAAAATCAAGCGGTGCGTGGAGGATCAGAAGAAGGGTGATGAGATGGTCCTCCAGTACAACCAGTGCATGAGCACCTGTTTTGCCTTCGAATCCATGGTTGAGCAAGGGTTTACGGTGCCTGAGAATATCTTCGCCTTGGTCAAGAAACAACGCGATCGATGGTCCACCAATATCGACGCGATGGACATCGCTGTTCTGTAAGATGATGATGACCTAGAAATGTCATCTTCGCTTGTCGATGGGACATTGGACGAGCATGTGACCAATGCCGATATGGTGACTGTGGACGTGGCCGAGCGGTTGAGACAACATCCTCCCGGAGAGGGGGAGCAGTATATTTGTTTTTGTTCTTTCTTTTACTTTTTTTTCTTACTATTTTTTTGGGACTATTGTCACCCTACGGGGCGTTTGTACATATATTTTATTTTTAAATTGATTTCATTTGACTAAGTATCTGCTCGTTCACAGGACGAAGTCCGATCTCTTGTTTTACCTAAATTGTAACCAAATTTTAGATTGTTGAGCGAGGCCTAATCGCCGATCATTGGGTGGATGGATATGCGTAACCCGATGGGTTTTCAAAGGACACAATCCGCTCGTTTGGTTAATTTTGCTTAAGTGGGAGCCCCGGTTGTGCTTTAACCGATAGAATGTGCTTTAGATGACGTTTATCCTTCGATTCAGACGTTATCCGAGGAACATAGTGTCTTACGATGATGTCTGTTTGATGTGCAGCGAGGTCCAGCTTTTGACAGAGTGTCTTTCGACGACGTCTGCCTTTAGTTCGGATGTTATCCGAGGAGTGTCTTACGAAGACATTTGTTTGATGCGGAACGAGGTCTGGCTTTTGACAGAATGTCTTTCGACGATGTCTGACCTTCAGTTCGGATGTTATCCGAGGAACAGAGTGTCTTTCAACGATGTCTTTTTGATGCGGAACGAGGTCCGGCTTTTGACAGAGTGTCTTTCGATGACATCTGACCTGGGAGGATTGCGAGGTCGAGTTGAGCCTTAGCTAATCAAGATTGTATAGAGGAGTGATGAGGTTTGATCTGAACCTGAGCGAGGCATTCTTTTTTTTATTGATAAGAAAAGTCAATGAGACGGTCGAATCGGCCAGACTATGTATAGGTGTGTCAGTCAAGCTGACGGTTGGACTTCGTAAGGGTGTCAGGTGCACTGAATGTGGTTGGAAGTCGAACAGGTGGATGCGTATGTTTCCAAGGATGTGTGTAAATGCAAGGAGTAATTGCGTCTGACGCTTCGGCTGTGGTGCGTAATTAAGGTGAGTTAAGTACTGGTGTCGTTTCCCAAGTGCTTGGGTGATTATAAGATGGGGGGCGGGGGGTCCGTAACGGGGAGAAAACATTCCACCCACTGCACTAGAGAAAAAGTTGTTGGCGAAGACAACCTCGGAGGAGCTCTGGGAGGCGTTGCGGGAGCGCATGGGAAAGATGTCGTATTACGAGCCTCCGCCAAGGGGGGAGCTCGTAGAGCAAGAGGTGGTAGAGTTCATGCTCCGATGCTACATCGTAATTCCATCATGTAGACATTGTTCCGTGCTACGGAAAATGTTAATATGTGATTTTTTCAGGAAGCTCGGCCTCCTTACATGACGTCGGATCCGTTGGAAGAGTTTCCCACATACAGGGCTAATTGTTGTACATCAATTCTGAGATCAAAACTTATTGGACAAACTTAAATGTTAAACTTTAATGATGATAAGAAGAATTTGAACGGTTTATTAATCAGTTCGGTTACAAGATAGATAACTTTCTAGGATGAAAGCACCTCTAAGCTAATTAATTTCGTCCCCCTCTTTATGGTACCATCCTTCTGCTTTTATATTTCATCTCACCTAATTTTCAACGTTGTAATCATTGCATGTCATTAATGCTTATAAATGCTCATAAATGCTCAAAAATGCTCTTTCTAGGGAGGCTCACTACCGTCCTCGATAGTTGGTGAGATCAGACATTTCACTGAACTCTCTAGCAGCTCCTCTAGAATGACACAACCTGATGAGGACATCAGGTCGTACATCCAGCCAGGAGACCAGACTGGCCGACCAGGAAGCTTGCCCGAGAGAGCAGGACCATCTGGCACGTCTGCCGGACCAGGCAGTACCGCCGGACCCACGACCTATAGGACCAGACCGGTCAGCATCGCCGGCGGAGAGGCCCAAGCTTCCGGCACACTTGGTGGGGACGTGAATGACACTGCCGGTCCCCCTGATGACACCGCCGACTCCGGGATCAACCTTGCCGGTCCTGAAGTCATTCCGGCCAGTACCGCGCACAATCCAGCCGGTACAGGCCATCCAGCCGAGTACACGCACACTTCCACTTCTACACAAGAGGACTCGGACCAAATGAGCTACCAACTCCAGGACATGCACTTAGAGGAAGTATCTACACCAGTGGTACCTCCAGGAGCAATGACAAGAAGCAGATCAAGAGCACTCTTCACAAATTCAGCTTATGGGTCGACAAGCT